>BSBM01000233.1:2752500-3265000 GCA_027924585.1 Larix kaempferi | reverse complement strand
TAAAGTATGGATAACAACATAAAGGTAAGACAAGACAATTGTTTCAAATAAGGCATCGAATGTTGAGATTGGATTTATGGCCCTTGTCAACTTAAAAAAACACATTTTACATTATCCACCAGCTACATGATTTCCCTTTTAAGACTGTAAAAGGGAGGTCTTTCCACATGACACTATTGAGAAATTGAAACTTTTCATTGGTTTATTCATGGTTGCATTTGTTGGAATGTTTATCTTTTCAATCTATCAGATGGATTGGGTTTCTATCACATTTGGACATAGTAAGCCTTGTGATGGAATGAAAGCACCTTATAATATAAGGTGCGGAAGGCCCCCTTTAGGGATTTCATCACGTGTGTTTGAAACTTTTATGTTTGAACTTTATGTGATGTCACCATTGAGACTTATAAGAGATAGGATATCACCCCTTTACATAACCATGTCTCCTACATTACCATGTCCAAGACCCCAAGACCACACGACCTAGACACATAGCACCATGGATACCGGCCATGGAAAGTCATGTGTGATTCATTGAGGAATTATGCATAGCTATAGATACATGAATGGTTTCTTTAGAGCCAAAGGCATGGTATTCATCCCTATAATGCCATTCCAAAGGCCCTAAGACACCTTCATAATTCTCAAAGTCGCCTGATGGAAAATTGCTGATCTATAGTTAGTTTCTTGGACTATATTTTGTTAAAATTAAGCGTTATATCTTTATTTGTATCTCTACAATTAAATTTCATGTTCTATTATGGAAATGTATGTGTTCTATGTAAACTATATTCATAATTGTGCTTAATTAGGAACATGAGCATTTGAAATCTAGGAATTTATGTTATTTCATATTTGCATACTCTATTGAATATATTTTAGTACCTTAAATGTATTTAATTAATTTAGATGCTCTATGGAAAACCTTGTCTATTAAGATTATTGTGAAATGGTTTCTTAAATACTATAATTTTATAGGTCTAAATATGGCTACCCACCCCATTAGTGAGAGAAATAGGGAAGAATTCCATTAAGACCACAAAGAAAAAAATGGGTAAAGCCAATTTTTTTTTAAACATGTATGTAAGGATGTGAAATTGGATGCATTGTAGCTTAGAGATGGTGAATTAATTTTGGGTTTTCAGGGCCTAAATGAAGGGGGCATGTGGGAATCAAGATCCCAATTAAGGATGTCATAGTAATTGGGGCTTAGTTTGAAGAGTTAACTCTTCTGAGGAGTTAATAGAACTTTTATGAGGAGTTTATTAGGAAGGGCTTGGTCCTCTTCTGGTTTAATTTCAACTTCTAAATAACAAAATGGGTTCATCTTGCTCACTTTTCTAGTTGTAAGAATTGAATGATCTAATGGGAGCCTTAGGGTCCTAGTTTCATCAATGTATTAACCTAGTATTTTAATCTAAGAACAATGATCATAAGACCTTTGTCTACCCTTGCACATTGATATCCTAGTGATCCATATCCTAGTGCTCCATATCCTAGCACTCCATATCCTTGATATGCTCGATAAAAAAACCCTCTGCTATACCTTCATTACCCACTGCAATCGTGAACTAACATATCGCTCAGGGTTGGCGCGAGACATGTTATCCCTAGCTTCATTTCACTAAGTGCATCCAGATCAATTGCTTCGGTTTTGTGTGCCACACTGCACCATTTTATTGTTTCCCACATTAGGAGGATCAGAAGAGGAGGGTTGAAACCCCAACAAGCAGCATACTTCACGAAATCTTCTAGTTTCTGTCCATGTCCCTTCCCTTCCTGGAGGTAGTAGCTCTGTAGCAAATCCGTGGGGATTTCATTAAATTTACACGAGTAGGAGAGCAAGGGCACCGCAGGGCTTCCATTTCACAAGCACGAGAAGGAGAGCAAGGGTTTTGATTGGAAGGAGAAATGTCTTCGGTATGTGGAAGAATCCTCTGCTCATAGGGTTTTGAATCCTCAATTTTGTTTTCTAATAAGTTAAGAGCAGAGCAATATCTAAAGTTGCTCCCTCTGTGATTAAATGAATCTCTTCCTTTGTTTGATCATATACATATATTTAAAAAATAAACATTTATAGGAAGGATGAACTCTTTTATTTATATGTCACATGGTTACAGAAGAAAATTTTCACCCATCATGGCCTCTGCTACAAACCTGAGGGTCAACATCTACCATGATTAGAATTTATAGGTAACATATTTCTTTCTGAAAACAATAGTGTTCCTTTTTGTCATCAATCACTGGGTGTATAAGGTTTAGGTGAAGACCAAAGGAGCATACACATGTTCTTTTTGGGTCAAGAACCTTAAATTTAAGGTAAGAATTATTCGAGTAAGAGGCAGGGAAGTTGGGTAAGACGGGTAGGCCTGGTAAGTAAGTAAGGGGTCCTGTTTAATTTTCCTTCCTGCTTGATTCTTTCTCATTTTCCTACTTTTTATGCACTTGAAGGTTATATTTACACATACTAAAAATAAAAATATAGAACTACCTCACATGATTCGAAGTTGGAGAAGTGGAAATATACTTTTAGGAAATACTTCTACTAAACCTAAGGGAGTCGAAGTCCTATATTGAAGGAGTAGATGAGAATTAGAGCGGCCCTCTGTCATTCGTGTTCATTTTCATGTAGGAAATCCCCTAATAAAGTAAAAGGAAATATATCTAGAATAAGCATTGGTCCTATCTTTCCCTTCGGGCACTTAGCTACATACAACAAGCATGAAAGACATGCACTAACTATCCCAAATTAAGGCAAGCCCTTAGTTAGCTACAATAGGCACCGAGATCCTATCTCAACCAAAATAAAGGCAAAAACACTTCATCAAATCATTGTTGAGTAAACCCTTAGTAGCAATGGAATTTAGTCTAAAAACTTTCAATAAAAGGTTGGAAATGTTTCCAGCATGCCCCATTCAAGAGATAATTCGTTCAAACCATAGAGGGGTCAATATGAAGAGGTGGGTTATTCCTATTACTTGTGGAATACAAGATACAAAAATTGACCATAGCCTTATTAAGAATAAATAGAAATAATACAAATTAAATTTTTGTTAAAGGACAAAATTAGTCAAATATGTGTTGGATAAAGGAATTTTGAAATGGTTTTTGAGGAATGAAGCAATTTGGAAAAATTGAAAGCATACTTAGAGCTTAGAGAAACCCTTTGGGTGAGGGATGAGATCACTATACTTGAATAAATATTTAAGAATCATACAATGCTAACTTCTAACTTGGATTTAGTGAACATAATTGATGAGAAGTAGAAGGGGGTAGTTTCCCACCTATAGGCAACAATAGTAGTATCCAAATTTCTGAAAAGACAAGGACCGTTGTAGGTCACAATGACATACCTCCAACAACTAGTATTAGATATTTGATTCAAACATGGGTAGATCTTCACAACCCTCATTTAACATTAGGCAAGAGCCCCACACTCCTTAAAATACAACCCCTTATTATAGTACAAAAATGGGCACATCCAAATGAAAACTGAATTCAAGTCAAAAAATGAAAACTGAGTATAGGATATCCAAATGCATATCAATCCCATCATTCATTTATCTACCATGATGTCATGGAATTCATTTTCTAATTTCCATACTGACTTACAAGAGACCAACATCTATAGGCAAGAACTAGCAATTATCTATTGTAGCATTGAATAACTGAGTAGTTTATACATATTCTAAGCCAAACCCTAGGCTAGGGGTCATGAAGGATGTATATATCCATGGGAAAGAATGTCGTATGCAAGTGATATTTCCTATATGACCTTTCTCTCATTAACTTGTTTAACAACTTGAAAACAAATATTGATGTATGTATTTTCCTTTCTTTTTATTAAATATGATTGACCATATAATTTAAGTAGCATAAATTAACATTTTTTATCATATAATTTTTTACCATATATTATGTATGTGAATTCAGGTTCATGGTTGTTAGGGATCAAATTTTGTTAAAGGGTTATTATGTCAAGGTCGTATATTCCCATTAATGATCATGCTAACTCTATAACCCCTAATCTAGTAATAATGATTGATCATGGAATATAATTGTTTGTGGTTGATGCTATCCCAATAACCAACCATAAACATTGCTTACAAAATAAAATTAGAAAAAAAACTGAGATCTAGTTCTAAATTCTATTTGATAGTCAAAATTACATAAATTGGTATAGTTGCATATATATTTTTGACAACCTACCTAAGATTACAAGTTTAGTTTAGTTAGACAAGGGGATTGTTTTGCAATACTCATTTACTAGTACTATCTACAGGGGAAATGTGTTGTAGAGTTATTATGCATTCTTGAAAAAACCTTTGGAAAAGTTTTATTTACTTGTTAAAGGATATTTTCATTTTTTGTTCATTAAATTTGTTAAGAAACTTTCAAGGTCCCTTTTCCTCCTTTTTCACTCAATGAGTACAAATTTTATGCAATTGTACAACATTTTTTCATTTACTTGTCACTATTTGGAAGAAAAAGAAAAACAAAAGTCAGTTTTTCAAGTTGTTTTTTGATAGATTTGTTTTGAAAGAGTAGTTTTTATTGTGGCATATAAAGAAGAAAATTAAAAAGTGGGTGATATATTCTCTTTTTGTGTTTTTATGCCTTTGGTAAATGAAAGAAATCTCTCCCTCCCATAGCTAGATTTCATTGAAAAGAAAGAGTTGCATTTGATTCATTCGTAGATGCATGGTTTGGGTAAAGTCATAACACCATCAAGTTGCACTTCCATCACCTCTTGAGTTAAACAAAAATCCCTAAAATTTACACGCCCTAACTCAACACACATTTAACCTCACTTGAGGTTAAAAACAATCTTGTAGTTAGGTAGGACACCAGGGACAGGAATCCAAATAATTCTCCCTTGTCGCTTAACATTTGAAACATAGTTGTTTTCCTATAGGGTACCAAAATCCTCTAGTATTTATTGACATGGTTTTAAGCCAATTTATTGGAAGGGCCTCCCGTTCCATGAGGGTAAGTAGCGAGGACTGGTTCCAGACGTACTTAGTGGAATACCGCACTCCACTTCATACCTAAGGAAATCAATCCATTGTATTCCTTTTAGTTTCCGGCCACCTTACCGGTTGTACGAGGGCTCAAAGGCAGAAGCTCCAGTAAACCTTTCCAGACATGTCATGAATGAGGTATCTTAGTGAACTTTCTTCTAGGGCTCTTTTACCCAAGATCCATTTCGGTAGAGGGATACCCCTTCAACTTTTGGTCTCTCACTTCGTATTGTTCGACTTGGATTTCATCACCTTGCAGAGGATACGATCTATTGAGGTCTCTAGACCTTAGTTAGGAATATTGCTTGCTATCATACCTTTTAGATGGTCTTTTATTTTATAGTGCTTCTTTTTGGAATTCTGGCCTTTTTGTTGTAGCTCGTTTGCTGTGACATCGGTCTCGGTACAGTTTTAAGGATTTCTTTTGGCATGCATGCCTCTTATTTTTCTGGCTCCCCTTCTGCAGGCTCGGTTGCTTTAGGGTTTCTGAGTTCTTACATGGCCAATTACCAATATGATGATGTGTGATGTCCTCTTCTCCTAGGTCTTCAAGATGGTTGAGTTAGATGGTCTTCTCAAGGGACTGGCCACCCCTTGATGGAGCCACTAACGCTTGACCTTAGGAGCAGTCTAGAGGACCACATCATCACGTCATCCATGTGGACTTTTCATTTTACAGTGATGATGAACTTTCAGGTTGTATGGAACACTGGTAAATTTTAGAGAGAGATGATTGGTTGTACCCCACCTTGGTTGATTGAATTTTGGTCCTTTCATTTTGTTGATAATTTTTTTGTGGTACCTTGCCTTTTACCTTTTGGGTCTTTTACTCATCGTGAGTTATCTTTTGATTTGTATCACCTTTTATGTTTTTGGTCTTATGGGTACTATGGTAGTTTGTCCACATTTGAGGTACACCCCCTTAGTCCTGAGGGTTATGAGTATTTATATCCACTCTTGTATTTTTGACTTGTACCTTACTGGTTGGTCTTTGTACCCTCACCTATTTAATTGTGTAACCCTAGTACCCACCTAAGACATTCTACTTTACTTTTTTTTTTTTTTTTTATCTTTTATTTTTCAGATCTATTTTGGAAGTTTGAAGGTTATTGAGATTTGATTGGTAACCTTTATGCCTACTGGTTTTTTTTTTCTCTCCTTCTGCCTATTGGGGATGTTGTGACACTCAGACTCAGCCATGAGCCCTAGTTTTTCTCTGCTGTCTGTTTTAGTAAGGGTCGTGAGGTCTTAAGGGTTTACTTTACCCTTCTGTGTACTCATATGTGGAGGTCGTGAGTCTCTTTGGCCTCATTCTGCTGGCTTTCAGTTCATCTATGAGGGCCAAAATTTTGTATGGGCAGATTGGACTGAGGTTTTAAGTTATTTGTTCTTTTTACTGGCCTTTGTTTTATATGCTCATATTTTGTGTGTAGTTCTTAATCTGTGGTTATATATATTTGTTGAGTTTTATTTGTGATGTTGAGACTTATTAAGGGCTTATATTTATTGTGATTGTACTAAGCCTTTTGAATGTCATTGAATTTATTTGATTGACTGTACCATAGCCCAGTCATCTCTCTCTCTCAGGTTTGTACTAACCCTCTAATAGAGTCACTTGGTTCCTAGAGTTGACTGGCCTCTAAGAGGCATAGTCATTTCTGAAAGTAACTCTTCTGAGTATATTATAGGAAACGTCTACACCTAGGTTAGTATCTTCACGTATTTATTTTATTGTAAATTAAACACGTTTATTATTACATGTTACTGAAGATTACTTTAACACAGTGACCATCTAGTAGTGTTAAAGGTGAGAACTTGAATATTATTTTTATTTTTTATTTATTTTTATTAAGTAGTTAAGACTTGTCCTATCAGAAAAATTGTTGGTGATCAGATATGTTGGAGGGCCTAGGTCGGCATGTCGACTAGGCCCTCCGCTCGACCACTCTGAAGTATATGTCGACAGGTCGCATCGACTAGTATAGGTCGGGTCGGTCAGTTAGACCGACAGACGGTTATGTAACTATGCTGAAAGACATATATAGGTTGTTGAGCCGATGTACTAGTTAAATTGGTTCTATGATTGTATTATGCTCTTGCTGGTTAATATAAAGGCTTGTGCTTCTCTCTATATGTCTCGTCTCTTGTATCTATATCATTGTGTATGCTTGCTTATAACATGTAATGTATCTATGGTAACCACATGAACCTTGGGACTACAACATCTGGTTCCATTGCCGGTTAATGGATTGAAGAAATAGCAGCAGGACCTATGATTTTAGAACATGAGATTAGAGATTGGTGGGAGAAGAAAATCGTGAATTATCTGCAGAACTATGCACAACGGAACAAGCTGACAATTAGCCAAGCGAGAGACCAATTCTTCTCTGAGACCCATGAGAGATTTGTAGAGTCCATGCCGACTTCCTTGAAGAAGCTTCTAGATGAAAAGACCAGTTGATGAAGCAAAGAGGAAGTTGTTGTCGAAGTTGATCAACAGAGGACGCACAAATCTATCGGAGTGGTGTGAAAAGATTGCAGACAATTTCTGTGAAGAGCAGGCGATTGAAGACCGCGTCTCTGTAGACGAAGTTAGAAGAAATTTATTCATTGAACTAGTTGATCAATTTATGTGTTCTCTGTCGACCTTACTGTTCAAATTTTTGATCGACAAAGGCGTTGCGCATATTGTCGAGACATGACCGTTGCTGCTCCCGCCCCTTCCAAATTCTAACTGGGAGGAGAAAGAACGTAAGTGGGAAAGATTTGTAAAGGAGCAAGAATGGGAATTCTTCTTGAACAAATGATGGTCTGTACTTCCCCAGTGATCTAGAAAAATTTGGGCCGGCATTGGGGGGGTGATGAAGCATGTTCTGATGTACCTAGTTTGATGAAAAACGACAAATGACAAGACGACATGGCCAGCAGTGGATGAAAATATGACAAAGAAATACTTTTGAGTCATAAAAGCACCCCAAATATCCAGAAAATTGAAAGAGAAAGGAGGAGGCAGCGACGTGAAGAGCTGCGGGAGCAGGCAATTGTGCTCTGGAGGACGTGAGGATCAAATGTCACGACAGATGCAAAAAAAAATCTGCTAGAGTCAAGCTGAGCCCGCGATGATCGGGGCATCGAAGAAGACCTGTCACCGATGGATGAAGACTTGTGGATAGAGCGTGGTAGATCTCTCCAAGTTCAGATACCTGAAATGGTAACACCTCCTTCTCCATTCCATTTAACACAAAGTGTTCCGGTGCAGGAAATTGTCGAGGAAAATATTGGTCTCCATGCTGGTCAGTCAGGAATCTGGAGTCATCGAAGTGAAGAAGGCGATGATATCAATATATTATTGATTCATTGGCCCGAAGAAGGAAATCGGGTGTCCTTTCAACCCAAATTTTCAAATAGAAGTTTTCATCTATTGTACTCATAACATGAAGAAGTGCCCCCTACCAATATCGAATTTGAGCGATTCGTTGAGTATGTCGGAGAGCCCGAGATTCAGCGAAATCTCGTTCGAGCAAAACTTTAATTGGATTTCAACAGAAGTAATAGAAGAAGACAGACCTGACGAAACAGAGGAAGTTCTAGTCGTTGAATATAGAGAACCCAACCCAGAAAGACAGTTAGTTCAATCTAAAGAAGCACCCAGTTCTGGTTGTGTAAACAATCCACCTACACCACCATCAAATTCTCAAAACAATACACCAAAAGACATGTCACACTCAACAGCACACATTCCATTCTATGAAGGTGATGAAGACCTGACAATAAACTGGTTTGTGTGCGAAGCGATATGGACAACCAATCAAATCACCAACGAAGAAAGACAGGTTGTTCAGTTTGTTGGTTCGCTGAGAAAAAGAGCACTGACATGGTATATGGGGTATCTAGAAAAATAACCAAATGCAACCAAGGCACAAATTAAATAAAGCTTTTTGTCCTTTTTCATGATCGAAGATGCTACATACTTGGCGGCCGAATGACTGAAGACAACAGTCCAAAAGCTGACAGAAACTTTCAAGGAGTATGACAAGAGGTTCAAAGACCTCCTGAGCAAGCTAGACTATGAGATCGAAGAAAAGATATTAATCAAATGGTTTATTGCCGGTCTCATAAGTAAAATCAGAATACATGTCCGTCAACAAAGTATTAATACCTATGCAGAGGCATTAAAAGCAGCACTGGAGATTGAAATGGATGACGAACACCCTCTAGTCTCCATGGACAAGCATGTCAACAAACGCCTTGAAAGTATGGAGCAAGCTATCTAAAATATGACTCTAAAAGGGCTAGAATTATGGTTTACAACATGTCGAACTTCAGGACATACCAAAGACTCTTGTCGAATTGAGGATCAGCGACAAGAAGTTAAACTCCTTCAAACTAGATGCTTTTGCGATATGTGCAAAGAGTATGACTCACATACCACAAACGATTGTCCATACCATCTGAAAAACAAAAAGGAAAAATGGTGTCAAATTTGCGAAGTCAATACAGATGCCATTGAAGAATGTCATCTGAACTTGAAAAATCGGCAAAATTACCATGCATTGTACCAGACAAACTCTGTCGAGTAGCATCATGACAGAAATGCAGGAAGCGACAGGTTTGAGAGAAATGATGGAAGAAATAACCAATACAATCAGAATAGGAACGACAGATACCCAAGGTATAACGACCGTCGATATGATCGACGATATGATGGCTACAATAGGCATGAAGGATACCAGAGTCGTGGTCATCACAGTGGTGGTCACGGTGTTCGACCTAATCGACCTAGTTTTTGTTTCACATGTCTCAGCGAGGATCATTGGCATGCAGAATGCCCTTATAAGGAAAGAACTGATCTTAAATTTTGTACAAAGTGTGGGGTAGGCGATCACTTTTTAGAGGATTTCCCTACCATGATTGAGAAAATAAATAATAAAAAGAATGTTCATGTCTTATCTTGTGTATCCAAAAATGATGTGCTTTGTACCAAAAAATTGCAAATTGTAACTAGGAAAGGTACTCACATTGGTCAAGATAAGCCACAGATAAGTAAAATTGTAGATAAAGAGGATTATCCAAATCCTATGAAACAAAAATCTATGTACAAAAATGCATCCGACATATTTCATGACTTAGCAGCACATGAAGATATTGATGAAAACTGATAGGAAGTTCTCAATGAATTGTTCAGATTAATTTCAAATGATGAAGATGTAGGAAAAATGATTGACCTATTGCACAAATTTAAATATAAACATGTCGAGCAAAGACACACTAAAAACATTTTCCGACTAAATCAAAAAGAGAAAAATGATGCTGACCCATTGGTCGACCTCGACATAGATGGATATCATGTACGACAAGTCATACTAGATTTTGGCTCCCAAGTGAATATCATGACTCATGATACCTGGGACCAACTCGGTCGACCACAATTGCAGGAATCGGGCATTTATCTAAAGCTCGCATATCAAGGATTAATTGAGCTGATTGGAGTATGGAAAGGAGTTGAAACTTCCATCAAAGGAATCATGACAAAAGTAGATTTTGAGATCATTAATCCCAAGGATGATGTGAGCTCTTTCCCAGCCTTGGTCGGTCGACCTTGGGGGCGAAAGATGAAGGCTTCAATTTCCTTAGACAAAAGTCGCATCAAGTTGAAAGGCAATGGGCAGAAGGTTATCATACCAATCTTCCCATCTCAGGGAGAACCATGGTCAGAACCTGCAGAAATAGACAATGATATTCGATAGCTTTATCGAATAGACAATAATGAATATCGCATTGAACCAAATTCCCAAGGAGAACTTCACCTTGGAGATCTTGTTTCACTTGGATATAAATCCGATGCAGAACTCTATGACTGGCAGATAGAGAACTATGATTTGCATGTGAAGGAATGGTGGGCAGTGGAAGCCATCTCAAAGAATCAAATAAAGAAGTGCCTCTCAATATCATATACACCGAAGATATCTGAATGGAAAATGCGAGCATATCCAACACTTGTTCCAGACAAAAGATCGCAAACAAATAATCCGACATTGAGATACAAAGAACGTGATTCACCAGTTGTACATGTTGAACATGTATCAAAACATGTTGGAGAGCAAGGCTGACTACAAAGTCTGGTAGAGACATTTACTAGTCAAGCTGCGAGATGGTGGGACACCCATCAGTCGAAACTCTAAAGCTAGAATACCGCATCGAAATTTTTTTATAGAAAGGTTTAGAGGAAGGAAACTGACGACTCAGGATGACATCCCTTTGTTTACATAGGGACAAAATCCTGAATTCCACATGGACTGTTGCAAAAGAGAATGAAGAAAATTGGGCTATAAAGATGAAAGAGCATGGCCTCACCTCTTCCCCAGAACACTTGATGATTTACCCAACAAATGGTATAAGATGGAAGAGGCGAGAGGAGAAACTTTCATTTGGAAAGACTTGAAGGAAAATTTTATTAAGGATTTCCAGTTTTCTCCACGGGAGGAGAAGTTGGTCGAAGCAAGTAAAACTATCAAAGCATTTTTGCATCTGACAGAAAATTCAGTACTTGAAAGAAAACAACAGATTACTTGCCGACCTACTACCTGCTATAACATAAAGTCGACAGAAAGCCAACATTCGACAAGATTAAACCTAGAAATAGAGAAATCATTCAGGAAGAGTTTTCAATGGAAACAGGATCACCCAAACATATAGAAGCCTGTAAAAACAATATTTAGCACAGCGATTGTCGAAAAAGACGAACCCGAAAAGTTATCGGAAAAATACTTTCCACCAGCATTCACACAAATCAAAGAAGGTGAAAGATCGATAAGTGACAGTCATGCACTAGAATGGATGGACACGAAGATCAAAACAAAGGAAGTAGATATTTCAAACGACGACTGACCGAAAATGGCAAGAATTGGCAATTACTGGAATGAGGAACAAATAGCAGAAATCACTAGTCTCCTCAAAGAATTTCAAGATGTATTTTCTCGAGATTATAAAGACTTGAAAGGACTTGTGCAGGAGATGTACGAGATGAAAATTGATATTAAACCAGACGCCAGACCTGTAAAGAAAAGACCCTACAAAATTGCTCACAAATAAAAGGATATTGTTAAAAAGGAGATCGATAGTATGCTTGCAGCAGGAATCATATATCCTATCGACCAGTCGGAGTGGGCAAGCCCGATGGTTGTTCAACCAAAGAAACAAGATCCAACACAATTGATAATTTGTGTCGACTTTCGCGAGTTGAACAAGGTAACACTCACAGACCCCTTTCCAACCCCTTTTGCAGATGAAATTATTAATGAAGTTGAGGGCATGAGTGCTGCTCTTTCACAGATGGATTCTCGGGGTACAACAAAGTACCTATTGCAAAGGAAGATCAGAAAAAGACAACTCGTGTGCAAATTCGGGTCATTCGCATACAAATTCATGCCCTTCGGTCTGAAGAATGCACCAGCGGTCTTTTCAAGAATTGTCATCAAAGCATTTCAAGAATATATCTACAAAACCATGGTTGTCTACTTTGACGATTGGAAAATCTATACAATGCTAAACGATCATTGCAAATGGCTTCGACTGATGTTGGAACAGTGTCGGAAGATACAATTGTCGCTGAACATTAAAAAGTGTATTTTCGTGACACTCATTGGCATATTACTGGGCCATGTAGTTTGCAAAGAAGGAATCAAGGTTGACTATGCAAAGATCAAAATTATTCTCGACCTAAAATCTCTAGTCAATCCAAAACAAGTGCGGATCCTGTTGGGTCATACCCGGTATTACAGGAAATTCATCAGACATTACTCCGATATGACTTTCCCTCTCAAAGAGCTATTAAAAGATGATCAAGATTACAGGTGGACGGAGGAGTGTGACATCTCATTTAACACGTTGAAAAGAAAAATGGTCGAAGCACCCATCCTCCGATTTCTGAATTGGTCGAAAAAATTTCATGTGCATATTGACGCATTTGGAATAGCAGTCGGTGCCATTCTAACACAACCAAGAGAAGATGGAATGGATTATCCTAATGCATTTAGCAGTTGGAAATTGAATAAAGCTGGAAGAAATTACTCCATGACCGAAAGGGAAGCATTAGGTATGGTATTTGCACTAAAGAAATAGCGTCATTATTTATTGGCTAACCCCTTTGTATTTTATACAAATCATCAAGCTTTAAAATACCTAGTCAATAAACCATTGCATCATGGGAAGTTGTGTCACTGGCTTCTACTGTTTCAATAATTTGAATTTGAAGTAATTATTCGACCTGGAAAGGTTAACGTCAGGCCATACCACCTGTTGAGAGTCGACACAAGAGAGGAGCCGACAGGAATCAAATATGATTTTCCGGACGCACACTTTTTTCATATTGAAGCAGTCCCTTCAGAACTGGCAGAAATTGCACAATTTCTCGAGGATGGACAAGCCCCTAAAGGAATGACTGAGAAAAAGAGGAAGATCCTGGCAATCAAAGCAGCTCCCTACACTCTAATCAGTGGATTCCTCTACAAACTTGGCTTGGATGATATATTACGTCGATGTGCACTTGAGCATGAGCGACAGAATATACCTGCAGAAGCTCATTATGGACTGGCGAGACGACACTATCATGCAGACATAACAGCTAGAAAATTTCTGCAAGCCAGACTTTGGTGGCCGACAGTTCATAAAGACTGTCGAGAATTTGTATCTAAGTGTGATAGATGTCAGTGTATGGGTCGACCGCTCCCAAGAATAGAAATGCCACTGGTACCAATTAACCCTAGCCGAACATTTGAAATTTGGGCGATCGATTTTATTGGACCATTTCTAGTAGTTGGTAGGAGGACAGGTGCTCGATATCTTATCACTGCTGTGGAATATGTTACCAAGTGGGCAGAAGCAGAGCCAATCGAAACATGTTCAAGCGAGGTTGCCACCAATTTTATCTATGAAAATATCATAACACGTTTTGGATGCCCCTTAACATTAATAAGTGACCAAAGTACGCATTTTGTATGCAAAACCATTGAATCACTGACTAAGGGATTTGCAGTTGATCATAGAATAAGCACAACATACCACCCTCATTCGAATTGTGCCGTAGAGTCGTTCAATAAAACACTCACAATAGGACTGACAAAAATATGCAACACGAAGAAAGACGACTGGGATGACAAAGTACCTGTTGTTCTCTGGGCATATAGAATAGCATACAAAAGAACGATAGGTCAGACACCTTTCTCACTTGTCTATGGAAAAGAAGCAGTTGTCCCATTGCATTTTCGATGGCAAGCACCGACTATTGCAGCAGTCTTGCACATTGATGTCGAAGATGCTCGACAAGAATGGATATTACAACTATCAAATTTGGCTGAAAGTCAACAGTTGGCGATAGAACATCAACAAGTTCAAAAACAACAACAGAAAGCGTGGCACGACAGAAATATTAAACAAAAGAATCTATCAGTCGGAGACTTGGCACTCCTCTATAATAGCCGTGTAAAAGGGAAACCGAAGAAGTTTCATATAGAATGGATGGGACCCTATATTGTCAAAACATTAAATCCCAACGGATCAGTCCGACTGAAAACACTACAAGGAAATGTTTTCAAGAAAGCAGTAAACGACGCCCGACTTAAACAATACAAGTCGTGAATATTAAAAAAAAAAACGGTTAGAAGTAACCGAATGAGAGAAAGTACTATAAGCAATCAAGTAAACAACAAATCATGACAAAAGCAGAATGACAAGAGATTGAAAGAATAAGGATGGAAAGAGAAAAGAGAAAATCCCAGCGCATAACCATCGGTATTATAGACATCGACAAGAATGCTGACGAACTAGAGAGGAAAATCAGGCACGACAGAAACAATGGAGCACAGACCGACAAAACTCATCTAGAGAATCCCATCGACATAATTCACATCAAACGAGGTATCGCGGCATCATGATGGAAAAGAAATAAAGGATAAAGATACCCACACTGCCAGAAGTAATGCACCGGACAGGGCGTCGGTATCCAATCAGCTCAATTTAATACATCTGTCAAATCAACCATCAATACAGGACTCTACATCCCGTTCACCCGTGTCGAGCAATTCCACCATAAATTCGGAGCTCAAGGATTCTTGGGCACTCTTTTTTCGAGAACTTGAATTCCAATATACATAGCTCCCCAACCCTACCGAAGCAGCTTTCGCCTTCTTGAACCTTGAATCCGCCATGGCTCAACAGAAAACCTTAACAGCAACCAAGGCCACTGCGACGACGGTTAGAGAGCTGGAAAAAGAGAAATCACTGTTAGAAACAAGACTACAGATGATTCAGAATGCAAAAGCGTTAGAACCCACTTGGAAAAGAGCTTGGAAATACATTGAAGAATGGGGGACGGAATCAGACGACCGCTGGAGGGAGGAAGCACAACGGCTATAGACAACCACAATTTTGAAGTATATGAAGGCCCCACTATTGGATAGCTTCAGAGGGCTTAAAGAAATTATTGCACAATTCATTGTTAGGAGGTATCACAATGTCAAGCTCTATTTTAATGTTCCAGTTGACATTGATGGAGCACTTATGCATAAAATAACCAAGTTGTCACATAAGGGAGATGATGTACCGACAAGTTCAGGAGCGGACTTGGTCGATGAATTTGTCACTACTCCTATTGGAAACAACTCACGAGGCATAGCCATGAGTCATATTGTATATGGTAACTATAAAACTATTGCCAAGATTGTATCACATGCACTTTCACAGACAGGAAGAGGATCAGATTTGAAGACTGACATGTTAGAAGCTGTCAAGAATATGGCTATGCGCGGTAAGTATACAAGTGGGCAGACTTCTTGGCCGACATAATCAAGCACACATGGTATAAGTGCCAAGAGGAAGGGACCAGCACCTGTTACCCATCTGTACTTATATGGATTGCTATGACCCACCTTCAGCCGAAAGGAAACAAGGATTTCTTGCAAGAACGAATTGTCCTTATGGAGAATTTTCGTTGTTTTTCTCCTAGAGCAAGTTGACGTGGTCCTACAATAGTTAAACTTTGGATGGAAGCATGGTTTATAGACCTCAAAACAATAGCGATAAGATGGAGAGTGCCACAGAACGTTCGACAAAGTATACCCCCGACAGCACACATCCAACTTTCTTTGGATGATACAGCGGTTTGGTACAAGGAAGGAGCAGTAGGTCAGGAAAAATTCCTCGACTACTACCCATCAGTAAATGAAATATTCACGGATTTGAGCCGAAAATCCAATGAAGCATTGGATATTCCACCCCAAGCAAGAAAAGTCGATTTCACATATGTCGAGCCCCTAATAGATGCAGAAAAATAAGAAGCATACGAAAGTCAGTTATACATGAATACTTTCACATATCATCTTGAACCGATACCTAATCCAAAGGTACTAGCACTTACAATGACTCCACATAAAGAATCAGTAGAATCCGTGGAGCAGTCGAACAACAGTACAGAGTCCAACAATCCAGAACCTCTTTTGACAGACGACAATATACAAAAAGTAGCAGTTGAATTGCTTATAGCCTGACAGAATAAGGTGATACCAACTCAAGGGAAAGGAAAAAGAAATGCAACCTTTCCAGAACCTACGGAAGAAGAAGATATCGAATTATATGACACTGCCACTCAGATTCTCGAAGATGCAGCTAAGAATAAGTTACCTATCAAAGACCAGTTCAAAAAAAATTTGGAAACAGATAAGTATCCAACTTCCAGAATTCTTGTCAAGAAACCAAAAATTTTGGTTGAACCCCATGTCAACCTAACCATTCTTACTCCCCCTTCTTCCCCAACCACAATAGAAGAAGAAATTACCCCTTTAGCACTACCTGCCCTATTAGCCTAGCAGATGCTGCCTTGAGTACGTTTATCCCAAACCTATCGACACTATGTCCTAACTGGCACAAGATGGTTATTCAACAATGAGTCTTTGCAACCACGATCACCGTCCCAGTTAATATGGATCCCCCTGACACCATTCAAACCAACTATTTACCTTTATCATCGAAAGTACCAGAAGTTGTCGGTCATAAAAATATCGATCATATCAGAAACCCTGACCCATTAGGTCTAGTTTATTCACAACAAACAACTGTCTATACCCCTCTTCTAGTCGTACCTTTACAACAACAATTGATTCCACCCCGACCTACAGTCAATCATAGTGAAAAGTCCCCCCAAGGCGTCACTCCCCACGTCGAGTCTACAGTTCAAGAAATTGAGTCAATTTTAGTCGGTCTGGGTCCATTCGGCAGTACCACTTCATTGAGTCCACTTACGACATCAGTCGACCCGCCATCCTTCTCGACAAGTCAGTCGTGTATCCCTGCCAACGGATCCAAGTCTAGTCCGGTGACACATCAGCAAAGCAAAGAAGCAATAACGACAAAATAAGTTGAATCCACCTCATCTCAAGCCAAAGAACCAGGTGCAACTCAAGATTTTGTAGCCAACAAGACAGAACCACGAGAGAAAATCAGCATTCCAGACATTAGTACAAGCAATATGGATACATCCAGTGTACCAACAAATATTCCACTAAGTGCCACAACTATTGAACATGCAAATCCATCTACCATCAAAGCAGAACCAAGTATACAAGTCCAGGCAGAACAAGTTGTTGCTAGCATGCAAGCAGCCATTGACATTCATCCAGCAACAACCGACAAAAAAAAGGGCTAGAACAACAAATCCTAAGTAAAGACAAAGAAAAAGAGAAAATTAGCTGGAAGAAACACAAAGAAAACAAGCGTAATGTAAGGACCCTTTTTCAAAATTTTATTAAAATGCCAATTTTTCCACTTTTTCCCCAATTTCGACCTTTGACTAGTTTTACTATTTTGACCTCCAAATCAACCCAAATGCTCCCAAATATTCTGTAGGAGTGTATGAATGGCATTTAGACTTGAATATTAGGTTCAGGGATGTTTTATGGCCCTCCAAATACTGCTTCAAACTTGATTTTTATTCTGATCAATATATGTAATTTTGACTAGTAATTTGTGCATCAAATCCCCCCGGGGTAACACTGCAAATGGCCTTCCAAATGGCTCCAAAATCCCATGAAATTATGAAAAGAGGTATGTAATGTGTTAAGTATGTGATTAAGGTCTCATATGCACCATTAATTGATTTTTACTACTGTTCTAACTCTCTCACATTCAACAGCAAAAACCCCTAATTCGACCCTTGGGGAAATGGCACTATTTCACCTCTCAATACAAACAAACTGAGTAAAAATGCTTCAAATGCTCAAGTACAGTACATGAAACTTGTATAATATATCCATGGAAGTATATGAATCACAAATATATCATATAATCATCCATCCATTTGAAATAATCAACCTTATAGTGTCATACATCAAAGCATTGGGGAAATGGACATTGTTTTCTCATTAATCAATAATTTTGCATACAATAAATGGGTATTTCGACCTGAGAGTCTCTAAATATGAATAAAATAGGATATTAAGCTATTAAAATCAGAAAAATATCATATGAAGTTCTCCCAATGAGTGCAAGATCTCACCCAAAGCGCAATCCCTCAAGGAGCCCGAATATGCCTTCAAAATTGGAAATGGTGGAGAGAAAGTTCTGCACTAAACCAAGCCATGAAACTTCATGTAGCTGATACCTGCAAATAAAAATCTATTAAAGCACGATGAAAGACCTGAGTGGCCTCTCCAAACACCAACTTGGATGGGAATCTTTCACCCTCAAAATTGGCTAAGGCAAGAAACTAGTCATCCACTAGTTCTCTCTTCACAAATGCAATTTTTCTCAAATCATCAAAAGCCATTCTCATACTTCATTTCTACATTTTATAACCAACATTAGCCTTCTAAGGTTCGAAATCCTCTCAATAGATTCAATAGATTTCGATTTAGGAAATATTCCACATTTGCCACTTGTCTCCTAGTTCCAACCTTCCATCTTCTCCCAAATTCGATTTTGAGTCTCTTTGGCTTCTCCAAGTCCCATGAGCACCTTCCTTGAGACTATTTTTGGGGCTGACATGTCATAGTGGTCAGACGTCAGAGGTCATGTCTGCAATTTGTCATAGTTGTCATAGATGCTCCATCATTGGTGTCATAGGGGCTAGGGAAGCTAGCCCAAGTGTCCACAAACTTCCAATTTGACTCTTTATCTTCCATGGAGGTTACCAATCCTTCCCAATTCGACCTAAGATTCTCAATGACATGTTTTATGACTTACCAACTCACCCAAGAGTGTTCACCTTCCCATTAATTCGAATTTGCAAGAGAGAGATACCATGTATTATGAAAAATCAAGCTAGTGTGGGTCCCACATCCTCCATATGTCTCCAAAACCATTTGCCATCTAGGATTTCTCTTGAATTTATTTATTCACTCTATTTATTAAATAATTGAACCCTTCTAATGCCTAAACATCATTTATTATCTTCCTTACTACAATTCCACACGTTCCCATCCAACCTAGGAAACTAGTAGGATTGATGGGATTGTCTTACTATGAAATTATTTGAATGGGGACATTACAGTCCTCCCCACCCAAGATTGCTTGCCCTCAAGCAATCTCAATTTACCATGCTGCAAACTTGTCCCTCCTCTATTAGGTGGCCTTCCATGAGTAATGTCTCCCAAAATATTTATATTCCGGTGCTTCATGCTGTGGGAAGAAACTACCTAATTCAGATAGGTGTGTTGCCCTCTCACAATCCTTAGTACTCCTTTTGAATATTGAAATTTCATTTTAGGAATTTTATAATTTACTGTATGCTCTCCTATTGAATACAACCATTGCACTCCCAAAACAACATTAGTATCAGCAATATCAACCACATAAAAACTATCGACAAAAGTATAGTTACCTACGATGACTTGCAGCTGTGGAATCCATGTTTTGCACTCCATTGTGTTGTGACCGGGAATGACAACTGTAAAGCCATCAAATGGTTCAATAGGTATCTTTATTTTCTCCACCATCTCTGCATCAATGAAGTTATGGGTGGCTCCTCCATCTACCAAAACTGAAGTTCTTTTTCCTTGTACCACACCCTTGCATCGGATAGTATGGTAGCGAGGTACTGCTGAAAGTACTCCCGTTGTTACTTTGGTGGGTGAGGGATGCTTCACCTCTACTTTCCCTTCTTCTGTTGTAGTATATCCTTCTTCTTGGGTTGAATTATGTCCTTCTTCCTCCATGCCCCATTCATATCCCCCATCACAAAATACTTCAATGAATTGGGCCTTTCCTTTAGCACATTTATGTCCAGGTACCCATGGTTGGAAGCATGAGTAACACAATTTCTTCCTTCTGAGCTCTTCCCTGCTTAGTTCCTCTTTCTTATCCTTTCCATATTCCTCTTCTTGCCATGGCTTCTTATCAGGTGCATCTCTTTTCCAAGGTTTCTTTTCAATTCTGAAGTCAGGCTTGGTCTAAAATCTCGTTCTAGGAAGCACATTTTGGAGATCCCTAGTCAAGCTCATTGCATCTTTTAATGTACTTGGCTTGTGGGATTTGACCAAACCTTTTAAGGGTTCAACCAAAACTTCAATGAACAGTAATACCAACCTTCCCATAGATACATCAGTCACCTTGACTGATAATTTTTGAAAGTCCAACATATATTTAGTAGGGGTCCCAATTTGCTTCAATTGAGCTAATTCCTTGAAAGGCAATTCTGGATCTTTTTGTTCAAATCTCTCTAGTACCCTGTCAACAAATTCTCCATATGTTTTAACCTGATCATGACCCAAGGTTTTCAGGCCATAGAACCACCATTCATTGGCATCCCCTTCCAAATTCAAAATGGCCATTTTTAATGCATCCTCTTCCAACATAGGATTCAGTTGAAAATATACATCCAATTTTTGCACCCAGAATTTTGAGAAGAACCATCAAAAGTAGGAAGTGACATTTTTCCAATAGCACTATTTAATTCTTTGTTTTGGAATGGAATCCTATTTTCTCCCTTCCTTTTAATCTTTTGCATAGCATCAATGTAGTCACTGAGTGGTACACCTCTTTTACACTCTTCATTCAAATCATTCCAATCATTTACTAGTTTCTTGTAATCCAATTCAAGATTGGGCTCTTCTTTGGGTGTGAGAAATTTAGGTGCAGTATGCCTTTGTGTGCTTTGAAATTCATCAGGTCTATTATGAGGTCCTGTATTTGAGAAAATATGCTCATTCCCTTTCATCTTTTCCCCTGAGTGTGAACCACTATTATCCCCTATCATCCCTTTGCTTTGAAGCTGGCTAATCAACAATTCGGATCCTTGCAACAATCTGTCACCTATCCTATCCATGTTTGTTGAAAGTTTATAGAAGCATCGATCTAAGGTTGCAATAAGTTCCTCCTTATATCTTTCTTTGTCCTCCTCCTCTCTACCCATGATTTCAGCAAAAGACTTCTCTTCTTCAACTACCTCTTCTTCAACAAAAATATTTTCAACTACTAGTCCAAAGGGTGGTGGATTATTCTTTTGAATTATTGTTAAGACCATCAGGTTCCAAGAACATGCTCTGATACCACTTGTAATGACCCTTTTTCAAAATTTTATTAAAATGCCAATTTTTCCACTTTTTCCCCAATTTCGACCTTTGACTAGTTTTACTGTTTTGACCTCCAAATCAACCCAAATGCTCCCAAATATTCTGTAGGAGTGTATGAATGGTATTTAGAATTGAATATTAGGTTTGGGGATGTTTTATGGCCCTCCAAATACTGCTTCAAACTTGATTTTTATTCTGATCAATATATGTAATTTTGACTAGTAATTTGTGCATCAAATCCCCCCGGGGTAACACTGCAAATGGCCTTCCAAATGCCTCCAAACTCCCACGAAATTATGAAAAGAGGTATGTAATGTGTTAATTATGTGATTAAGGTATAATATGCACCATTAATTTATTTTTAATACTATTATAACTCTCTCACATTCAACAGCAAAAACCCCCAATTCGACCCTTGGGGAAATGGCACTATTTCACCTCTCAATACAAACAAACTGAGTAAAAATGCTTCAAATGCTCAAGTACAGTACATGAAACTTGTATAATATATCCATGGAAATATATTAATCACAAATATATCATAGAATCATCCATCCATTTGAAATAATCAACCTTATAGTGTCATACATCAAAGCATTGGGGAAATGGACATTGTTTGCTCATTAATCAATAATTTTGCATACATTCAATGGGTATTTCGACCTGAGAGTCTCTGAATATGAAGAATAGAGGATATTAAGATATTAAAATCAGAAAAATATCATATGAGGTTCTCCCAATGAGTGCAAGATCTCACCCAAAGCGCAATCCCTCAAGGAGCCCGAATATGCCTTCAAAATTGGAAATGGTGGAGAGAAAATGCTACACTAAACCAAACCATGAAACTTCCTGTAGCTGATACCTGAAAATAAAAATCCATTAAAGCACCATGAAAGACCCGAGTGGCCTCTCCAAACACCAACTTGGATGGGAATCTTTCACCCTCAAAATTGGCTAAGGCAAGAAACTAGTCATCCACTAGTTCTCTCTTCACAAATGCAATTTTTCTCAAATCATAAAAATCCATTCTCATACTTCATTTCTACATTTTATAACCAAAATTATCCTTCTAAGGGTCGAAATCCTCTCAATATATTCAATAGATTTCCATTTAGGAAATATTCCACATTTGCCACTTGTCTCCTAGTTCCAACCTTCCATCTTCTCCCAAATTCGATTTTGAGTCTCTTTGGATTCTCCAACTCCCATGAGTGCCTTCCTTGAGCCTATTTTTGGTGCTGACATGTCATAGTGGTCCGATGTTAGAGGTCAGGTCTGCAATTTGTCATAGTTTTCATAGATGCTCCATCATTGGTGTCATAGGGGCTAGGGAATCTAGCCCAAGTGTCCACAAACTTCCAATTTGACTCTTTATCTTCCATGGAGGTTACCAATCCTTCCCAATTTGACCTAAGATTCTCAATGACATGTTTTATGACTTACCAACTCACCCAAGAGTGTTCACCTTCCCATTAATTCGAATTTGCAAGAGAGAGATACCATTTATTATGAAAAATCAAGCTAGTGTGGGTCCCACATCCTCCATATGTCTCCAAAACCATTTGCCATTTAGGACTTCTCTTGAATTTCTTTATTCACTCTATTTAGTAAATAATTGAACCATTCTAATGTCTAAACATCATTTATTAGCTTCCTTATTACCATTCCACATGTGCCCATCCAACCTAGGAAACTAGTAGGATTGATGGGATTGTCTTACTATGAAATTATTTGAATGGGGACATTACATGTAAAGATAGAGAACTTCAGCAACAACTACAAAGGCAGAAAACGAAGCAAAGTCAATCAGAAAACACTCTCTCAGTTTACTTAGATCAATTTGGAGCTGCTGCTAGCTATTAGCCACAGTTGGCCTCCCAAGAAGAGCTTGATTTACTTGAAGATGCAGTCTTCAGAGCACAAAGATATCATTGTCAGGAATCAGAAGACCAGTTACTCTAGCTACAAGAAGAGAGGACTTTGTTTCTTGCTAAGTGTAAAGACTTAGCTCAGCAAGTCATTCCACTTCCATCAAGTCCCGACACGACATCACCTCTCGACAAAGCATATCAGCTATTTGAGTCTGTCGTGTCGTGTCGATGCTAAAATACGAGCTTCTCAAGAAACAACAGAACTAGGCTGTCGAAGTATCTTCTCTCATGGAAAATCAGTTTACAGCCTTCACAGAAGCTCTTAATTTTCTCAAGCAATATGACATTCAAGCAGAAAAACTTGCCGAAGTTCTGAACAACTGGTATGTACATTATGGTGAAGTCTATAAATAACTGCAAAATACAAGGACATTGTTAGGCACACTTCACCGACAGCTCTTGACTGCAGAAGAAGCACTTATTGAAAGACTTGATAATCAGATCATCATGGAAAATAAAAAACTGGACAAACTAGATAAACAGGAAACACAGTGGATATCTCAAGCATGCTGCGGCCTCAATAAACTTGAAGAAATTCAGCTCCGACTTCGACATTTACTTGTTGTTTCCCAAGAAACAATCACCATATTTGGACCCAACATGATCCATTTACAGGCTATATCCACCCACGACAAGATGGAAAACTTGTCGAAGCTCACGACATTGACTGTCAACATTCAAAATTTGTTGCGCACCTGGGAGGAGTTCCAACACCATCTCTCCATTTTTGCCGAAGTTATTCTTGAAGTCTGCCTACATATATCCGATATTGCCAGCTCCAACTTACCTTCATCATAACCGTCTTAGTAATTATTTTTGTATTTTTGATCTCTTCATTTCTTCGGGACGAAGAAAGATTTTGAGGTGGGGGAGATGTTGTAGGGGCCTAGGTCGGCCTATCAACTAGGCCCTCTGCCTTACCACTCTGAAGTATATGTCGACAGGTCGCGTCAACTAGAATAGGTCAAGTTGGTCAGTTATATTGACAGACGGTTATGTAACTATGCTGAAAGACATATATATAGGCTGTTGAGCCGATGTACTAGTTAGATTGGTTCTATGATTGTATTCCGCTCTTGTTGGTTAATATAAATGCTTATGCTTCTCTCTATCTGTCTCGCCTCTTGTATCTGTATCATTGTGTATGCTTGCTTATAACATGTAATGTATCTATGGTAACCACATGAACCTTGGGACTACAACAAGATATGTGTTTTTCTGTTAATCTTTTACTTGCATTAAGACTTTTGTTGCAATGATTCTTTGCGCTTTACTTTGTATATTTTGCAAGTCCAATTGAATCCTTTTAAAATGAAATTGTTTACCATTTGTGCCAATATTTTTGCAGATTTGGTTGTTAAAATCAAGTCTTCTCTATTGTCAAATAGTGACTTAAAACTTGCATCATAACTTCCTTTTCTAAGATACCTAATGCTCTGTTTCATATTGTGAAAGGCATAGTCCCCACACACTATCATACAAGATTTTAATTCTACTACTTTGTATTGGAAAGCACTCATACATTGCAGTTACAAGAGGTAGTTACAAGGAGCTATTGCATATAAGAGGTAGTTACAAGGAGCTATTGCATTTATTTGACATTATTTGACCTTCTATCTCTTTGGCATGTCAAATAATAGGTAGTTACAAGGAGCTATTGCAATATATATTTGTCCTTATTTGTACCTTCCCCACAATGGTTGATTTACTTTTGGTCCTTACACCCTGTTTTTTATTGGTCGTGTGGTACCTTGTCCTTGGCATGTGGTTGATAGGGTCATTTCTCCCATCTTGAGTTGTTCGTACCACCCTTTAATGTTTTTGGTCCTCTGGGTACTATGGTTGTTTGTCCCCTAAATGACCCTAGTACCCCACTTATGATTTATGTTATTATTTATGACTCCTTTTTATTTTATTATATTACTTTTAATTTTTATATTTATTTTTTAATTTTACTTTTAATTTTTATTTTTTGTATTAAGTAGTTAAGACTTGTCCTGTCAGGCAAAATTGTTGGTGATCAGATATGTGTTTTCTTTCAATATTTTACTTGAACTAAGACTTTTGTTGTAATCATTCTTTGTGCTTTATTTAACTTATGTTACGAATGTAACTGTCTTTGTCTTATAACTATTGTTGCATACAACCTTTCTCTCTCTCTCTCTGGTTTGTACTTACCCTTTAGTAGGGTCAGTGGGTTCCTAGTGTTGGTTGACCTCTGATAGGTACAATTTTCACTGAAAGTAATAATTATGAGTATCCAACAAGAAGGTTCCACATTACGGTGTAATTACCCTAAACCTATCTTCTTTACTCATGTTAATGTTGATTAACTATTGTTAGAAATTACATGTTACTGAAGATTACTTTAACACAATGAGCCAACTGGTAGTGTTAATGTGGAAAAGTCGAAAGAGATGAAAATTAGGTTTTGTTACTGTTGTTTTATTTAGTTTCAGTTGTACTTGTTTATTAGATGTAATAAAATAAAGGAGTTTACATTTGGTGGATGCATGCTAACTATGTATGATGATAGTGGAAAATGCATGCCTTAATGCCTTGTAATTTTATAATATGAACTATGCATATGCCTTGTAGTGCCTTTTATAAGGTAACATGTAGCGTAGGAGGCGTGAAGCGACTCCGGAGCCGTACTATTATCATTTGTAGAAGGTTGTAATAAAAACCTTTCCCTGACTCGCTCTCTTCACCCACAACAATAGAAACAGAAAATGAGACTAAAAATTAAATTGAAACTGAAACTGAAACGGAAAATGAAAATGAGACTAAAAATTAAACTAAAAATGAGACTAAAAATAAAACTAAAACTAAAACTAAAAATGAACCTGAAAGTGATATTCACTGCCAAAAACTGCAGCTAAAATCCCAGGACCTGAGGCTGAACAGATAGCCCCTAAACTTAACGTGCAAACCTTAATCGACACCTACACCTACGCGCTACATGCCACCTTATAAAAGGCGCTATGCCTTGAGGTCCTATTTGAACTTTTTTCCCATGGTGTAGGTAGAACCAAACACGTATTTTTTAGATATGTCTTACTCAAGCGAGGGGATTTTAGGAAGGCTAGAGGAAAGTGAGACATCCAGTAGGTCTACAAGAGTTTTATCAACTAGATGTCAAAAGATCAGAAGGAAATTCCATAAACGCATGGAATTTTTTCTCGCTGAAGGGGGGTCATGTTCCTACAATGATGAGACAATAGGTGACATCGAGGTGCCCTTGAGGTACAGACATACAGTGAAACAATGGGTACCCAAGGATCTTCTTCAACTGAACACATATTTTTGTGTGAACGAGAGGATATATTGAATTGTGCCATCGTCATTACATGGTTTGGGGTTGTTTTGCATGGATGGCATAAAGGTCGGTTACGACAGATGTACAGAATTGATGGAGTATGTTGGACCCTCTTACAACTACAAAGATTGGATGCGCCTAGTCCAATATACACGAAGTATGTGTAGATATGGATTGTTAGCAAACTATTGACAGTTGAAAGACAAAGATCAAAATAAAGGAGCAATGTTGTACATTGACGGAAGGCCAAAGGCCACAGGGAATATTGCAGGGTTTATAAACAGTACACAAAAAAGGTTTACAATTAAGCAACCCAACTGCAAATTTGAGGGGCGTGAAGGAAATCATGTTTTTGTATGTGCCATTAAATCAATAGTTGCAGTGGAAGAGTTGCTTATTAATTACAATTTGAATCGAGTAGATACAAGCACGGTTACTATGGGAGTGGTACATCTAACAATTTACCCAATGTTTTATTAATGAATTTAACATATTAAGGATTTTTCGTTAGTTTATTTCGTTTAAAATTTCTATATTTACTTCGCAGGGTAGTGATCGGGAAAAATCCCATCCAGTAGATGGTCAGAGGAGTACAACTTCCTTGAGGCAGAAGGTATACATCTTTGTAATAGTAAAAATATAATAAGAAAAAATAGTTTTTTTTTGCTATGCTGTTTCATTAGTATATTCGTTTGGTTTATATAATGTTATATATATTTGATGTAGAACGTTGATCAAGGAAGCCACCCAGCTGTTAATCAGACGACAACAGCCTCGAGGCAACAAGTAAACCTGATTGTAATTGTACAATTTAATTACGTCAAAATGTTTTCTTATTATATTGTTTCAGTGAGTATTTTGGTTTTGTTTAGGTAGTTTTTTCTATGTTTTTTATGGAGGGTTATGTAAGGGGCACCTCCGTAGCAGTAGATCATACCAGACCTACCTCGAGGCAGCATGTATACATCTTTGTAATAGTAAAAATTTAATATGAAAAAAGAGTTTTTTTTGCTGTGTTTTTTCGTTAGTATATTCGTTTGGTTTATATAATGTTATCTATATTTGATGCAGACTGTTGATTGGGGAAGCCACCCGGCTGTTGATCAAACGAAAACAACCTAGGGGAAACAAGTAAACCTGATTGTAATTGTACAATTTAAATACGTCAAAAAATTTTGTTATTATATTGTTTCAGTGAGTATTTTGGTTTCGTTTAGGTAATTTTTTCTATGTTTTTTATGCAGGGTTCTGTAAGGGGCACCTCCCTCGTAGTAGATGATACTAGACCTACCTCGAGGTGACAAGTATACCTCGATGCCATTGTACAAATTTAATATGTACAAAAATTTTTGTTGTTGTGTTTTTTCATGAGTATATTCGTTTGGTTTATATAATGTTATCTATATTTTATGCAGAGTGTTGATCGGGGAAGCCACCCGGCTATTGATCAGATGACAGCAGCCTCGGGGCAACAAGTAAACCTAATTGTAATTGTACAATCTAAATACATCAAAATGTTTTGTTATTATATTGTTTCATTGAGTATTTTGGTTTCGTTTAGGTAAATTTTTTATGTTTTTGATGCAGGGTTCTATAAGGGGAACCTCCCTATTACTAGATCAGGGTAGGTCACCTATAACCATTGATCTGATGAGTAGATCACGATCCTTGAGGCAGCAGGTATAATTCATTGGAATTGTACCAATATAATATGTAGCATAATTTTTTTTTGTTATGTATTTTTCGTGTGTATATTGGTTTCATTATGATAATGTTTTCTACTTATTTTTTGCAGGGGGGTGATCGGTTTAAATCCCCAACTGTGGATCAGATGACACTGTCATCAAGGAATCAGGTAAACCTAGTTGTAATTTTAGGAATCTATCATGATAGATATGTTTTGTTAATATACTTTTTCCTCAGTCTATTGCTTTCACGTCAGTAATGTTTTATATATTTTTGTTGCAGACCAATGATTCGGTGTATGAAACAACATCACAACAATCAATAGCTTTTGATGTGGATGAGTTGTTGGGCGATGATGACATCGGTTCTTCTCTAGACCCAGTTAAGCTGATAGAGAATACCTTGAAAAAAATTAATGTGGATATCCTTCGTTTGCTATTCATTATTCCACAGACACATGAGATTAAATCCAAGGTTGAATTGTTGGTAAAGAGATCTCATGCCTTGCAAGTAAGTTGCAGAATATTGAATCATAATATAAATTCATTTAGAACTTATAATTTTTACTTTTATATGATAGTGAACTTAAAAAATGTGGTTTGTATTTACAAGATTTTCTGGGACCACACACTAGTGGTCAAGGCAGTGTTGGCCCCAATGATGCTCATGGATATCATTCGTCACATGAGAAAATGACTCCACATACATAGACTCATGCGCCATTTTTTCTACTGAATAGTTGGCAACATGTTCCGCGAGACTCCCAACACCAGCAGAGAGTCACACCAGCTAGTGACCAATGCACACCAGATCATGCAGAAGAAGGGGTCGATGCAGAGACTCATGCTAGTATTGATATTGCTGAAGCAACATTTCCTAGATCTAAATGATTTGTCCTTGTAGACCTTCGGTCCCACCATCCGCACAAGGTGGGATAAACAAATGAAAATTTTAAAAGATGAGCTCACTAATCGGTTGGTTGGCATGTTCAGCAACGAGACCTTCGATCGAGCTGCAGTCCTAAAGAAGGCTGGACAACATATGAATATTGTTCGAGACCAATATAAGGTTCACCTAGAAAGGAACCTTAGGTATGAGTTCCCTCTAATGATTCCAGTAAGAGAGTGAAATCCCTAGTGGAATATGGAAAGAAGAGGGCTCTAAGAAAAGAAGGAAAGCTACCACCAGGCACAAGGAGGTATGCAATACTTTCCACAATGTAATTCTAAACGTTATTATTATTAATTTTTATATCAAATTTGGAACATCTAACGTATTTCAACACTTGCATAGGTTGTCATACATATCAAAGGCCACAAAGGAAATACTAGAAAAAATTGGTCAGCACAAGCTTGGGCCTGGTGGTTATTCGAATTTGGCGACACAAATTGTAAGTATCGAAAAACCAATAATGCATCTAAATAATAAATTGCAAATTATTTTCATTTTATTGCGCCGCAAAATGTAAATGAATGATGTTATGCAAATATTCAGGCGGACCGATTGTAATGTCCCCATTTTGACCCCTTTGTATTAAATCGTAAATGATGTAAATATTGTAATTTAATCATGGTGAGGAGCTCAAGGCCAAGGCCCCACCATTGATTTAGCGTTTCATGTATCGGCAATTAAAAATAGATGCCTATGGTTCTGGTGCTAAATAGGCACAATGTATATAAGACATCATGTAAATACGAATTTTAATGGAAAAACCCACAACCGGCTATGCAATGCAACAAAAGAGATGGGGCATGACTCTACAAGGAAAAGGGGGGGAAATTATTCAAACCCTTGAGCCAATAGTATTAATCCATGTGTCAATGGGGAAACCCATAAACCACCAACTACCCTTTTTGTCTCATGCACCCAATCATTTAATTCTTCCAAGAGATTGGTTAAGGCAGTTAATGTCTTGGGAATGAGGGAGTATGGTAGCCAATTTCGTGCATGGGCAAGCCATCAACCTGGAAATTCATGTTTTTGCTTGTGGGGCAAGAAAACACCCACGAAATGGTGCCCAAAGCCATGGGGAATGGGGAGTCTTCACTCATTCACGCAGGTAGAGAAGGCTGGGAGTTACAGTCACGTTTTTGAGCAAAAACGCAGGGTTCTCCCTGCCCAAAAACCCGTTTTTGGTTTTGGATAGTAGCTGGGAAGGAGGGGCTGCGATTTGGGATTGTAGGGAGTTCATTTTGTCCCCGATTTGCCATGAGCGTTTTCCCTAAAAACATTTTCTGCTACCTGGGGTTTTCTCCAAACCTCCATTGCTCATTTTTAACCTTCCCACGTTTTTCTAAAGCCTAGGGGATCGTTTTCATGCCTGTCACTGTACAAACGATTTTCATTATGCCCATAATGGTGTTCTGCTGCTATGTGCACCCTCGTTTTTGGTTTGAGCCTGTGAATTGAAGTTTTGGAGTGGTAGTGAACAGAAGTGGCTTGATAAACCTAGTGGGGGAGACAACCTCTCAAGAAGATCAATAGGGCTTTGGTTACTCTTCTATGCATGCCCTGAGAGCACTAGATATGGAAGGTATGGCTTGAGGGACTGTACAGCAGTGAAAAGAATACTTCCTTGTGCTGGGTGTGTAGGTATTGTGGGTGCCAAGCTAGACAGATCTTGCAAAGGTTATCCCTAGCTCTGTGCTGGAGCTCACTAGCTTAGCAATTCTTCCCTCCCATGTCCTAGCAGCCTGATAAACCCAATTGCAGATTGGCTTGGCTCATCTTGGTGTATGCTTGGCTATGTGTGAGTCTGTTGTTCCCTGATTCCTTGTAGAGATCATGCCCAGCTCGGGGGTGGCAGCGGTGCTGAGAGATTGAGGAGCACACTGGCCTACGGTTGGGTGGAACGTTGCAGTTGCATAGCCAGTTGCATGGGACTACTTTTGCATAAGATAAGTATTCTTGTGTTTTTAACTTTGCAATTGTTCCCTGGATGAATAGCTGGAATGTATTATGGATGTGCTAATGAATTTACTTCCGCTGTGTATTTAAACGATTATGCATTTCCATAAGATCTTTTATAATACTGCAAAGATCTCTATTTAATGACTGTCACAGAATCATGAATGTATGTTAGATATCAGCATGGTTTATTTGATCTCTGTTCTGTTCTATAGCATGCATATATACCTGTCTTTGTATCAATGAGTTGATTTAATGAATATGGGGCTAATTGCCCGATTCTTGCACCATGTCCTCTCTATCATGATGGTATGGTAGGAGGGGACACTACACCGATTCAAAGAAGTTCCCACTAAGGAAGACTTGAAGCTTGGATTCCAGCACGGCTTTGAAGCTGGTGTTGAACATCGAAAAAGCTTTCCTGGGCAAACACAGTCTTCCGGTGATCCATCTAGTGCACATGTATATAAAATCTATATAGTTTAATGAATATTTATTACTTGTTCAATCTATTCGTTATAAATAATTGGCATAAAATATTGACTTTGTTTTGAGCAGGAAAGCAATGATCCCCTTAATGTCAAGGAGGGACAACAACAAATCGAAGATCATGCTTCGAATCCTGGTAATGAATTTATTCATATGCTACAATTTTATATATATCGTTGCATATGGTGAACATTAATTGTACTTCTCGATATTTCAACTGCAGAGCATGTAGAGGGTCACACTGTACAGGTTGAGCTTGGACAGGAATATGAAGAACATGATGTGGCAACAATAGGTTAAAAAACACCTTTGTAATGTTTTTTTAAAATGAAATACTTGTCATTATAATAACAAAATATATCGATGTAACATTTTCACATTATTGCAGCAAATCCGAACCCCCTGCCGCAAAATCCATGTCATGATCACTCTACGAGGCAGACATCACGACAAGTTGATGAAGCACCAAGAACTGAAGGACAAGTTCCAGAAGATGAGCTTCTTGTTGATTTTGTAAAGAGAAGAAAAATTAGAAAGAAGTGATTGAAGAAATATTGTGTAATTATTTTTTATAATATTATGTCCTACATGATTTTTTGCCTACTTAATGAATGAATGGTTTAATGAATGTGTTGACTGAATGAATGAATGGTTTAATGAATGTTAGATTTTATTGAAATAATGTGTTGACTGAATGAATGAATGGTTTAATGAATGTTAGCTTTTATTGAATGAATGGTAAATGTTTGTTTATGATGAAATATGCATGAATTTGCACGTAATTTTTTTTTCAAGTACATGCATTGGGTATGGGGAATTGAGAGTCATGTGAGGGGGAGGAGGGGCCATAAGAGATTCCACCTTCACGTGGTTGGCCCTGTTCAGTAGAGAATATTAAATTATTCTTGAAACAGAGAGGAGCTCAATGAATGGCTACGTCGGTGCTTCCTTTCTACAACCCACTCGCGTGTCATCTAAATTTTGACAATTTCTTGGGGCTTGTTATGAAACTAAAGCATCTTATCCTACTTTCCAAGCCTCTGACAAGGTAAGGAATTATCCATTTCCCACAGTTATTTCTTTGAAGCATTATTGTCATAGCATGTATTCCATGACTTATACAATTTCTTCTGGTGTATAATTGTAGTGTTGAAATTTTACTATGGCTATTTCACTCATCCCTTGGAACTTGTTACAAATAGCCTTGGGAAACATTTTGAAATTTCAGAAGAAAAATTGGTGTTTTGATGTGATCGGTGGTATTATATACTTTGATTTGGTGTTCTCCATGTTTCCTCAGGTGAACTCTTATTACCCATTATTTTACTTGAATATTATTGTAATTTACATTATTAAATTAAAATGTTCATCAAACATAAAATGTTCATTATTAATGTTGTTTTTCTTCATTGAGACTACTGAGAATGTATTTTTTTAGGTTCATTTCGTTATTTTCATAAACAAGCAAATCTTTATTTGAGGGTTCCTACCATGAAATTATTGCAACAGGAAAATATTTGTAGTATGTTGAAAGATGTTTTGAAAGGTAAAGCAAATGTAGACATTGTCAAGCTCCACAAATCAAGGGAAGTTGTTCCAAGAAATTATAAGTATCGGAAACAGATGCGTATTTACAAGACTCGGATAAGAGCAATTATGCAATATGACATGCTTTTAAATTGTAGCTGCTTTAAAACATTTGTATTTATAGCCATCCATTTTTATAGTTCTTTCAAAACTATTGGCATTTCATGTACACAATTATAGAGAAGACAACTAGTGAATTATTGAGTCCAAAAAGCATAACATTGTAAGCAAAAAAACTCCATTCAATGGTAAAGGAGGTATTTTGGTTGTCCTCTTTTTCCATCTTGACTTGATGGTATTCAAAGAATAAATATGTAAAAGAGCACGCTTCATTTCCCACATGCATGAATAACTAACTTCTAAAATCCAAACAAACCTTGATACCATCCATATCTTTCTTGCTCTAAATGACAATGTGATTAATCCAAATAGACTCTTTTATAGGAGATATCAGACCTATAACCATCTTTCCCTTAATCTCCTTTTTCAATTTTTCTTTAACCTTGGTATTAAGACGAGAGATTGATGTTTAACAGTATTATCATTTGGTCACAACTCAAATTTCATTTCCCCCAGTTCTCCCATAATGCCTTACATCTTAGTAAAACTTTACAAAAACGATTTTTCAGTAAGGCTATGATCTTAGAAATAATATTTTCATCCCAATAATATCTTATAGAAGTGATTTTTGGTTTCTCCTCATAACCAATATCGAGTTTCCACAACTTCAAAGGATGAGTATATGATGCACTGGAACCATCCTTACCCTTCTCTTTAATTTCCTTGGAATCCTCTTGAGAATATTTGAATGAGATATGTCTCAAATCCTCTAGATCATTTGCATCCTCTCCATTATGTCCAATCTTCCTGCAATAGAGAGGACGCTTCAATGGTTTTGTAGGGATTTGGAAGGATACATGTCTTGATGATAAGGACAAAGAATAGGAGAATGGGTGTCATGCAACTTGTTAGTAAGCAAAAATTCCGTAATGAACTTCAATACTTCTCTCACCTTGGGTGACTTAACAAAAAGGAGAAGTATTCATATATTTGAATCTAAAGAATAAAAAAACCCCTAGTTCACCTTATTATCTCTTCTTGTAAATACTAGACATTAGGAATGGATCCCAGAGTATGGACAAAATTTTGAATAAAAAAATAATGCTACATGCCTTCACTATCCTACTTCTAGGTATAGTTCTCAACATGAATAAAAGGATTCATGCTACCATCATATATTTCCACAATCATGATATCTTTAGCTTTATTGGAAGAGAATTTTTGACATTCAAACTTAGCTGGAAAACAATGGGTGAGAAAGATCACACCTTTGCACTTAATCATAATTGGTTTGAGTTGAAAACTTATTTGGATTACTCGCATATATAAAAATTAACTTATAATTACTCACTTGCAATGTACTCTAAAATTTTCAGGGGCTATTGGAATTGAGAGAATGTTTTAGATGATTAAAGACAATGAGTACATGGGTTTTTTCAATTCTAATAAGTCCCATACTTGGTGACCTACCTAATTTGGTTTAAAAAAAAGTATATTCATACCCAAGGAAACATGTAAGTTAAGAACTATTAAATCCAATGTCTAATTTATCTTTACCTAGGTTCAATTATGGTGTTTCACCAAGGAAACATGCAATTTAAGAAGTATTAGAGGCATTGTCTAATTTATCTTTTTTATGTTCCATTATAGTGGTTCATAAAGGAAGCCTAAGGAATGTTAATAACTAGTTCGCATCTTGAATTTGTCAATGAAACTGGTTGGCATCCCATTGTCTATATTGAACTATTTGACATCTCGCTACTTGTCTGAAATGCTAATCAACTCCTCGTTGACTAGGTCATAATTTGTTGTAAGGATAACTACAAATAATATTAAACTAATTCATATATTATATTGATTCATATATTATATTGGCCAACTATCAAATATAGTGATTATCACATAAACAACATTAAATTACTATATCATTTAGACAATGATTATTTAGGGTTATAAAGTTTGGATGTTTTTTATTGCAATTTTTATCATATAACTAAATTTTAATAACTAGATATTCGTCCTTATATTAGAGAATCCTAAAGTACTCCTTTGAAAGTGTACAAGGATTAAAACATAGAAATCTATGAGAAGAAAAAAATGGATAAATTCTAAAATTCCGTTTGTTATGTTTTCTTCTATGACTAGATAACATTAAAAAAATTCCTTGTTTGAAAAACTTATCTTTAACACTTGAAAGTTGCAACAAACAAATGTTAAAGAAACAAAAAGGTGTGCATTAACACACTATGTAGTCATGTAATCACAAAACATAACTCCTTAATTCATGCACATTGTTTCATTACACCATGGTTTCTGAGATGTTAATTAGTGCGGGGTGATATGTTGTTCAGGATACTTGATTTATATGATGGAGGATATACCAATGTCCTAGCAGATGATTCACTTAGCATTCTTGCTTTATTTTATTTGCACCTTTTATAATTAGTATCAATTCAATCAATTCTAGGTATGTTGATTGCTTGGATCGGCTTCATGATGAAGCTTGTGCAGTAAGACATCAATTTACATAGTGCTTGGCCGATCCCAACTCAAAAATCAACTCCACTAGTTATGCAATAGATATTGACCAATGAAGAAAACACCACATAAGAGAGACTAATGAAGCAGGAGATTGAAAAAAAATTGTCTACCACTACAGGCCACGTATTAGTCCTGAATTCTCACATATTAGAGATGTAGAATGGCCATGCATACTTGTCTCAATGAGGGCCTACATAGAATATATGAATCCCATACAAGGTTCTGTAAGCAATCACTTTGGATGAGTTGACAACTAATCTAATGGATATGGTTAAGACTAAGTCTTTGAGATAGGATGGTATTTTGTGTGCATTATATAAGGCCACATGGAACTTTGGAAACTCGAACTTGTTAAAAGCACACAAAGAATTTATGCATAATCCATCCTTAGGTCAACGAGAAGACAATTTCATGTGCAATTACTAGCATCTTACAAATATTTTGTAGTTTCCACCATACAGTTTAACTCATCCTTTCCACCTTGTTTGGCCACCTTTTTCACATATATAATTGACTACAGTTTTTTCTTCTATGTTCTCCATAACCCTTTCAAGTTACTTCTTTTCGTCCACTTTACCTCACCTTTTTTATATTCTATCTATATTTTCTGATGGACTTTCCTCATGTTTAGCTTTCTCAACCTCCTCTGTGTCATTTTTCTACAAGTAATAACTAATTTGGCACTTTAATGGACTATCAATTTTATAACATGTTTCATCTCTAAGATCTTCATGTTCTCTCTTCCCCTTGTTGTAATTTTTCTTCATTTAGGAGCAGATGGCCTAAGTCATCAATACTTTTCATTGATAAATATTCCAACACCTCTACAGAAATGCCCAACTTTGTAATGCCATTTTCCTCACTTGTAGTTTCTTAACTTAGAATATCAAACTCCTTGTATATTTTATGTCCTTGAATAACCATAGCTCAACATTTTATTACATTTGGTCTAGATTATACCAATGGAAACGTAGTGCCTGAAACATCCATGGATTTTGGGGAGTGAGAGAAATCCTTATAATAAAAAATCTTCATGGAAGATGCAAAATCCAATGCACTTTATTTATCTAAAGATCCTACATAATTCGTTTTGAGATCATCAATGGTTGAAGAACCTAAGGAACATGGAAAAATGAATTTCCTGCAAGAGTATTTATTCAGTATCCTTAGTATTTCAATTCAATTTTATGAGATGGCCATTAAGATATGACTGCAGGGGATACAGATACAGAGATAAGAAGAACACATTTACTATCCCCTCTTTACTAACTTGAAATTGTATCAATTTGATACCCAACATATTTTTTCAGCTTATATTTCATTACTCAGAAACATAGATTTGAATATGGAAGCTATTTGGGGTTTTATTGAGTGATGCATTGCCAGAACAGAGTAATATTGGTTCAATCCACCCATGTGAATGTTTGATATGATATATGCGTGAATTTTTTCTCATACTTATTAGATATAAGATCAAAGTAATTTTTGTGCTTGGTAGCTTCATCAAATACACTCAAAAATTGGAATATTGTGGTCATATTTCTCTTTATTAAAGATTTATGTAGCTTAGGTGAATTTTTTCATGTCATGGGATATCTATTATTTTTTTTAAATTCCACATATCCGTCGGATATCCAATGTCCACTTCCAAGATATTCGACATCGTTTCCATACCACCAATGGCTAAAGGCATTGGTGTTTGATGTCAATTGTGTCAGATATCTGATGCCTCATCTGATGTCGTCACCATACCACCGATAGTTAAAGGCATCGTTTTGTGATGCCAATCGTGTTGGATATCTGACATCGTCTCCATACCACCGATGGCTAAAGGCGTCTGTCTTTGATGTCAATTGTGTCGCCTATCCGAAGCCTCATTTGTTGAATATATGACCTCCTATAAAGTGAGAGTTGTTGGATATCCGACGCGTTCCTCACTTTATAGGAGGTCAAATATTCGACCGGACTATGTCAGATATCCGACACATTCATTTTATTGTCGGATATCTGCCGAAGTGTGACCAACGTTTAAAAAAGAAGATGCTTGTCGAATGGTCGATAGCATGATGTCAAAAATCGGACATCTATGCCGTCGGATTTTGGGTTCAAAAATGCTAGTGTACAGGTGTAAATATTGGATATGGATGGTAAACAAGATTGATAAAAGAATAGGAAACTAGACTTACAGGTTTCTGTCAATTGGAGGAAGACTCACACTAATCAAATTTGTACTGGTGGGGATCTTAGTATATTGGTTTTCTTTGTTTAAAATTCCACAATCAATACTAAATTTGATCAGGAGGAAAATATTCCACTTTTTGTGGTTGTGTGATAGCAGTGATAAAAAAATGCACCTGGTAAGTTGGGAAATTTTATCCCTTCTAAAAGTCTTGGGAGGCAGGGACATTAAACATTTAAAATATTTCATTACAACCCTTTGTATGAAAATATGTTGGTGAGGATTATTTGATCATGGTGTCTGGAGTATTGTTATGAGGACAAAATATTTGAAAGGAAGTTCTATTCTTCAATGCTATGGAAGCTCTGTTACATATTTAGTTGGTGTCTCTTCCATTTGGAATGGTTTTCTTAATGTTTTTTCCTGGATTAACGGGTGGATAGCCTGGAAAGTTAGAAAGGGGGACAATGTTCTTGTGGGAATTGATCCTTTTATTGGAGCAGAAGAAAAGTATTTGCTATCTCTCGCTCTAATGGGATATTTGGAAAAGTTTGGTTTTTTCACTTTAAATCATGTTAGAAGACCTGGATGGCTAAGGAACTCAAGCCCTTATTGGTTTCTAGCAGAGGATTTTGGATTGCATGGTCAATGGATTGTGGAATGGATTTCCTATATAGATTCTTTAAACAAAGATGGAATTATGCTCAATGATAATGAAGATATGCTGGTCTGGAACTGGAATAAAATTACTGGATAGGTAATTGTAAAGGAAGCATACAATGCTATCACTAAGCAACACTCTTCTAAAGAGACTAAATGGTGTACCGGTAAGATTTAGAAGTGGCATATTCACTTATAGCTAAAAAAAAAAAAAAATTGGTTATGCTAAGAAAATTGTTTGCTTACATGGGATACTTTGATGAAAAGGCATTGGATTGACCCAGGTAGATGCAATATCTGTATACAAGAGAATGAATCAATCGGCCACCTCTTTGTTCTTTGCAAATTCATCATTTCTGTTCGGCGGGATCTTTATGTTTCCTTGGATATCAATTAGATATGGGGCACTTTGTGCCTTGAAGATAATTTTAACAAATGGAGAAAGAGGGTTTTAAACCATGAAAATCTTGTTATATTTGTGTGTTGGGATATTTGGAATATGAGAAATCTAGTGTTTTTTGAAGTTTATGATCCCAACATATAGGTCTGTAGTTTGAATGTTTTGAGATTGTATACATATTTTTCTTCGGAATAAATTCCTAATATGACTAGAAAGATTACAGCTCAAACTTTTTCTTATTATTCTGCTTTAGGATATTTTGATGGAGTTGCTCAAGCAGGCTCATGTGGTTTTGGAATGATGCAAAGAATAAATGAAGAGCACTATTTCAATTAATGGATGGGTGGTGGTATAGGGACAAACACTAGAGTTGGCATGTTGGTTTTATGGTGTTTGCTTCTGTTTGCAATGATTAATGACAATACAACTATACAAGTTTCGCTGACTCGCAAGATATTGTTCAATGGGCCAATGGAATATACAACATACAAATTTTATATTTGGACTCTTGGTGTTAGAGAATTAAATGTTTGTTTACATTCTTCTCCAGTGTGTCATTTTCCCATATCTACAGGTCTTTTAACGTAGAGTCGGATCATCTCTCCAATATTGTTGTGGACTCTACAGAGTGAATTTTATACTTTGAAGAGTGCGTTGAAGAAGCCTTATCATGCAAGGGATCAATCTCCTTTCTCATATGATATTTTTTGGTTTCTAGTGATGGGTACATACCTTCTTGTTTTGTTTTGGTACTTAGTCTTTGGAGGATTGTTTATGTATTCAACTTGAATGCCTTTTGGATGGGACAATGATGTATGGTTCAAGTGGATTTATAGTTTATGTCGCTCTTGTTTTTGCTGGTTTGGAGGTAGTATATTTGTCTTTTAAGGATTCCTGTTATAATCAAATGAGTTGTATGTATTAACATTATTTCTTTGAGTCCATGGAATATCAATAAATAGTTTTTTTTTTCTTTTCTGTTCAAATTTATTTTTTGTGTGTGAACTTAAGTTGAAGAGCATCTAAATGTTTTATTATCATTAATTTTGTGTATGATGGACAATAAAGAACATCAAATGTCAACATTGGTAATGATTTATTACTAAGTTGGCTAAAAAGACATGTGATAAGGAAGTATTTAATTAAAAAGTCCCAAGAAAACATTATAATTTACTAAGCTTTCCACTACTTAAAGACTCGATGCCTTATTCTTTTTTGAATTAAAGTATTTTCTTCTTCTTTTCTTTTTTTTATTCGATGAAATGTGCATTATGGGAAACTGATGGGGCACTTTTCCTCATTCTGAGGACGGTATCCAGGGTAAAGCATCCACTTGTAGTTTTGGAAACCTAACTCGACGAGGACATTAAGTGAGGTCCACAATATTCATAGAGGAAGCCAACCTAGAGACCCAAGTCCACAACCTCCTACTTGTAATTCACAATACTCAACTACTTAAACTAACCTATCGATCTCTTTAGGAATCAAACTTGTATTCATTTTATCATATCATTATTCTAAATCGATGTGGCATTGCAGTAAAGATGTCAATAAATACGCTGTGGTGAAATTTATCTTTTTAGTATTAATTTCATAAATTTCGTATAAAAAATGACTATCAACTTTAGACTTATCCATATTATTATGTAATTAGGAAATATGTTATCTTTTTCCATTGCATATGTTTTCCATTTTCTTAATCTAAGATAACAAATTTATGAGATGACTAAGATGTTTTATAGAAACATTGAATGTAAAAGTTTGAGATGTAATTTTATTAAAATTAATATTTTTAAATTATAAAAAAGTTAATGTTTTTATACATTTTAAATATATCTAAAGATTAAGAATATATGGTTTTTTTTTCCTTTATAAATTATAAGCTTGACCCCATTACTCCTTGACTCAGTAAGTAAAAGTTGGTAATTGATTAGTGAACCATGTGTGAACATAGATACCCCTTGGTGTTGTTTTGATTGTGCGGGTCAGGAGCCAGGTCATTGTTGTGGTATCAGGTTCACACTATTTCTTTCGGGAGGGCATCACTACGTAGGTAAGGCAAGTTTGGGAATCAGTACCAACAATATGAGCGAGTTTAATTCATTATTCTATTTATTAAAATTGGCTTTGGAGCTGGGATCTCTTAGTTACAGGTATTCGGGGACTCCTTCTCAACCATCCAATAGATGAATGATGAGATCCATATATATAATTAGGTTATGCAATTGACCACACATTTGATGCAAATTAAGGGAGTGTTTCAACAGATTTTCTTTAAGGGAGTGTTTCAACAGATTTTCTTCACTCATATTTACTAAGAGCCGAATACAATGGCATATTCCTTTCCAAAGCTGCATTACTTCTAGAGACTAGTCAAAACCATATAAAAGAATTTAGAAATGGACTCTCAATATTCAATAAAACTAAGGATCTATTTTGAAATATGGTACTCTTTAAGGGCTACATATTAGTTGTTTTCTTTAGTTATTTTCATCTAGTTATAGGGATATTATTTATTTTTGAATGTTTGTTGGGGCTCTTTTTTGGGAATTTTTGTTTTGTTAAGAAAATGTTGACTAATATAACCTACTTTTAATATATGCAATTCTTCACATGAAAACAATTTTCCATTTTCCTTGAATAACTATATTTTTTTCGTAGAAAACAAATTATAAATTTAAATTGAGATTTTTTAAAACAAAATATTTCATTATTTTAATGATTAAAAACCTATCTTTACTCTTAACGATTATAACTTCAAATTTTGATTTAACATATAATTACTTACATTATATTTTAAATATTACTACCAAGAAAGAGGCTTGAAAATACTAATTCTTAATTATTGTGTGAGACATATCATTATGAAAATAATAAGCTTTAGCTTCAAAATAAATTTAACATATAGTTACTCTACATTTCATTTTAAAGATGGCAATTAAGTAAGAGATCATGAAAATACTAATTCTAAATTCTTGAGCGAAATTCATATCATCATTTAAATATTAAGTTTGAATTATTGTTGACACAGATCTATAGACAAGGGTTCACTTCAAACCTCCCATAGATATCAACCCGGAAAGGGTTTAGCATTTCCAGCAACACTCGTAGAGTGAGTGAGGTCTCACCCAAGATACCTAAGTGGGTTGCAGGAACCAAGATTCTGCAGGTATAAGAGGACATGCATCATTCACATTTAATTATAGCATAACCCAAAGATCGACATAATTATCATTCACATCATAACACCATCATTGCATACCAAGAAATATTACTGAAATCTACGCATTAACACATTATCAAAACATATTCAAAATACCAGCGACACATATCAAATCTATCCATACTGCGACAAAATACATCATACTACAGTACAACACATAGGCGACAAAATCATAGACAAACATTCCTTCTCATTACACATCAATATGTCTTACAAATCAAGAATAAAAATCCGCAAAACCCCTCTCAACAACTCAAGTCAAATACAAAGATGTTTATCTAGCGCGAAAGATAGATTAAAATTCCACAGATGTGAAGATACTTTCATCGACCAAAAGATCTGATCCAGATAGAGATAAGGATAAGATGCCCAAAGGCTTACAATGCTACTCCTATTTATAGGATTAGTGATCATTACAAACTTGGTCCACTTCATAAAATGACCCATTAAATAACTAATTAATTAACTAATGACTCTGCTTTGTTCACTTTACTTCCGCTTTATCCTCTTTATTGTGCTCTATAACTGGTACTTTACCCTTGTCGGTGTCCCTCTTTTCGTTGTTTGTACCAAAAATTCTGCGACTTAGCCACGTGCCAATAGCCCCCCAAAATAAACTTGTGGCTCATCCTCAAGCCACTTCACCTGGACACTGTTGGTGCGTTCACATGTTTCTTGAACTCGTCGTATGTTGCTTTGATTTTGTTGACATCTTCCCTCACTGTAGCTTTGAACATTGTACAGTCCTCAGCCTCCTATTCCTTCAGATGCCTACTTTCTATCTGTTGCACTTTCTGTAAATTTTCCTTTATCTACGACAATACTGGCATAGCTTTGACTGGTAGTTCCTCTGCTTTCGACTAAAACTCGTCCAACTGCGTTGTTCTCCTCTGTTGTCTGGTTCGTGCCTTGTTGACCTGCTGCTGCGATTCCTTGAGTTCTGTTTCTTTAGTCATCTACGCAAGTAGGGGCATCGCCTTTATCGAGCCCCTTAATGCCTCTACCTCGCCAAGTTGCACATTCAGTTGGTGCAACTTCTCATCTTGCACAAGACTTCCCTAAAATTGCGAGACCTACTTTGTGATGTGTTGCATCGCCTTCTCCAATTCTGCAATCTTTGTCACAGCATCCTCATTAATGTTCTTCCTCACTTCCACTTGTTTCGGTGGTGTGCTTGGCACCACCTTTATTTGTAACTTCTCATTGGATTTTCTGAGATCCGCAATAACTACGCCCAGCTTCAATTCCTTAGCCTCTACGATCATCTCTTTGGTTGTTTCGGGCACATCCTCGAATGACATGGAGATGGAATGTTCCAGTATCCTCCTATCCTCCACCGCTTTTGTCCTTTCATTCATTACATCCTCCTTTTCCTCGTGGATTCATTCAATCTCCACCTCAATAATTCTTTAATATTGTTTGTAGTTGGACATTTTATCATGTGTTGATGCTTCTTGCTCATTAATTTCTTTGCTAACCCCAATTTGGGTGCGATGAAGCATAAACATAGGCAGCATATTAATATCTATGCTTATCGTATCTTGTCCTCGCAGTGAGGCGTCTAACTCTTCATTTCCTGTTGTGATCGCACCATCTAGGACTTGTACGATCCGCCACTGAGTGCCGATATCAATGTCAACCTGTTGCACTTCTGACTGGCTTGCTCCTGTAAGTCTTGGCTGTACCCTGGTTTCCATAACCGCATTTCTCAACATTTATAGTAACTGCGACACTTGATGGAAGTAATCTGTCACATGCTGCGTTACTTTGGTTCAATTTTCCTTCACCATCATTTTCATTATGTCCAGCAGCATGTGCGTATGTTCATCGAGGAGACCAACAGTGGTACTCCCTTTTCCTCTCTCCTTGTTCCTCTTCGTTCTCTCCTCTTGTTGTTGTGCCTCCAAATTCAAATATGTCGGAGTGTTAGTCGACGCGTCATGACTTGCGGTTCTTTATTGATCATTCGCACCTTCAAGGCTCATCTTTTGATTCTTTTGTTTTTGTCTGCGTCTTTGGTACATTTATCGGCTTCCCATCCTCTGGGTCCGATAGTTGTTCGTCATCGACCGAGGTCTTCCATTCGTTTGGCCATTCCTCGACAATGGCATCCATATCTTCTTTGGTCAGTTTGTATTGTGTTGTCAGCCACTGCTTTTCTGGGTTTGCACATGCTTGAATGAAAATTGCTTGAGGCCCCGCTACAAGCCTCACGATTCTCCTTTATTTCTTTTCTGCAACCTCTGTCAGTCGCAAGACCTTCACCGCTTGTGCACGCAACTCTTCTAAGTACATATAGAATTGGATATTGTTGTCGTGCTACCTATTTTTGTTGTTCAGTGCCCATATATTTTGATACCGTGCCCCTCGACACACTTTAGCAGTTTCTGTGTCTACTCCTTGGTATTGTGGTGGCTCCATCCATGCGACTAAGGAAATCAACAGTAGGATCCAAGAATAGGTAAAGGGCTTACCATTTTCCTATGCCGCGACAGCATCCTCCATCAACTCGTTCATTAAAAATAATGACCAGTTCATCTGGACTCTGACCGCACACTGCTCTATTGAGGCGATTACCCCTAATGTGCATTGATTAGGGTGGTTTTTAGGAACCAACTTGATGGCCAATAGATTTTTTGCGAGCCTGACCTCTTGGTCATTAATGGTGTCGACCAAGTAACCGCAGGTGTTTTTTACCACCCCGTATTTAGCTTTTATCTTTGCTGCTAACTTCTTGTCGTTATCTTTTCCTTGGAAATATTGTGATGGGTCTACCCTTATCTTGGGTAACCCAGTAATCTTTGCAATCAGATCCACATTGATTGGGATATTTTCATCAAGCCACAAGTAGCCTCCGTTGAGACAGACAAGCAATTGTTTGATACACGCATTGACCTCCGCCGAGTGCCCAAAATGCAGCATGTGGATAATTGATAACAATCTTGATAGTTGTAATCCCAACTCCCATGGAATTGGTTCCCTTAAAATTAGTCCCCGATCCTCCTGAAATCTCTCTCGGAATGTTTGTTGAGAGCACTTGGGATATGCTAACATGTCATGTTCGTTGTAATGTAGCTTGTGCAGCCGCTGCAACACTCCACCAGTAATGTGGACACCCTCTGGTGTCATTGGTTCTACTATCATGTACTTGTTATTCTTCCCTAGTCTGATCGACGGATCCCCTTCTCTCCTTGGAAACACATATTCAGGAATGTCCGCTATGGTTGGACCTTGCTTCCTTCCTCTAGCTGTGGTTGTATCTTCTCTTGTGGCGCCTGAAGTGCCTACTTATCCTCCTATCGCTACAGCTTGTGTTGTGTTGCGAGTAGTCTTTTCTCTTCATTCTGTATCCACCGACCGGTTGGCACTTCTTTTCATGAGGAATATCCACGACAGTGCAAATGCGATTTCGGCTTGCTCTTCGACAATTGGTGCCCTTGTAGTGGGTGGATCCTGTGTGCTAGGGTTGGATATCATGTGGGCCATCGTAACTCTTCGAATGGAATCCGCTGAGCTTCTTTCTCTGGTTTATGCAATTCTCTTGACCTTCAACACTTCAAAATGTGCAATTGGTCAGAATGTGTCCCTACGCGTCCTTTTATAACCCATCAAATCGATTTGGACAATGATTACCCAAATCCATTGTCGATTTACCCAATCCTCCGTCAATTTACCCAATCCAGCGCAATTATGCGGCATTAAATGCATCTCCGTCCAATTGCATCATCGTCTGCTGCGTCTTAACTTCTTCATTTATTTCTCGACATGACCAGTTCACACTTCCTCGGACGTCGATAAGCCCTAATCCTCATCGTTGTTTCTTCGACCGATGTGTAAACTCCAACCTCATCGCCCTTCCATCGATAGACTCCAAACTGCGCGGTATTCCTATTTGATTTTTGTAGTTTTTTCGAGTCGACCTGTTATCTTCCTCAGTCGAGGTGTGTCAGGCTATTCAGATAGGGATTTAGCTGACTCCCATTCACTAAGTTTGTCAAAAGTGTTCCATCCAAATTTTGCAATTGAGTTGTGCCCCCATCAGTAACAAAATTTATGACATATGGACCAAGCCAATGCATTTGGAGCTTACCTTGGTGTTTTTCAAACTTACTATCGTACAGGAGTACCATGTCTCCGCGCTAAAAGTACTTCTACTTTACATGGCTATCATGCAATGCCTTTTTTAGATATTTTTCCACTTACTGCTGAAATCCTGCAATGAAGCAATATTCTTCCAGTTGTAGCAACTGCGCCAATATTTCTTCAATCGCCACGTTGTCGTTGCTGCTATGCGCAGACTAAGGACAATGTGCTCCATATGAATTATTGCTTCTTGTCCATATACTAGCTTGAAGGGGGTCTGTCCAGTCTATCTTTTGCACATCGTTCTATAGGCCCATAATATCGCAGGAATATTCAGGTCTCACTCGTCATGGTTTTTATTGCACACGTTATTGAGTGCATGCTCTAGAATCTTGTCCAACGCTTCAACTGGTCCATTCCCCTATGGGTGGTATGGAGTACTTCTTCTATGTTGAATCTGAAATTCCTCAGTCATTGCTTTGATGGTACGATTTACAAAATGCGTACCTTGGTCGCTCATCAATATTTTTGGACACCCAAACTTGGTGACTACATTTTCAAAAAGAAATCTTACTGCTGTCGCAGCTGTGCAATCTTTCACTGGTGTTTCTTCGGCCCATCTTGTTAGGTAGTATGTCACAGTAATGATGTACCTTACAACTGTCCTCTTTCCTGGTGGTTTAATGGGTCCCACAAATTCTACTTCCCATTGTCAAAAGGTTGTAATGTCAACCGGCGCACCAATGGCATCTCATCCCATTGCGATGGTTTCCTCATCCTTTGACATATGTCACAGCTCTTGGATTAATCTGTTGCTTCGCCATGCAATGTTGGCCACCATAAGCCATCTCTAAGTATCTTTCTAGCGGTTTCACACCCTCCATAATTCCCTCCTGGGATCCCACCGTGAGCCTCAGCCAACACTCTTTCTTGCTCATGTGGAAGGACATATCGACGTAGAATTTCATCTAGCCCCATGCTGTATAGTTGTCCCACGATTAGTTGCAAGTTAGCAGCTCTAACGACTAGTTACTTCTTCTGATTAATGGTGAACTCTTCAGGTGCTCTTCCTGTGTCCAAAAACTGAACAATCTGCTCATAATGGTCATCGACTATTTCAATGCGGAATAAATGCGCATCGAGAATACCTTCATCAATGCTACTTGGTTCCTCGCCCGATTCTATCCTCGATAGATGGTCAATTCCTACATTCAATCGTCCAGGATTCACGATTATTTCAACGTCAAATTCCTGAAACAACAGCAACCACCGACAGATCTTCCCCCCCAACAAAGGCTTGTTGACCATGTGCTTTAGTGTTGATTGGGCAGTAAACATCTTGAAGTGTCCCCCTTGCAGATAATTTTGGAACTTTTTCTATGCATATACCATCGTCGGGCCTTCTCTTTTTGTCGTTGTATATTTTTTCTCTGCGGTCGACAATTTTTGGCTAGCAAACGTGATAGGATGGGCCAATATTACCCCCATCGCAACTGACGAAGCATCTATGTGGACATGGATTTATTTCTTCCATTCGGGTAAGGATAAGATCAGTGCCACAACCATCTTTTGCTTCAATATGCCAAGGCTCTTCTGACACTCATTGTTCCATTCGAACTTCGCATCTTTCTTCAATATCTTCTCCATGGGCGCACTAATCATTGCATACCCTTTTATGAACTTTCTATAATCTCATGTATGATCCAATGTGGCCCTCAATTGATTTACTATCATAAGTGTTGGTAAGTCGACAATGATCATGATCTTGGCTGGGTCGACCAACATACCTTCCTTATAGACAATATGTGCTAACAAGATACCAAATGGTGCGCAAAATATACACTTCTTTAAATTCAAATAGATATAATGTTGTCGACATATTTCAAGCATCATCTTGAGGCTCTAAACATGGTCTTTAACCAATCCATACATAGTCCAGTCATCCATATACACCGCCAATAACTTGTGAATAAAATCTTCAAAAGCAGCGACAACTAATCTTGAGAAAATTGCAGGGGCATTCTTGAGACCGAATGACATTACTGTGTATTGATAGAATCCCCACTCTGTTACAAAGGTGGTTTTGTGTTGATCTTCGTTCGCAATATTGATATGTTGATATCCTGAGAACCCATCTTTGAATAAATAAACTTCCTGTCCTCTGACACCTTCAAGTACTTCGTCGGTAAATAGCGTGGGGAATGGATCATGAAGGAATGCATCATTCAACTTCCTTCAGTCAACGCAAATCCGGATTTCACCAGTCTTCTTGTCCTGGATGACCATTGGGATGATCCATTCTGACTCCTCAACATGCTCAATGATCCATGAGTCCAACATTCGCTCTATCTCAGCCTTCACTCATTCTTTGTATCCAGGATCCAATCTATACAGTTGTTTCTTCACTAGCTGAGCATTGGGTTTAAGGGGGATCTTCATCTTGCCTAAGTCCCCGGAAATTCCCTTCATCACAGAAAAATTCGATGGGAACAAATTTTTAAATTCATGCAGTAAATCAGTAACCTTCCCAATTGTTGTGTTGTCCTAATAGTCTCCAATACTGGCAAACTTTGGATTCTCCAATGACCCAATATTTACTTTCTTAATTTTCAATGGTTGCTTGAATCTGTTGAATGGCATATATGGTGCTTCAACATCGCAGCTTCCTTCTGAATCTAGGACATAGACAAATCTAGGATCTTCGTCATCATCGGGTCCTCCTGAAACATTGTAGCATTCCATCATCATATTTGGTGCCATAGTCCATTGTGATCCCATTGGTATTTCGGTCGAAACCGACTCAAATATATTTTCGTGGATTATCTGCAGTGCGTTGTCAATTAGAGGACTCTCAACATTGAAACTGAATGTGTGACTGAAGCTAGTGGTTATATCCTCCCACATGGTTGTTCCTCGTCTCATATCTACTGAGACGTACCAGTTTCGTGGTACTCCATCTAACATGTGGATGAATGGATGAACCCATTCTTCCTGGAATTCCTTCCCTTTTTTAATCTTCTGCATCTGAATAGTCAATTTTTCTAGCTTTGACTAGATATGGCTCATGCCAATCCCTGTTTCATCAATCGATGAAGCTTCGATCTTCATCGTGATTTCCAATGCCTCCACCTGAGATGGGATCTTTTGTTGCATTGGCGGCATCCAAATGTGCTGTATCAACCTTGCAATAAACCATTCCTTGTGATTTACGTCGCTCATCCCAAAACTAACTTTAGCCATAAGATTTTTGAACCTCTGATCAAACTCCCACACCGACTCATTAGGGAATTGTTTTATCTCCTTCAATTTCGTGATGTACTGTGATTCATATTTAGGCTTCTTAAACTCATCGATCATCCCAGCTCTGATTTCAGCTAGATTCTTATGTTGAATCCCTATAGGTACTTGTATAAACTTCATGTACCAATCTAGCACATGGCCTCTGAAGGTCGTCGCCAGTTGTCCCTTCTTGATAGCTTCATCTTGTACTTGTTTTACTGTCCACACTGCTTCGCACAAGAACCAATACTACTCGGTATCCTCTATCCCATTTCCTAGAAAGAGACAAAAATTCACGTCGTCACCCGCCATCCTTGGTTTTCTACCGGTGTTTATACATCCGCTACTATTAATGCTATTGTGACACGCAGGACAACACTGTGAAGAGCTTGTGTTTATTCCTCCAAATCTTGGCAAAGTGCACGGGGTTGTGGGTATGTTGTAGCTTTGGGTTTGTCCTTCCTTGGTTTCAGGGGTATCCTGGTCATCCTCTTCGTTGTCATAAGGTCGCTTCGTCCCTTGTCGCCCCACTTCGCAATCCTCCGTTCCAGTTGCACTAGAACTCTCTCTTTATCTCAATCCTCCTCTTTTTCTCTGGACAAAAGCTTGCCCCACTTCTCAGGAGACCACAATATTCCACATATTCCCTCACAATTTTGTCGTATCTCATTTCCATCTATCTCACATCATTCTATCAGACTCGCATCTGTGCAGTACCCACAGCCTCCGCACACCAGAGCTTTGCTCATCGGAGTTCATCTTCAATATTCCCTTTTCACAGATGAGAATTTTAATCCACAATGGTAACGACAATAAGTAACTTCTTTTGGGCCCTTTAAAGAACTTTCTTTGTGAGTCATTGTATGACCTAATTGTATTGACATCAAACTCAGTAATGTATCTTTCCAAAAAAATTTCTACCCAGATGTCGATAGCCCTAGAGGATTTATTGTTAACGTGACTCAATTGTTGGATCAGTTCCGGGGTCCAATGCTCTAGCTCGCCTCCTTGGAAATTCTTCTTCTGAAAAGTTAGGTTAGCCAACCATTCATACAGTAGTATATGAAACTCATAGAAAAATACCTCGTGGATATCAGTATAGATGTACTTTTGCAACCATTGTTCTGTTGACCATCTAGGTTTCTGATTTTATTCCTCAACAAACTCTCATGTCTTTTTATTGACCCACTCCTCGATATTCAGCTTTGTCGGATGCCACAGCATGTCCTCTCTCTTTCGCACTAGGGTCCTGGCAACGGAACCATTTCTTGACATAGATCTATTGATAGGGGTTCACTTCACACAATGTCAGCAAAGCTCGACACAAAGTCCCATAGATATTGTCCTGGAAATGGTTTAGCCTTTCTAGCAACACTCACAGAGCGAGTGAGGTCTCACCCGATATACCTAAGGGGGCTGCAAGAACCAAACTTCCGTAGGTATGAGAGGACATGCATCATTCACATTTAATTATAGCATAACCTAGACATCGACATAATTATCATTTGCATCATAATAGCATTATTGCATACCAAGACATATTACTCATATCTACGCATTAACACATTATCAAAACATATTCAATAGACCAACGACACATATCAGATCTATCCATACTGCGACAAAATAAATCATACTATGGTACAACACATAGGAGACACAGTCATAGACAAACAATCCTTCTCATTACACATCAATCTGTCTTACAAATCCGCAAAACCCATCTCAACAGCTCAGGTCAAATACAAAGATGTTATCCAATGCGAAATATAGATTAAAATTCCATAGATGCGAAGATACTTTCATCAACCAAAATATCCGATCCATATAAAGATAAGGATAAGATGCCTGAAGGCTTACAATGCTAGTCCTATTTATAGACTCATTGGCCATTAAAAACTTGGTCCACTTCACAAAAGGACTCATTAACTAACTAACTAATGACTCTGCTTTGTTTACTTTACTTCTTCTTTATCCTCTTTATTACACTCTGCAACTGGTCCTTTACCCTTGTCGTTGTCCCTCTTATCATTTTTTTTACCAAAACTTTTGTGACTTAGCCATGTCCCAACAATTATTTGGGACAAGTCGTATATCTCTTAGAGTTCACTTAATGAAGGAATCATTAAAAGACAAAACTATCATGAAAGAATCATTAAATGTAAATAATGAAACACACATGTGTTGATATTAGGTTTGTTAAAGAATTTGGTTTTATGAATATGGATTTAATAACTTAATTGTATTGAGGAAAATTGTTAGAAACATAATCCTTAGGATTTCGATTACTTTTAAATATAATTATTATGAAAATATAAAGAGTCTTAAAGAATAGGAACATATATATTGTATTTAGAAATTAAAGGTTATGTATTTTTTTATTTATATGAGGCTCTCATTAATAATATTATTAAAGTATTGGAGTTATGTCAAATCTATTAATTGGTATTAGAGCTTTGGGGTTTTAATAATTCCATGATCACCTTCTTTGGTCTACTATCTCTACTAAAAATTCACCAGAGCTATCTTCCTTATGGTTTTGTCAACCCATTGTAACATTACCTCCCCCCTACATATGTTATTGTCTCCTCTGCAACATATTCAGCATATTGTCTCTTCATACCTATGTGTATAATTGTGTGTACACCTGTGAGCATATTGTATCTAAGTATTAATGTTTGGTGTGTATACTTATGGGTTACCTATGTGTATTACCTCTATGCTACATTTGTGTCTCATGTTACCAATTCTTCTTTCATGGTATTTTGTGGTAATATTTCATGCAAAAACCAAGTCAAAACCCTAATCTACATGTATGTGTTCATGATGCATATTACCACCTTCTTGTGCTACATTGATGTAGCTCGTCCTTCGAACAAGATCTCCAGGGAGGCCTTGCAAAATATTTTGTTATGCCTCATTTTGATCTCTTCAATTGTAACTCATCATCAGTCTTAGCGCCCATCCCAATTTTGCTTAGACTATCATCTCATGGTATCCTCATCATGGCTACAATAGTGATGTCTCTAATGGCACCTGGAGGAGATAAGCATGGTGCTTAGGGATTGATTTTATTTGGTTCGTATATTTTATGTGGCCCTAATAGTTCTTTTTCTAGTGAGAGATTGTACTTCTTATAACTTTGCATATTGGTATATGTATGAACCAAGGAATGCCTGCTAAAGGGACTTGCTACATATGAATGTTGGTATATGTTTGAACCAAGGAGCACCTACCTAGTCACCACCATGAGCAAGGGTTCTATATTTACTATAATCTACTGATTTCTATGCGTTATATTTTCTCCATAGTACTATAAAACTGCTTCACATTGTATAGCTAAACTTCACCTTGTATGTTCCATATTATCTATCGTGATATCATTTCTCCAAATAGAGATTGTAGATTGTATTATCGGCTTTGTTGAAGATGCATTCTCTTGTCTCTATTGTTAGAGTGGTACTCAGCTATTGTGGGAAAATATGCACAAGAGGAGTGCAACACTTCCCACTTTGGTGGAATTCTTTGAGGTTGTCAACAAGGCCAGTATTGTAGTACATAAAGAAAATGTGATTGACCCCAAATTGATACTACAAGCCCTTGTTAGTGATCCAAAGAAAAATAAAAACAAAAACTTGAAATAACATGAAATAAAATAAATAAAGGTGAGGGGGTGCAAACCACAACAAAAAGAAAATGCAAGAACCAATTTAGATTTCCCAATGGTTAATATTGTTATAATAAGTGTCACCTAGGAGGTCTGGGCTTCAAAGGGAAGACAAAAATATCCCTTAGGGAGGTCCTTTTTGTCCATACTAAATGATAAATAACTTGAGAGGGAGCAATGGCAGAAACACTTTCGCCTTGGAGGAAGGTGGCAAGGGAGCTTGAAGAATGCTTGGAGGTATGGGAATAGGTGGAAGAATTTCCAACACAATTCCAGTAGCATAACCTTGATTTAATTTCTCCTTACTAAATGCATGCCCATTGCTTCCTTTTATAGGCCAAGAGGTGGCCAAGAACCAACTAGATCCAAAGTGAACCCATTAACTCCATGATTTGGCTACAAAGTACACAAAGGGGGGGCATTCAATGAACCCAAGTACATAGGGAGACCAAATCCAAATTCTTGGAGGCGATGGAGCCTTGATGAGCCTCCAATGTGTCGTGGGTGGTTGTGGTCCCAAATTTTTTGACAGACGCATGGATTTGAAGGAAAACCCGTGCTAGTGTAGTGCAGAGGAAAACATGATAATAGACTGTAATGTCCCCATCTCTGGTAAATTCTTATTTACTCAATTTTGTCTATTTTACATAACGACACTATCTAAAAAACTAAACTAGTTACGACAATGCAACCTAGAGTGGGAAAAGGGCATGGTGAACCACAAGGGAGAGAGTTTTAAAGTCGACCAGGTCGCGGTATGTGAAAATCCTCACAGCAGATCTAAGAGATGATGTATAACTCACAAGAGAATAATGGATTAAGCAAGAGAATAGAAGAAGAGTGATACATGCAGTATAATGAGCAACAGAATAATATGGTACAGTAGAACTCAGATAGAAGCAATAATACTTCGGTCATACTAGATTATTAATCACAAATGGACATATAAATAATACAATGCATGAGGAATTCAAATGCCCAAGGTGGCAATTCAAATTAGCCTTCATGGAGTGATCAAAGGATCACTAGAGTGTCATCGGAGCACAACTAGGTGTCCTCATGATCATCGGAGCACAACTGGAAGTCTTCATCATCATCAGTGGAGTCATCAATGCTCAAGTAACTGTCAACCATCAATCAAACTAACTCTGGTAGGTGTAACTCAGTGTAACTAAGTGTAACTGAGTGTAACTCAATGTAACTAAGAGTAACTGAGTGTAACTGAGTGTAACTGAGTGTAACTGAGTGTAACTGAGTGTAACTGAGTGTAACTAAGTGTAACTGACTGTAACTGAGTGTAACTGAGTGACAACTGGACTGGTAGGTGAAGAAGGGTGAGTTGCTCCCTAAAATCAAGGAAGAAGGGCGCACTAAGCAACTGGAGGGCTAAAACTGAATAGTGAGAAGCTCCTGGGGGCTGGATAACTGAGGGCTAGGTGCTGGACTGATGACTGGGATGCATGCAAAATGCATGCAAACCCTAGAATGCATGCAAACCCTAAAAGTGCATGCATGACTGAAAATGTAAAGGATCAAAATACTGGTGGGACTAGGATGGAGTATAGGAATATCCTAACACCCCCCCTTAATCCATCCTGGGCCCTGGTAACTAAGACCAAAGGTCACCCAATACAATGAATAATAACAATCAATAAACCAAGGAAGTGGGAAAATTTCATGGGAAACATACCCCCTCCTCAAAAATTAGACTATAAGGCACACATAAAAATAAATGCTCCAAACTCAAGCATGTGTGATGCTTGGTCATATGTCTGGAGGTATCTTCTTCTTGGGAAGAAGTGGATCATGCTCAAAAAGCATGTGCTTGTACCTGCTCTTCAGATCGAATGTGATGAGATCAAATCCAACAGTATTAGAATGATCCTTGAACCTGTGATTCGAATCAGCTGAGGTAGGATCAAATTTTTGAATGTGCATATAGTCCTTTGTCTTCTCCTTCGAACCACCATGGGTGAGATTATGCCAAAAAGAACTATTACATGTTTGCTTGAAATCAAAATCAGATTTAAGACTTTCAAAACAGTTTCTTGAGATCTCCTTTGAACCAGCAGGGGTGAGATCAAAACTATCATATGCATGAGAAATTTTCCCAAGCAGTAATTGCTTAGAACCCAAATTAGATACAAGACTTTAATCATGGCTTCTTGAGATCTCCTTTGAACCATGAGAGGTGAGATCAAAACCAGTAGATGCATGAGAAATTATCCCAAGTGAATGGCAATGGCCATATTCTTCAATGACCTTCTGAAAGCATGAATTTATGATCATATAGTAGTATAAAAGAGATGTTTGCTGAAGAGGAGTGAATGCATTACCTCCATTAGCTGATTTGACCTCTGAAATAATCATGTGATCATGATGCAAACCAATAGACTCTGGTGCAAGAGAGGATTTAGGACCTTCTGCAATATCTAGAGTGTGAGCTGGCACAGAAAGAGAAGAAGGTTTGAGCATGAGCGGAGAATCTGCAAGTTCTTTGTCAACAACTTCAATATGAGATGATATTGGTGCATGATCTGAGAGACCATCAAGAGGAGCGAATGCATCACTTTGTTTTCTTTCGAATGGGTTGGGACCAAGTCCTTCATTCTCTCTGCCCAATTTTCCATCCAGGTGAGCCCATATCTCTTTTGGAGTCCATAACTCTCTTGGAATTTCAACACCATCACGGTATTTGAATTGGAATCTCTGGTATGCATACAAAGAAAACATTATTGCTGCAAAGTGCATGTCTCTTTTATTTAACCAGTCAATCTTCTCTTCAGGGGATTCGAACTCTCTTTCAAAATAACAATCAAAAAGATCATGGATCTTCAAGTCTGCTATCATTCTTGGTTTCCATTCATCATAGTTGAGTGGATCAAGAGGATTAATTCCTGATGAATACATTGAAGCTGTAGAGGACTTGCAAAAACAATATAGAATAACTGCAACTGCTACTGCTGCAAAAATGCAGAAACTGCTACAACTGCTGCACTCGAAATCTTGGTAATAACCTGCAAAAAAACTCTCAAGAATGGAGATAAACAATTCTCTCAACACGCTCTGATACCATGTGAAAATCCTCACAGCAGATCTAAGAGATGATGTATAACTCACAAGAGAATAATGGATTAAGCAAGAGAATAGAAGAAGAGTGATACATGCAGTATAATGAGCAACAAAATAATATGGTACAGTAGAACTCAGATAGAAGCAATAATACTTCGGTCATACTAGATTATTAATCACAAATGGACATATAAATAATACAATGCATGAGGAATTCGAATGCCCAAGGTGGCAATTCGAATTAGCCTTCATGGAGTGATCAAAGGATCACTGGAGTGTCATCGGAGCACAATTAGGTGTCCTCATGATCATCGGAGCACAACTGGAAGTCTTCATCATCATCAGTGGAGTCATCAATGCTCAAGTAACTGTCAACCATCAGTCAAACTAACTCGGGTAGGTGTAACTCAGTGTAACTAAGTGTAACTGAGTGTAACTCAATGTAACTAAGAATAACTAAGTGTAACTGAGTGTAACTAAGTGTAACTGAGTGTAATTGACTGTAACTGAGTGTAACTGAGTGACAACTGGACTGGTAGGTGAAGAAGGGCGAGTTGCTCCCTAAAATCAAGGAAGAAGGGCACACTAAGCAACTGGAGGGCTAAAACTGAATAGTGAGAAGCTCCTGGGGGCTGGCTAACTGAGGGCTAGGTGCTGGACTGATGACTGAGATGCATGCAAACCCTAAAAGTGCATGCATGACTGAAAATGTAAAGGATCAAAATACTGGTGGGACTAGGATGGAGTATAGGAATATCCTAACACGGTATTCTTTGGCTTTGATTATCCTTTGAGAATGAGTTAAGCTAAGTTAATCTATGATATATGCAGATAAAAATATATCTATTTTATAAAAGAGTATATTCTTGATTGAGTAGTACATATGTATATGTATTACTTTATGTGTGTGGGGGGGGGGGGGGTGAGAGATTAAAATTATGTAGAAATGAACATATTCATTCATATGTTTATGCTTTCCTTAGAAATGCGCATATTTTATTGTTTAGGCTATAACATTTGTTTTGAGCATTTAAATACAATAAATAAATTTGAATTTTAATAGCCTTATTAAAAGTTATTAAGCTTTATATCAAAGTATTAACCCTTTCCATGACTTATGTTACAAAACATAATTTGAATTCTAACTTTTCTTTAGTATATCAAAGAAGAGCACAAGGGTTTGTTCATAAGGGTTATTCAATACATAGGTGAACATATGCAATATGTTGTGTACAATTTATCAATATAAACTGATAACATTTATTTGATTATGCTAGCCTGTATTTGAGCGCTCTACTAACTACCCTTACATAAATGTAATGGGGAGGGTTTTTTGTGAAAAAGGAGAAAAGAGGAGGGCAGTGATAGGGGAGGAAGAGGGCTAACCTCTACAAGAAGAGACTAGTCTCGATGAGAAAGGAAGGGAAGCAAATCCTGGTTGCAGATCGATTTGTATACTCTGCGACAGCGTGAAAACTGCAGAGTTAGGTAAATTTTTATATGTTGTCTGCAATAGCATCCCGCTGCCATCGAGTTTTGTGTAAACTCTATTAGAACTATGTTTGGATCTCTGTATTGTTCATTGTGTTTGAGAAAAACGTTTTGGATCTCTGTATTGTTCATGGTGCTTGAGGAAAACATTTTTGGCTCTTTGCTTATTTCCTGGTGTGAATGAACACATTTTGGGGATCTTTGCTTATTCCTTGCATTGGATGGAAAACGTTTTTGGCTCTCTGCCTATTTCCTGGTGTGGATGAAAAGGTTTTGGGATCTCTGCTTGTTCCGTGTATTCGATCGAAAATGTTTTAGATCTCGGCGTAGGGATGGATTTGTATTTCATTTGTGTTGTTTTATTATATTTTAGTACCCTGTAGTGGGTTGCACAGAGGTGTAAGTGGATCCTAGTCATTTGTGTTGTGTTATTATATTTTAATACCCTGTAGTGGGCTGCGCATAGGTGCAATTGGATCCCATTCATTTGTTTTGTGTTATTATATTTTAATACCATGTAGTGGGTTGCGCAGAGGTGTAATTGGATCCCATTCATTTGTGTTATATTATTATATTCTAATACCCTGTAGTGGGCTGCGTAGAGATGAAATTAGATCCCATCCCTTTGTGTTGTGTTATTATATTTAATACCTGGTAGTGGGTTGCGCAGAGATGGAATTGGATTCCACTTATTTGTGATGTGTTATTTATATTTTAATACCCTATAGTGGGCTGCGCAGAGATGGAATTGGATTCCATTTATTTGTGATGTGTTATTTATATGTAACACCCTGTAGTGGGCTGCGTAAGGATGGATTTGTGTTTTCATATATTGGTTGATATATTATTATATGTAATACTTTATTTGTATAACTGGGCAAAAGAGGGGAAAATCTCTGTATATCAATTATGTTGTATAAAATTATGCATTGGTTAATATATGCATATAAGCTGTTACAGGAGTATGTTGTATACAATTATGCATTGGTGAATATATGCATTTAATATATGCATATAAGCTACGATAGGATTATATTGTAACCATTGGTTATGTTACATACGATTCTATGTCAAAATGCATTTACAGTTACATATGCTTGTTGTACGCATGTTACATATGATGTTGTGTCAAAACATAATTACAATTACATAGGTATGTTTTATGCATTATTTAATATATGCACTTAAGCCGCTACAGAATATGTTGCCTTAAACATTTCATTTGATGGTTGTGTTAATAATAGTGTTTATTATCTCCTGCTTGACATTTGTTTTATCTATGTTGTATTGGGGATAGTATTCTTCGGCGATGTGATGATAATTGTAATTGTTGTTATTTGCATGTTAAATTATAAATTAACTATGTGTCGTAGAGCATAAAAGGTCAAGTATAGAGTACAAACTTGGGCTAGAAAGAACAAAACCACATCCGGGTAAGGGGCTAAGAACACGTGACGTGTTCAAGTAGGATAACTACCTTATGAAATTGCAGGAGCAATATAATACCCGCTAAGGCTGTGAGTGGTAGGTTCTATAGTATCGAGACTTAAAACTCTTTAACTTACTTGCAGATCACCATTCCCAGCTCGGGGGTGGCCTTCAGACGGACTAAGTAGAAGCCGTCGAAGAGCCTGTGGTTCGGTGGAGCATTGCATTGCCCTAAATAGTTCCTCTTAATAAACATCGATGAATGATTTTTAGATAGATAGTTTATGTGATTAATGGAAAGATATTTAAATTTTTAGAGTATAATTAGTGATACTAATGTATGTTACAAGTGTGATGAAGACAGGTATAATATTTCAGGGAGAAAACTCTCTTTCAGCTTCACCAAACGGGTAAGAAAATCATGCTCGGTAAATTTATCATAATCCTTGATATATGTTGACACAAGGAATTTTATAGTATTCTGGTAATGAAAATGAAGAGTATAATTTCTTATGATTACTTCTCAATGTATATATGTAAAGTTGATTGGTAGCTAGTCAATGGAAAAAGGCTCTTACAATTAGTTTGAAAAAGAGACTTCAACATGGTACTAATGACATAGATAAATAGTATTATACAAATGCTTATGGTTGCACTATTTTGTATGATGTACTTGCATTAAATATATATTAGAAACTATGTCTAAATGTGTAAGCATATGGTTGTGGATGCAATAGAAGAGTGAATAAGCTTTTGTTGAAGTAATGTTGTGCACTTGAATAAATGTGTAAATCTTATGGGGATAAAGAATAAGAAATTATCCTAGTGGAAAGAATTTAACTATTAAGTAAAGCTAATAGTAGTACAATTGTGTTAAATTATGTTTGAATGTAATTATCAATGTAAGAGATATAATAATGGTGTGTTACCAAAGACATAGTTAGGCTATTGTTTTATAAGAAAGGAAGAGGACTCTTGGTAAAGTGATTTCTATAAAATCTACTGGATCATATTGAGAATCCTTATGGGTACAATGGTTTATATGTTCTTCCACTTATGTAAGTTGTTAACATTGATGTTGGATTATGAGCGTCCAAGTGACTAAAAGTAATGATGAGCATGTATGAACATAATCAACTATCTTACTAGTGATTAATGGACCATGCTTGAAAGTGGGTATAATAAGAATGTGGGATGTAATTGAAGGAATCATTGTATACCTTGAATGGAATATTTTAAGTCATGCAAGATATATAAGTAGGTACTGATAAGTTAGATCTATTATATTATAGTGTGGAATACCATTTGGAATGGACATACTTACTAGGTAAATAGTTACCTTAAGAATGATTTAATATCGTGTATTAAAGTATATATATATATATATGATAAATTATTATCATTTTGTTATCACACTTGGTCTCTTACGATATATGTGTGAATGGCGACACATGTAAATGGATGTGTGAAAAGAGACTCGTGAATCAATTTCACCATGGGAAAGATGTAATGGAGGACTGCTAATATAACACAACTAAAACCTCTTAGCTATGTCTACACCTTTCAATATACTCTCTTGTTCATGTAATGTTTAAAGGAGAAAAACTATGACATGTAATCATATTGGTAAATTAGTGTATATCGTTGTCTACACTTAACTTATGGTGAATAATGGTACACTTGCATGCTTCTAATGTTTAGTTGAATTCTTGTTAAGAAAAACTATGTTAAGAAGATGTGATATAACGAGGTTAAGAATGACTTGGTTTGCATGCTTCTTCGCCTGAAAAGGCTTTTCTTTATTTGCAAGAAAAGATGTGTTACAAGTAGGAGAAATGATGTTGAATAAGTATTGAACTTATTGACCAAGGGCCTTTGCATAAGGTGGTTATGTTTTTATACTGAAGAATGGATCAACACATATGAATGTGTGTTCTCGTATTGTTGTATTACGTGTTATACTTACCAAGTATGTTTGAGTATAGTTCGACAAGAAATTAAAAAAATAAATAAATAAAAGAAAAAAAAAGCATCCCATTTCCTCTAAAACGTGACAAGGATTTTGGGTTGTTACATATGGTATTAGAGCGAAGGTTTCTACTCTAGGACCTATAGTCTCATTTATGACTGATGCTGTGACAGAGATTTAGAGTTGCAAGGAATTATGAATTATGTAAAGTGTTATATGATAACAAAATATCATGGTTATAATTTTTTGTGATTGACCATTGACATCCATGAGGCTTTAGCTAATATATATAATTGGTTGATGTGTGTGAGGAATTGAGCACACAAATGTAAAGGCTTGGCAGTTAAGAACCAATGTTAATCAACGGCGAGAGAATCGCTACACCAAAATAATTTCACAAAAATCACTGTAAGTGAATGCCTTTTTATGGTTGTCAAACTTAACAGATTATCATGTGCAATAGGCTCAACTTAAAGCTTGTATTGGTAAAGTAGGCTAGCCATGATAGTGGCATTAGAACCATATTGAGAACTAAGAGTTCACTAATGCAATGTTATGAGACATTGTTGCATGTACATGAGACATTATGACTAGAGAAGTGAAAATCTTGAAATCATCAAGAGGAATTAAAAGATAACTCTACAGATAATAAAACCCTCACATTAATAAGATAAGCAGGAGGGGGAGGGAGGTTCCCTGCAACTTAAAATATAGCTAACTTAAAATAAAGTTAACTTAAATAAATCTAAGAAGAATAAAGAAGAGAAGGCCAAGTCTGGAGCACGGATTTGGGACAGAAAGGAACACCTACAGTTGGGTATCGAACAAGAGACGTGTTCAGGTAGGAGCGCTACCAGTTTAATGCAGGAGCACTGCAATACCCTGAAGAGTTGTTAGAGGTGGTTCCATGTTTTAGTGATGTAAAATTCCCTGGAGCACTATGTAACTCAGGAGCACTGGGTGAGTGTTGGGTATCGTTATGTGTGTGATGCATGCCCTGAGGGGCATGACATCAAGAAGGTGTTGAGTACCATTTTGTGCTTGGTGCACGCCGAGCAAACTTGAAATTTTCCTAGACTCAAGCGAGTAGGCTTGAGCGGAAAAACAGTTCCTAGACTCAAGCAAGGAGGCTTGAGGGGAAAAAGAGTTCCTGGACTCAAGCGAGAAGGCTTGAGGGGAAAAAGAGTTGTCTTGGAATCAAGCGAGAGGGCTTGAGGGGAAAAAGAATTTTCTGGAATTCAAGCAAGAGGGCTTGAGTGGAAAAACTTGAATACCACCTACTGATGCATGTGAAGAATGCTACATTGGTATGGTTATACCACAGGTACGCAATAAAATAAAATTGCAGCAAATATGTGTGTATTTGAATTTATGTATTTGTGATGAGAATACAATTATGTTTTCGATTGAAATGATGAGATTTTTTAATAAATCTTCTATTCAATTAAAGGCTACTGCCAAACATAGTATCTTAGTAGGACATGTTTGAAAATTTGTATACAGATAGAATTGCATCTATGAAAGAATGTATAAATTATTAGAGTAATGTTTTCTTACGAAATCCAGTTTATGATTTTATTAAAAGAGCATTGATGTAGTCACTTTATGTAGCATGCATATAGATGACTTTAATGGTTTTGAATAATTATAGACAATGAAAAATATTTGTTAGAATGTGGTCATTCTAATTTTATGAAATGAAAAGACTTACAACGGGAAGAGCCCTATGAAAGTGTTTTGAATGGGAATAGTACGTAGGGTACTAAAAAAACACGAGCTGTGTGATTTCCCTTTTATTTTGCATTGGATGTGTGGTAGGCACCTAGAGTGTCATTAAGTCTTCATCTAATGAATTATTTACTTGTTTGACTATGAAATCAGTTTCTACGTACTCGTGGACCATTCGGTGTGTGATTCATAGTGTTGGATACTAAATTTTTTTGAAAAGGGCATGATGTATTTTGGTGAATACATATGCAGGTTGAAGTTGTGTAACTTCAATAAGCATATTGTGAAAATTTGTGTTGTTTTTTTTAAAACTAATATGTGGGATGTTAGCAAGACATTGCAGGTGAAATAAACAAGCACAGTAAAATAGTAAGTGACTATGCATAGGAGCATGTGGCTCCGATGTTTTATGTTTTATATTATGAAACTAACATTTGAACCAGGTAGAACAGGTACCAAAATTGCAAATTATTTGCAATTGCCCAAGATAGGGAGCAAAGCAATATGGGAGATAAGTATTGCATTTAAAAATAAATAAAAAAACCTATCTTTATAATACTTTTGTTATAAGATTATTGTGTCATTAATATATTGGAAAGAGAATGTGTTTTTCATATGGTAGAAATGCAGGGAAGGAAGATGAACAGGTGAAGTAGTGCGGAATTGGCACAACACCGAGGACGGTGTTCTCCCAAGGGGGAGAGTATTGTAATGTCCCCATCTCTGGTAAATTCTTATTTACTCAATTTTGTCTATTTTACATGACAACACTATATAAAAACCTAAACTAGTTACAACAATGCAACCTAGAGTGGGAAAAGGGCAAGTGAACCACAAGAGAGAGAGTTTTAAATTCAACGAGGTCGCGGTATTCTTTGGATTTGATTAGCCTTTGAGCATAAGTTAAGTTAAGTTAATCTATGATATATCAAGATAAAAATATATCTATTTTATAAAAGAGTATATACTTGATTGAGTAGTACATATGTATATGTATTACTTTATATATATGTGTGTGTGTGTGTGTGTGTGCGCGTGCGTTTGATGAGAGATTAAAATTATGTAGAAATGCACATATTTTATTGTTTAGGCTATAACATTTGTTTTGAGCATTTAAATACAATAAATAACTTTGAATTTTAATAGCCTTATTAAAAGTTATTAAGCTTTATATCAAAGTATTAACCCTTGCCATGACTTATGTTACAAAACATAATTCGAATGTCTAACTTTTCTTTAGTATATCAAAGAAGAGCACAAGGGTTTGTTCATAAGGGTTATTCAGTACATAGGTGAACATATGCAATATGTTGTGTACACTTTATGAATATAAACTGATAACATTTATTTGATTATGCTAGCCTGGATTTGAGCGCTCTACTAACTACCCTTACATAAATGTAATGGGGAGGGTTTTTTCTGGAAAGGGAGAAAAGAGGAGGGCGGCGGCATGGGAGGAAGAGGGCTAACCTCTACAAGAAGAGACTAGTCTCGGTGAGAAAGGAAGGGAAGCGAAGCCTGATCTCAAATCAATTTGTATACTCTGTGACAGTGTGCAAACTGGAGAGTTAGGTAAATTTTTATATGTTGTCTATGATAGCATCTCGCTGCCATCGAGTTTTGTGTGAACTTGGTTAGAACTCTATTTGGATCTCTGTATTGTTCATTGTGTTTGATAAAAACGTTTTGGATCTCTGAATTGTTCATGGTGCTTGAGGAAAACGTTTTGGCTCTCTACTTATTTCCTGGTGTGAATGAACATGTTTTGGGGATCTCTACTTATTCCTTCCATTGGATGGAAAACTTTTTTAGGTCTCTGCTTATTTCCTGGTGTGGATGAACATGTTTTGGGGATCTCTGCTTATTCCTTGCATTAGATGGAAAACGTTTTTGGCTCTCTGCTTATTTCCTGGTGTGGATGAACACGTTTTGGGGATCTCTGCTTATTCCTTGCATTGGATGGAAAACGTTTTTGGCTCTCTGCTTATTTCCTGGTGTGAATGAACACGTTTTGGGGATCTCTGCTTATCCCTTGCATTGGATGGAAAACGTTTTTGGGTCTCTGCTTATTTCCTGGTGTGGATGAACACGTTTTGGGGATCTCTACTTATTCCTTGCATTAGATGGAAAACATTTTTGGCTCTCTGCTTATTTCCTGGTGTGGATGAACACGTTTTGGGGATCTCTGCTTATTCCTTGCATTGGATGGAAAACGTTTTTGGCTCTCTGCTTATTTCCTAGTGTGAATGAACATGTTTTGGGTATCTCTGCTTATTCCTTGCATTGGATGGAAAACGTTTTTGGGTCTCTGCTTATTTCCTGGTATGGATGAAAACATTTTGGGATCTATGCTTGTTCCTTGTATTCGATGGAAAACGTTTTAGATCTCTGCGTAGGGATGGATTTGTATTTCATTTGTGTTGTGTTATTATATTTTAATACACTGTAGTGGGATGCGTAGAGGTGTAATTGGATCCCATTCATTTGTGTTTTGTTATTATATTTTAATACCCTGTAGTGGGATGCACAGAGGTGTAATTGGATCCCATTCATTTGTGTTGTGCTATTATATTTTAATACCCTTTAGTGGGATGCACAGAGGTGTAATTGGATCCCATTCATTTGTGTTATATTATTATATTTTAATAGCCTGTAGTGGGCTGCGCAGAGATGAAATTGGATCCCATCCCTTTGTGTTGTGGTATTATATTTAATACCTAGTAGTGGGCTGCGCATAGATGGAATTGGATTCCACTTATTTGTGATGTGTTATTTATATTTTAATACCCTGTAGTGGGTTACGCAGAGATGGAATTGGATTCCATTTATTTGTGATGTGTTATTTATATGTAATACCCTATAGTGGGCTACGTAGGGATGGATTTGCGTTTTCATATATTGGTTGATATATTATTATATGAAATACTTTATTTGTATTATTGCGCAAAAGATGAGAAAATATCTCTATATCAATTATGTTGTATACAATTATGCATTGGTTAATATATTACAGGAGTATGTTGTATACAATTATGCATTGGTGAATATATGCATTTAATATATGCATATAAGCTATGATAGGATTATATTGTAAGCATTGGTTATGTTACATATGATTCTATGTCGAAACATAGTTACAGTTACATATGCTTGTTGTACGCATGTTACATATGATGCTGTGTCGAAACGCAATTACAATTACATAGGTATGTTGTATGCATTATTTAATATATGCATTTAAGCCGCTACAGAATTATGTTGCCTTAAACATTTCATTTGATGGTTGTGTTAATAATAGTGTTTATTATCACCTGCTTGACATTTGTTTTATCCATGTTGTATTGGGGATAGTATTCTTCGGCGCTGTGATGATAATTGTAATTGTTGTTATCTGCATGTTAAATTATAAATTAACTATATGTTGTAGAGCATAAAATGTCAAGTCTAGAGTACAGACTTGGGCCAACAAGAACAACACCACAGTCGGGTAAGGGGCTAAGAACACGAGACATGTTCAAGTAGAAGCACTGGAATACCCGCTAAGGCTGTGAGTGGTAGATTCTAGAGTATCGATACTTAAAACTCTTTAACTTACTTGTGGATCACCATGCCCAGCTCAGGGGTGGCCTTCGGACAGACTGAGTAGAATCCATCGAAGAGCCTACGGTTGGGTGGAGCGTTGCATTGCCCTAAATAGTTCCTCTTAATAAACATTGATGAATGATTTTTAGATAGATAGTTTATGTGATTAATGGAAAGATATTTAAATTTTTAGAGTATAATTAGTGATACTAATGTATGTTACAAGTGTGATGAAGACAGGTAGAAGATTTTGAGGAGAAAAATCTCTTTCAGCTTCACCAAACAGGTAAGAAAAGTATGCTCGGTAAAGTTATCATAATCCTTGATATATGTTGACACAATGAATTTTATAGTATTCTGGTAATGAAAATGAAGAGTATAATTTCTTATGATTACTTCTCAATGTATATATGTAAAGTTGATTGGTACCTAGTCAATGGAAAAAGGCTCTTACAATTAGTTTGAAAAGGAGACTTCAACATGGTACTAATGACATAGATAAATAGTATTATGCAAATGCTTATGGTTGCACTATTCCGTATGATGTACTTGCATTCAAGATATATTAGAAACTATGTCTAAATGTGTAAGCATATGGTTGTGGATGCAATAGAAGAGTGAATAAGCTTTTGTTGAAGTAATGTTGTGCACTTGAATAAATGTGTAAACCTTATGGGGATAAAGAATAAGACATTATCCTAGTGGAAAGAATTTAACTATTTAGTAAAGCTAATATTAGTACAATTGTGTTAAATTATGTTTGAATGTAATTATCAATGTAAGAGATATAATAATGGTGTGTTACTAAAGACATAGTTAGGATATTGTATTATAAGAAAGTAAGAGGACTCTTGGTAAAGTGATTTCTATAAACTCTACTGGATCATATTGAGAATCCTTATGGGTACAATGGTTTATATGTTCTTCCACTTATGTAAGTTGTTAACATTGATGTTTGATTATGAGGGTCCAAGTGACTAAAATTAATGATGAGCATGTATGAATATAATTAATGGACCATGCTTGAAAGTGATTAATGGACCATGTTTGAAAGTGGGTATAATAAGAATGTGGGATGTAATTGAAGGAATCATTGTATACCTTGCATGGAATATTTTAAGTGATGCAAGATATATAAGTAGGTACTGATAAGTTAGATCTATTCTATTATAGTGTGGAATACCATTTAGAATGGGCATACTTACTAGGTAAATAGTTACCTTAAGAATGATTTAATATCGTGTATTAAAGTATAAGTATAAGTATATATATATATATATATATATATATATATATATATATATATCATAAATTATTATCATTTTGTTATCATACTTGACCTCTTACGATATATGAGTGAATGGCGACACATGTAAATGGATGTGTGAAAAGAGACTCGTGAAGCAATTTCACCGTGGGAAATATGTAATGGAGGACTACTAATATAACACAACTAAAACCTCTTAGCTATGTCTACACCTTTCGATATACTCTCTTGTTCATGTAATGTTTAAAGGAGAAAAACTATGACATGTCATCATATTGGTAGATTAGTGTATATCGTTGTCTACATTTAACTTATGGTGAGAATAATGGTACACTTGCATGCTTCTAATGTTTAATTGAATTCTTTTTAAGAAAAACTACGCTAAGAAGATATGATATTACGAGGTTGAGAATGACTTGGTTTGCATGCTTCTTCGCTTGCAAATGATTTTCTTTATTTGCAAGAAAAGATGTGTTACAATTAGTAGGAGAAATGATGTTGAATAAGTATTGAACTTATTGACCAAGGGCCTTTGCATAAGGTGGTTATGTTTTTATACTGAGAATGGATTAACACATATGAATGTGTGTTCTTGTATTGTTGTATTAAGTGTTATACTTACCAAGTATGTTTGAGTATAGTTTGACAAAAAGTAAAAACAAAATAAAAATTCACCCCATTTCCTCCAAAACGTGATAAGGATTTTGGGTTGTTACATACACACTGTAGCGTGGTCTATCACAAGTGTAAGTGGGTTGCTCCTATTTTTTACTACATTTGGGCATTTTTGGACTCATGCTACTTTCTGGATTTGATGAGGATGTCTTCGGTGGGATTCATGCTATATGTTGATGACACCTTACTGCACAATATTTTCCAAAATGTTGCATGTGTATGAAATTTAGGTGTTAACATATGCCCCATGATGTATGAGGTACAGAAGGTACTATAGAACCAATGATGCATAATCGTTTCTTTTTGTGTGTGTTTTCCCCTGCTCTTGGAAGTTCTTTAGTGAGTGTGGAAGGAAGGTTCCGTTAGGGGAAGATTTCTAGTGATAACCAATGAAGATGTAACAAAGAATAGTGTTTTATACAAATGAGATGGGCATACCCATGCTTGTGAAAATATGTCAAGATGACTACAATAATAGGAGACCGAGGGGTCAATTCAATAAATTGCTAGCATATGGATGAACGCGACTTCAATCCATGTAAGAGTGATTGAACCTAGAAATGATGTTATAGGTGCCTGAGAAATGGTAATATTGATGACCATGATAATCCCACGGGGGTGGGGGAACGGAATGCAAGTGAGGTTGCTAAATGGAGGACCTCACTGAACTGCTACTACGATGATTTGTAAATGTGAACACTACTACTTTCTAAATTTACAACTCTCCCTAATGTGATAGATGTGTTGATGTTGAGCATAGGAGAGACTACTAAGTGAGGGAGCACTGATGAATCTCCCTACTTAGTTCGAGGTGATCCCTTATGTAAATTGAAAGGGATCCCAAGGTAAAACTACAATTACTGCAACTCTTAGAATATGAGGATTTGGTGTCAATGAGAGCTAAAGCACATGATAAGACGGGGTCATATCCTGAGAACCAAGATCATGTTGTAACCATGTGTAATACTGATAAACCTAACACAAAAATTGATGCTAAGAGTGAGGCTCATGACTTCCTTTGATCGATGTCAACTTGGTGAGTAACTGATAATAGCATTCTTCAAATAAAAGAAACAGGGTGTAACAGAGGGAGACAAACTACAGATGAAGGGTTTTGTTGGGGACACGACACTGAGGGTGATGGTGACTGACAAAACACATAATGTTGTGGATAGTGAGACTCAACGACATCGATCAAATGCGACTAGGGGTTGATTCCAAAAAAATAGTGGTGTTCCCAGGGTTGTGAGTGGATTGGGGAACCATTTGTACATAAAGAATAATCGATGGGGTCCCCACATTTTTGGGGGTGTCGGGGGACTTATTTGATGATGGGTGGGATTCCCGTAGTTTTGGGTGCGTTGGGGAATCAATTTGATGATGGGAGAAGTTCCCACGGTTTTGAGTGAGTTATGGAACCTTTTCCATGATAAGGTGAGGGTTGTTTTTCAAATGCAAAGACAGGTGCCCCATGAATCAATGCCATGCAAATTGTTCTTGCAGGAATAATTGAATGGAATTGCTTTCTGCGGAGGGTGGGGGCCCCATTGTGGTCTTCATGGTGGAGATGATACGAAGAAGATTGCAGATGGTAGATTTCTCATAGAGGTATGAGTGGTCAACTATGTTTCTTGATTGTAACATGTGCTTTGAAGTTTGATGGCATCAAATGCTGAAGGTGCGGGAGTAAATGCGCAACTTTAAAATGATAAACTATGGGTTGATTGTTTCAAGGTGTATCAAACTCCTAGGGATTGTTGTGGGTCGACATCATGGGTGTCAAGTTATGACTGGGATGCAATGTTGTGCACACCCATGGGGGGAATAATCTACCCACATTAGTGATATTGATGGCACATGTACTGGGGATGAGGACCCTATGGTCATCAATGAGAATATCTAGTAAATGCAATGCAAATAGAGGGAAGGCATTTCCTCTATGCTAGTGTCGAGATGATACCTATGATAGAAACCTGACACCATTACTAAGGGGTGGAGTCTTGTTCTTATAATAATAATAAAAAGATTTAGGCTCTTCTTGGACATTATCCTGCACAAATACCCAAGTGTGATAAAGAACATGACAAAGGTATTGAGGATGCAGAAAAATAGAAATAAAAAATTGTACACCTATGGAGTACATGCAAAAATGATTGTGAAGTGCAGTGCTCAAACAAAAGTGTGGGTGTATTCGTTACGGAGGTTTCAAAGTGTTGATTCTGGGTGATCCGAGCATCATTTTTCCGAGCAGCGAGATCCAAGTAAGCCTAAACCTTATCCCAATGATTTTAGATGGGTTAGTATTTATGGTCAGGAGTCTCTATGGCTGTACAACCCAACTTAGTGTCCATAAAGGGACCACACACGATTTTGGGACAACAGGGGAAAATTCAAAATCACCTGTAGTACACCGCATGATATTTGGGAGAATTTCACGCAGTAAATCGCATAGGAAATCGATGATTTCCTGCACACTGTGTGGGGGAAAAAGTGATCGACCGCACGATTGAGCAATGCATTTGTCTATTGTTCAGTCGTGCTGCAAGTGCGGTCAAGGAGAATGAGGCATGCACGATTGGAGTCATGTGGGGTACCTCATTACAGTCACGCATAACACGACTTTGAATTTGGGAGGATGTGCTAGTAGCACAAGTTTTGCAGGCATAATCGCATTGGTTGATGGTTAAGGCCATACTTGGCATTATTGGATGCCAAGAATAATCTTAATGTGATGGTTTTTGTGTTTACAGGTGTTTGAGCATGACCGATATGGAACACATTGTTGAGTGGCGAGAGAACCACTATGATGATTTCGTGGGTGAGGTGGCCACTCAGACACTTCGAGATATGGGGATCTTGAATTTCTTCAAGTGCCCCATGCTCCGCTGTACATATGTTCTACTGTGGAGGATCATTGGCATGTGGGCCCCTGACCTAGGGGCCTTTCAAGTAGGATATGGGGACCTTGACATTACGAAGCAGGATATTTACTTCCTAACGGGTTTGTTTCCTCTTGGGGATGTTGAGGCTTTCCGACTACAGATGGGGGAGGACCATAGCATCATTAGGTTAGTAGACTGGTATTGTGATGGGAATGTTGTAGTGGTGAGCGCATAGTAGATCCTTGTGAGTCATATTCAGATTCGTCATGTACGGGTAGTAGAGATTGTTGTCCTACGAGTGTTGGGGTTATCTTTCCCACACATGATTACTGAGGGGAGCTAGCATTAGTAGAGAGGGTGATAGTAGGGAACCGAGTAGCATGGGGGTGCATGTTACTGATGGGGTTGACAGAACAGCTGACAAATTCCTAGCATGGGAGAGGCGAGAGGACCTTTTGGTATGGTAGTGAGTTGTTCTTGTATGTTTTCAATCATTTTCTCACATTGAGACCACAAGTGGTGGTTCCTACAAGAGGGACTTAGGAGCCTCGGATGATGTGTTGGGGATGAGTGATACCTCGTGATGGTGGGGGAGAGATAGGCCATGTTTTCACCTCACACTATCTGGATGTATGGGAGCAGAGGATAGGCCACATGGAGAGGTATCCTTGGAGTGGCATGGACTACCAGGTTGATATAGAGTTACTGGCCTTGCATCACGGGTGGAACCACACAGGTATAAAATTTGTTTTGCATTTTTTTGTTTACGTAGTGATTTTTTGTACATAGTTTTTAGTTTATGCACATACTTATCATGTATATTGTATATTGATTGTGGGTTCTTATATGTTATGTAGATGTTGGTCTAGTTAGACCCCCAAGGGTTGCAGGATGTTGTTGAGTGTGGACGAGGGGGTGGGACCTATAGGGGGTTGGTTCCACTGCATGGTCGGATCACGGGAAATAGGTCGACAATCGTGGGCGGACCGCGGGAAAATCGCTCAAAGCCTCAAGCAGATCATAGGAAAATGGCTCAAAGCCACAGGCGGATTGCAGGAAAATGGCTGAATGCCACAGGCGGATCACAGGAAAATGGCTGAAAACCGCAGGCGGATTGCAGGAAAATTGTTGAATGCCACAAGCAGATCGCAGGAAAATGGCTTAAGGCCGCAGACGGATCACAGGAAAATGGCTGAAAGCCGCAGAAGGATCACAGGAAAATGGATGAACAGTCATGGAAATACTGCAAGAAACAGGATGAGAGTTGTGGGTGGGTCGCAGGGAATGGATGGACAGCCACGGTCGGACCACAGGAAATAGGCTGAGAGCCGTGGTCAGATCGCAGGAAACAAACTGAAAATCGTCGGGAGATTGCGGGAAACAGTCTGATTGTCGTGGTCGGATCGCAGGTAACAGTCTGAAAGTTGCGGTCAGATCGCAAGTGCAGGAACAAAAGACGCGGTTTACGGCAGCAAACCCGACTGCTGAAAGGGGCTGCCGAAAGGAAAAAACAGAAAAATATTGCAGAAAATTAAAAATGTCTAAAAACTATAACCAAAAATTCAAAGGAAACAATAGCGAAGTCGCCAAAACTGTAGCTAGGGTTTTCACCCTAGCTTGTGCAAATGAGCACCTACTAAGGAGAAGGGACCCCTTAGTAGCAGTTCAGTAAAAATAGTAAAAGCAATACAGTAAATGAAAACAGTAAATTTAGACTAGCATGTGCATAAACAAAAAAGACAAGATAATAAAATGTTTTTTATATTGATTATACCTCCAATGTGAGGTTGGTGAAGCTCTTGCAGCAGTCCAGGAGAGTTGCTTCCAAGCTCCAGTGTTGTTCCTTCTCCTTCTTCCAAAGATTTTTTGGAAATGGGGCCAAATGGGGTTCTCAAGTGGAAATGATCTCCAAAGGGAGAGCTAGGGTTTCGTGAGAATTTTTGGCAGAGTGAGGATAAGGATGATTGTGGATAGGAAATGAGGGGCCTCTATCACCTATTTATAGGTTTTTAGCTGTGGACTGTTGACCCATGGTTTTGGGCACCATATGGTTTAGGTTAGCTGTATAGGGTTTTTGCTTCATTTTTTCCCTCTTTTTCCTCTTTTTTGTATTTTTTATTCCCTTTTTAGAGGGTTTTTGCTATTTTTGGAGGAATTTAACTTATTTTGGGGGAAAAGGGGGGGTTTTGGGCCTTTTGGGGGCTTTTTTAATGGTTTTTTTGGCCTTTTGGAGGCTTTTTAATGGGTTTTTAAGGTTTTGGAGGCAAATATGGTAGGAAATATGGACGAATGAGTCATGTAATGGGGTAGATGAGGTAGTGAGCACTTTTTGGGTGTTAACAATCACTTCTAACATGGAAATGGCAGCAGGTGACTAAGCCAATTCATCCACAATGCTGTAATTGTGGGCGGATTTTGTGTGACGATTATTGGGGGTGCACCAAAGTGGTATATTTGAGATCTGTGGGATATTCTCACCACTTGGGCATGGTATTTGCAAGGGGCATACCGAGGGCGTAGGTACATCTTCCACTTGGTGGTTAGGCCCCCCATAACCTTTGTCTCTAGTCTGAAGGTTAATGTTTGTCGTGTTCATGTAGATATTTTGGAAGGATCCATCACCAAAGGGAGGGGCTCATGTTGCTGAGTAATGACTCGTTGATTAGAAAATGGTTGTTGCAATACAATGGTTTAGGTTTGTGTAGGGTTATGATCCTGAGGGATGTTCTCAACTGTCTTATTCTTGGCTTCCACCAACTATTGGAAGTCGGGGAGAAGCGGATAGTGGTGAGTGTAGTGACCATATTCTCCGCAAATGGTGTAGGAATAATTGGTCCTCAATTTAGTGTTCTTCCCTTGCTGGGGGGTTATTTTCCCCCACATTTTGGTTTTCCATGTTCTGGTTTTGATTGGGAGGGGGATTTCCCCCTTGCCATACTGTTGGTTCTACTTGTTTTTTCCCTTCTTTTTCTCTTGATTTTGAGGATTCTGGGGGTTTGCGGTGTTCAACTACTCAAACTATGGAGCTTGTTGAGAGAAATAAGGTTGGACAGAATTAACCCCCAAATGCAGCATGGAGGTGGAACCAAGAGGATATGGGAATAGGTAGTAAGGATTATATCCCGATGGTGGGATAAATGTGGTTTGCGTGCCATAGGATGTGGACGTAGGAGAGGGTTGTTCCATTTGTAGTGGAGGTATTGTTGATGATTGGATTGCATTAGGATAAGCAGGACTATAAGGTCCATATTGAAACTGACCAAATGGAGGATTTGGTGCAGAAGCATGGGTTTCCAACATGGGAGGGATGGGTGGGTACTACAGTGCCATGTTAAATGGAATAGAAGTAGGAGGAGTAGGAACCTTTCCTTGGTGGGAAATGGACCCAATAATCCCATATGATGAATGTGATGAACCCGTAGGTTTGGGATATAACGATCGATGCTAGGGGGAATCATGTAGGATGGTGTACAAGTATATGAATTGTGTATATATAAAGTCTAAATGTTGGGCCTTTATGATGTCCTCTTATTCAGATTGTGGCGTGGAGGTTACCACATATTTTGGAATAGCCGGTTAGAGTGATTTGATGAACCAATCCAACAGGAATTGCAGTTTTATTTCAATATTGCACAAGGTCCGACATCTATGCTACTCATGGATATGTTCCACTATATATGTAGATGTGTTTTATTGAAATTATATTAGAATTTTGAGACCAAGGTCATGGCGAACATGAAGCTGAAAGTATGTGAGAAATGCGGTGGCCAATGTCGCAAAGGTGGCATAGGTTGTTCCAGTCAATTTGACATACCATTTGGATGTCGTTTCAGTACGGGTTTATTGAAAGAGGCGAAGCCTCACCGATTCTTCCACTATGCTGCTGGAGGAACACCATAAGTGGAATGACATGACATGGTTGGCGGAGTCATCTCCTTGTTTACCTTCAAACTTAGGGATATTGGAGAGAAGTTTAGCTGGCATAGCTGGCCATGCTTGATCGTATGCTATAGGGTCATTGATCAATTTGACCAAATCAAAGAGATTTAGACTATCCATGAAAGGAAGGTTGGGAGTAGGTCCTGCCAATGTATGTTCAGTGTGGTTTTCGTGAGGTGGAGATCATGGTATATGTGGTGGTGATCTCTATCTTTGATGGGAGTATGAAGATGTTGTATGCCCTCCTCTTAAAGAGGGAGACAAAGTAGATGGATTTCCACCGAGAGGTGAAAATAAAGTATGGTCTCTTCCATGAGAGGGAGAACCAATGGGATCCAAATTATCTCTGAGGGGAGTAAAGGAACGGTTGCCTCTTCCATAAGAGGATGAAGAAAAAGGATATACACCTTCTCTGAAAGGAGAAAATGAATCAAGTAAGGATTGACCTCGCCCGGATGATCCTATCAATGTGGCCTGGGAGAAGCCCAAGCTAGAGTACCTCTTGCATGAACTGTGGGGAGAAAGTGGAAAAGTGAGTGATATGTGATATGTCGATTTAGTGCAATAGTTCCCACATGTAGGTTCTTTTTAATTATGATTTAATGAACTTGTATTTAAAAATAAAAATAACGGTAAATTCTCTAAAGACCTAATGTTCTTCCTCTTGAATGTAACTGGGCCTTACAAAAGAACAATTGATGGTGACAATGGGGTCCACACACCAATAGAATAGTGAAGCTAACAAAGAGTTAGCTATACTGGAAATGGGGATATGTTCCAAAAAGATTGAAAACACCTCCCAATGGAAATATCTAACTTCAGGAATCAATTGCACTCACAATTGCTACATGGCGATGTCCTGAGTTTGGCCACGAAGATACCTTGCGTAAAGTGTGTATAAGTGGTTTAGGATGGGTGGTATAGTATCACCTCCACAAAAAGATGAGTGGCACTTTGGAGAGGGTAGGGAAACTATACCTCGGCTTTGACCTACTTTGGCACGACGCACATCTTATCCGAGTTTTATTTTAACACTTACTAATAACAAGATTTGATAGTACCTTATAAGTCAACAATGATATGTTTCAAAAACTTAAGGAAACTAGATTGGTGGGCATTAATGGATGCCTAGCCCAATCAATCCTACCTAACTAAAATTTTATTTTGTGATCTCTTATGGAGTATTTTAGTTGGTTGGAAATTTACAAAATGTTGATTTTAAGGGTCTAAATTCACTTAGGGAGTGTAAGGGAGGTATTTCACAATTACGTTCATTTAGGATTCACCAAGCTCACAAGAAGTGTGAGGTGAAGAGCATACTTGGAATGAAATAGAGTTTAGGTCCCTTAGTGTGTGCCAGTGATGCAAACACATGTGAGATAAGAAAATTGATTTTTGCAATTTAACAAAAGATTACAGTAAATGCAAATGGATATTTTAACTTCAAATCTAAAGATGCTAAAGGTGCTTGCAAAAAAAAATGCTAATGAAGTAAAAGTGTGCAATGGAGGTATTTTACACTTCTCACCCTTTTCTGATTCACCAAGCTCACAAGAAGTTAGAGGTGAAGAGCATACTTGGGGAGAGGAGAGTCTTTAGGTACTTGCTTTTGTGCAAAAGTGGATTTACACTATTTAGACTAAAAACATGAAAAGTAAACAAAGAGCATAAGATGTCTTGAATACTAGTGGCAACAATGAGGCCCGTTGAAAGCCCCAAAGTTGGTTACCTACGTATAATTCAAGAGAGAAGGAATCTTTACGAAATTTAGGCGTTAACATCAACCGTAAAGATAACTATTCATAATGGTCAAGGAAGATCAAACATACAATCACCTTCAATGATTTTGTGGGATGGCATTTGTGAAGAAGAGAATGGTGTTGAATCTATAGAACCTACATTAGACAAAGAGCTTGCAATATGGAAGAACAAAGACAAGAAATAAAATGCATTAATTGTTGCTACAATAAATGAAGAGGTGAGTTTCCATGTCATATCTATTACAAATTCCTATGGTGCTTTGAATAAATCGAAGGATTTGTATGAATCACACTTAGAATTGGAGCTCAAACTATTATTGTTGAAGGTTTCAACCTAGAGTTGAAGGATAATGATCCCATGGATTTAGCATAAAAAATTAAAGCCATTATTCATGAAATTGATTCCTTTGGTCTGATGGTTTACATTTCTCTCATGGACTTCATCAAGGTCCTCTACCCCACATATTCCCACTATCTTGAATCACTTCAAGTTATTTGCAAACTGAAGACCCTCAACTTTGATAATTTAGTGAATAAAATTAAATAACAATAGAATGATATTGGAAAGAAAATAGTTCATCCAACTAAAGAAATTGTGTGCCTTTCTTAGAAAGGGAAGAATCAATCACATTATTATTTTAGAGGAGATGGTAGTAAGAGAGGATGTTGAATATTGAATTTTAAAGGCAAGGGGGGTAGACATAACCATGGCGAGAGATCTAATTTTTGCTACATCAATTGTGGAAAGAAGGGAGATGAAGAAAATACATGTAAAATTCCATAGGAGAATATCACAGAGAAGAAGGAACAGAAAGAAGAAAATGTTGTGTTTATATCTTTTGGAAATATGTTAACGCTTAAATATCACACACATGTGACATTTTGACGATTCTTGCAGTAAGACATCATCGCAACATAAAGAATATAGTTCACCAAAGGCATCCTCAAAAAATACAAAAGATAGCATGAGTGAAAAGTGCCCAAAAACTAGTCACAAGAAGAGGGTCGCGTGGTTGAACCATTGTTAACACATGCTATAGTGCATGTTATCAAATCAGTTCCCACGTGATACTTGCATGTCTATTCCTTCGATAGTAATGCTACTATCAAAATGGAGAGACCACCTAATTCCTGCAATGCAATGAAGGCTCCATCACCTCCAAGGATTCAAATTAAGCTCCTCATACACTTGGTGGCATTAAATAGCCCCCTTGGTGTACCTTGGAACTGGTTCATGGAGTGTATGAGTTCACATTTGGATCTAGTTGTTTCTTGGCCACCTCTTGGACTATAAAAGAAATACATTGGCATGCATTTTGTAGAGATAAATAAGAGCAATTTTATGGTGGTGGATTTGTGTTGGATATTCCTCATAGCCCACCTCTTGCTACCTTTGTAAGCATTCCCAAGCTCCCTTGCCACCTTCCTTCAAGGGGCAAGAGTTTCTCTCCATTGTTCTGCCACTCACTTGGCATATAGTTTGGACAAAAAACGCCTCCCTAAGGGAGATTGTTGTATTCCCTTGAAGCCCACACCTCCTAGGTGTTGTACAACCTAACCATTGGGAAATACAAAGTGGTTTGGCATACCTTTGATTGTTGTTGGAGTTTACATTATCCCCCCCTTTCCTTTTTATTTACATTTTGTTCAAGTTTCTTTATTTTATGTGAATTCCACTAATAATCTCTTGCAAGATCACTTGGAGGACAAGAAACCAACACACTGTAGGGGCTACAAGGACTGAGTCTTCGTTGTAGCCTACAAGGCCTATCCCCTTATCAAGTGGATGAGTGCATACTTGTGTAATTTTTTCCACAACAGTTCTAATGGATACTCCACTTATTTTTGTTTATTTCTTTTAAACTAGGTTTTTTTATGCTAAGTGACTAATTTTGGGTGTTTATCATTTGCAAGAGATCAATTTTACCACCTCCTACTACAGAATTTGGCCCTCGGTCGGCCACACTTAATTTTTACATAGTAGCGTGAATCCCAACCTCTTGGCTGCGCTACCAATGTGGAAAATCCCTCGACAGTCGCTCTACCAGTGCAGGTAATTAGTTCACGAAGCGTGCGACCTCCCTTTGGTTGACCCACACACCTTGTATGTGTTCTTCCCATGCTACATTGAAATTGTTTCTTATTTTTACACGCTATCACGCGACAGAATATTTTTTTCCCATGCTACAGTCATTTGATTTTCTTTTTATCTGCATACTACAATCTGGCATCACCATTACTGCTTACTAATGAACTAAAATTAAGTTAATTTGCAATAATTACTTACTTTTTTAGTAATTAGTCCACTAAAACCAAGATTAGGGAGTAAAGAGCTCATCTCTCTCGAAACTTACTTAGGTAACCAACCTTGAGGCTTTCAACGGGTGTCATTATTGTCACTAGTATTCAAGACCTTTCTTGTTTATGCACAATTGACATGTTTTTAGGATTAAGGATAGTGTAGAATCTACTTTTTGCACATAAGCAAGGACCTAAAGACTCTTGTCCCCCTTAAGTATGCTCTTCACCTCGCACTTCTTGTGAACTTGGTGAATCAAAAAAGGGTGAGAAATGTGAAATACCTCCATTGCCCACTTTTTAATTAGTTAGCATTTTTTATTTGCAAAGCACCTTGAGCATCTTTTAGAGTTAAAAGTACATCTACTTTTTCATTTACTTTATACTCTTCTAGTTAATTTTCCTATGATCGATTTTCTTTCATCACATGTGTTTGCACCACTAGCACACACTAAGAGACCTAAAGACTCTTCCAATCCAAGTATGCTCTTCACCATGCACTTCTTGTGAGCTTGGTGAATCAAAAAGGTAGGAATTGTGAAATACCTCTCTTACACTCAATAAGTGAAATTCAAACCCATTAAAATAAACTTTGTAATTTTCCAACCAACTAAAATACTCCATAGGAGGTCACGAAAGAACATTTTAGTTAGGTAGGATTGATTGGGATCGACATCCATTAATGCCCACCAATATAGTTTCATTAGTGATATTTTGAAACATAACATTGTTGACTCATAGGGTACTTTCAAAATCCCTTTATAAGCAAGGGTTAAAAGAAAACCCGGATTAAAAGTGCACAGCGAACAAGGAGGTGAAATCCAAGGTATAGCTTCCCTACTCTCCCCTATGAGTCACTCAACTTATTTTAGGGAGATGACACTATACCATGCATGTCAAACCATTGATCCACATTTGACGCAAGGTATCTTAGTGGACAAACTTTGGACATCACCAAGGAGAAATTGTGGGTGCAATTGACTCCTGAAGTTAGCTATTTCCATTAAGAGGTGTTTCCAAGTCTTCATGATTGGAACATTGGCCCCATTGTGTTGATGTATTTGTAACTTCGGAAGATATTCACTTGTATATTGTATTTGTACTTTATTGTATCCCCAACGGAGATGTATTATTCCTCCGATTGGAAGTGTCGTCAGTTATATTGTAAGTGTCGTAACTTATACTTAATGGGTTATTAGAACACCCTAGTGGGGGTCATCCCAGTCAGCATTACGTTAAGTGGTTAAGTTGAGGCCGACATAGTTGAGTAAAGGTCAATTCAAGTTAGTGTATAAATAGAGAGTGTGTCTCTCTCATTTTACACATTCTATTGTTCACTCACTTCGTATTAGTGAGAGAGAGGAGAAGTGTGCACAAGTGGAGGAGGAGCATGTTGTTGAAGATGTCTATCTCTTGGGTTTGATCATGGTGATCCTTGTATTGATGCTTATTCTATCTCTGAGGAAGTTACGAGGTTTTTCACCTTCTTGGTTTTCCCCGGTGAAATGTTTTGTGTCTCTTGTCTCTTGTCTCTTATGCTTGATATGTTGTACATGTTGTTCTTTCAGTTAAGATCCTAGATCAAAATGAATTAAATTCTGAAAAACTAGCATGGTATCAGAGCTAGCCTGAAGGAAGGCATGATATGGCATTTATGAGACTTGTTGCACTTGTGACAAATCGGAAGCTAGGGCTTGATATAGAAAAAACTAGTCATAGTAGCACTTTCTCTATAAATTCATTTTGGAGAAGTTTCAGGATATGAAACCTTTCCCAGTCATAGATAACATCCCCATGTACCTTGTGGCCGAAGCACAACTTCTAATTCGTTGTAATTTGTGATTTATGATCAGTACAATCTACGGTTTCTGCCTCTTCCAGATCTCAGTCACAAATAGGTGACCTGGGAAAAAGGTAACAACTTGGGATAGGAAGCTCCAAATAAAATTTAGTAAAATGTGACAGGTAGGGCATGAACTGTACTTTGTCAGGTAATATTTTCGGAGGCTGAAACTAAACCAGTGACACGTGGCATGCCGTACAAGTTCGCTCTCCTGTTTTATCCCATAAACAGGTCACGTTGCAACACTTGGAATAACTCTCTCTCAGAGAATCCAATTGAGGTCAGACCTGTGGGGTTGGAAATATGACAGTTTAGGCTACCACAAGCTGAAGTTTTAGACCCTGTGGATTCAAAATTTCAGAGTTACACCAGAAACAATCAGGTGCATATTTCTGTCAAAACAGATTTAGATTTTGAGTACCTTCATTCTTGGATCGTCACTGCTGTGGGAAACTAGGGTTTCGGAGAAAGTTGAAATTCTTGGAATCGAAGACCACGAATGGATGATCCTCATTAAAATCAAAATTTATAGACCAAGATCAAATTTTTTGGTTGGGCAGAATGTCGGGCTTGATAAAACCCTAGTTTGGGATTTTGATCGGAAAGATGGAAAATTAGGGCTTTTGCAAAAGTTGGAATTTTTGAAATCTGTGACCACGGCTGGAAGCTCCTCAGAAAAATCAAAGTTTAGAACACAAGATTGAACCTTTTGGATGGGCAGAAGACCGGGCCTTATCAAACCCTAGTTCGAGATCCTGTCCAGTGAATCCGGAAGTTTCAAAGGCAATTTTGAGGGGTCAAATTTTGCAATTTTTGAAATTGAAGTATACCAGCTTGATCAGCTCAACAAGCCACATCTTTCCATCCATTCAGAAGTTTGAAACTCAAAGTTTGAATTTTTAGGGTTTCTCTAACAAACCCTAATCCAGCTCCAGATCGAATCTCAGCAAATCAAAGTGGATTGGTTTAATCCTAGAAGAAGATGATTTGGTCACCTGCATAAGTGAAGAGATTCCAGTTCCAGAGGGAGATGAGGCTAAGGCCTTACATAAATAAGACTACAAGCAATCTCGACAGGTATGACTTGAGGAGATCCATGTATGTTTTTGAAATATGTTCATGATTAAGGTTATGATATGTTTGTCTTCATATTATTGAGGTTAGTACAATATTGATTAATTTTAGACTTGTCTTATCACCCTAGTAAAAGTATGAATGAATATGAATGATAGAAGACATTCATTGATTAGGGTTATGACACTTATGATTGTACTAATGCACTATGGTATTGTATGAGGATGATGTTGTCCGGTAACATGAAAGGTACAAATCAAGTTCTAGATCAAGAACATATGACCATGGTGACATGAAGACAAAGACTCATGGATCACATAGAAGCTCTACTTACGAGGTATGTATAATATGGTTCTACAATGGTTAACTTATGAAGTATGCAGGTTACTAAGCACAAGTCATTAAAGAGAACAAGAAGACATTGTTTGGGTATGTTAGTCATAACCAGCAAACATGATAACCAGGTATGTTTTTCCTATATCAAGTTAGAATCCTACCTTGTGTTAGGATCTTATACTTTTGTATGAATGATAATGATTGTTCTTGAAAGTTAGAAGTTTTAGTAATCAAGGGTTTATGCATATTATATTTTTTTACTTTGATTGATGATATGACTAAACCAGAAGAGTCCTATGGTCAAATAAGAATATGCATGAGTAAAAGAAGTCTTCCCTGAAACCTTGAATACTAACGCTTATTACCTATGTATGAAATGATCATGACTATACATGTTTAAGATTTATAGTATTGAGATTATACTAATGAATGTATGATTGTGTACGAGATCTTGAGGATGACACTAGTGCACACATAAGCATGCATAGTGGTCCAGGATGGATATAAGTTCAAGGACATGTAATCCAGGTAGCAAAGATCAAGAGGGAGCACTTCACGAAGCAAAGATCAAGAAGGAGTCCACCCTACAACCAAACAAAGATAATTATTTGAATTGTCAATTCTTGTATACATGATTACTTAAATGATGTTGTCCAGTCATATACATACTTCTGTTCCTAGATTTAGGATATGTATCATGCATATTAGAAAATTTGCATTAATGAACAAGATACTACTAAATATGCAAATAATGGGTAAGTGGCCTATGGTACTGTACAACATTCCATTGCTACTTATCTACAATGAAACCTCTTTGCTGACATGTTGGGAGTTGTGCACACTCTTAACAATGTTCTGGTAGAGATGGAAGGCATCTAGAAAGTTACGGAATATGGATAAATGTTGTATTAAAACATTGGCCAAGATAATTGCATGACTGTATGACATATGTCTTTATGCATAAGAATGTGTTTTTGAAAAACTATGAGAAGTTTCTAATCATGCAATTGGACTTGTCTTGTAGGAAAGACCGTGTACCATCACCTACAAAAAGGACAACAACATTTGTTCCAACAACAAAGTTCACTATCTTTTGAAGATATTGAAGAATCTGAAGTTCCCAGGATCCGGGATGCAGTAATGGAAGAATGCCATGATCGAGGAGTACCAATCGATCATGAAGAATGATGTATGGGATGTGGTCCCGAGACCAGAAGGGAAGTATGTTGTGACTTCCAAGTGGATCTATAAGATCAAGCTTGCTGCCGAGTTCGAGACGAAGGACTTGGGATGATGCACTACTTTCTAGGCATGGAGGTGTAGCAAAGTGCAGATGGAATCTTCATTGGACAAGGAAAGTATGCAATAGAGATCCTGAAGAGGTTCGGGATGATGGACTGCAAGGCCATGGCCACACCTATGGAATCGAACCTAAAGCTTCTGTGTGATGGTTCATCTGATCCAGTTGATGTCTCTATGTATCATCAGATGATTGGGTCCTTAATGCACCTGACGAACACGAGACCAAATATTTACTTTGCGGTGAACACATTAAGACAATTCCTGACGGATCCCAGAGGTGTTCACCTAGTTGCTGTAAAGCACATTCTGAGGTAACTGAAGGGTACAATTTATTATGGGCTCAAGTATGATGTGAATCAAAAGTTTAACCTGCAGGGTTACATTGATTCAGATTGGGCAGGTAGTGTTGCAGATGGGAAGAGCACTTCTAGGTGCTTCTTCAGTATGGAATCAGGTGTGATCTCTTGGTTTAGCAGGAAGCAATCCTGCATAGCACTGAGTACAGCCGAAGTAGAGTATGTTGCATCTTGTTCGGATAGTTGTGAGGCAGTATGGCTCTGGAAGCTACTGTTTGAGTTATTTGATCTCCCATTGGAGGCTACTGGTATCTTTTGTGACAACCAAAGTTGTGTGAAGCTGTCTTAGAACCCAGTGTTCCATGGCAGGTCGAAGCACATTGAGATCAAATATCACTATATCAGGGATATGGTGCAGAGAGGAGAAGTGAAGCTCCTATATATTGCGATGGATGAGCAAGTTGTGGATGTGTTGATGAAACCACTAGCCAGAGTGAAGTTTGAGTACTTCAGAGAGAGGCTTGGTGTTCTTCGGATTGAAGATACTTCGAGGAAGAAGTGATGGACACATTTGCAAGAGCCATTCTAAGCATGGTGAGAGGAGGATCCTTCCCATGGTTGTGGATGTAAGCGTCATGTGATGAGCATCAAGGTGATGCTCCAATTACTGCTTTGGATATGCATCAATTGGATGCTTTGTATGATCAGTTGGATCATGTATGATGACATGCATCAGGATGATTCAGTGATGATAATCAAGATGATCATGTGTGATGAGTATCAGGATGATGCTCTAGATGATATGCATCAGGATGATGCAGTGACGATGATCAGGATGATCATGTGTGATGAGTATCAGGATGATGCTCTGGATGATATGCATTAGGACGATTCTATGATGATGATCAGGATGATCATATGTGATGATATGTATCAGGTGGATGAATTTCATGATCAGTTGGATCATATGTGATGATTTCCGAAGACACAGATGCACATGAGCCATTATCACATGGTGGTAGGTGTGTCCTCCCATGGTGCAGATATAAGGGCTGGGGCCATTCCGACATGGTTGAAGTGTGTCTTCCCATGGTTGTTGATGTAAGAGCTATGCCATTCAAGCATGGTTGAAGTGTGTATTCCCATGGCTGCGATATAAGTGTTGTGCCATTCGAGCATGGTTGAAGTGTGTCTTTCCATGGCTGCGATATAAGTGTTGTGCCATTCGAGCATGGTTGAAGTGTGTCTTCCCATGGCTACGATATAAGTGTTGTGCCATTCAAGCATGGTTGAAGTGTGTCTTCCCATGGCTGCGATATAAGTGTTGTGCCATTCCTAGCATGGTTGAAGTGTGTCTTCCCATGGCTATGGATATAAGTGAGATGCCATTCTAGCATGGTTGAAGTGTGTCTTCCCATGGCATAGATATAAGTGCTGAGCCTTTCACGGATGGTTGAAGTGTGTCTTCCCATGCCGGTGAATGTAAGTATTGTGTGATGTGCATTTGGGTTGTGCTTTGTGGATGATGAGATGACATGATTAGTATGATCATGAGTATCAGGATGATACTTTGTGGCCATGGACAGGTTGTGCAGTTGCATGTAAAAGATCCTGGGAGATCCGATAGGTTGAGCTGTGTGCTCGTAATCAGTCCTAGGATGCTCTTTCGAGGTTTTTACATGACCACATATAATATCACCATGGGAGATCCGATAGGTTGGGATATGTGCCCGTAATCAGTCCTGGGATGCTCTTGCGAGGTTTTGTGGTGACCACGTATAATAGCACCCTCGGAGATCCGATAGGTTGGGTTGTGTGCTCGTAATCAGTCATGGGATTCTCTTTCGAGGTTTTGTGGTGGGATCACATGTAATAGAGCCTTGGGAGATCTTGTCGGTCGTGCTTAGGCACATAAAGGATCCCAGGATATTCTTTCGAGGTTTTGTGACGCATGTAATAAGTCCTAAGGATTCCATAGTATGGCCAGTGATGATGAAGACCTGTAGGTGGTGGGCCTACATCCAGCATGAAAAAGGGTTGGCTCTGTAGAAATTCCTATGACGAGAATAATTCAGAGATATCCCAGTGATCGAGATGATGAGTACAGCAGCAGTGATAATGATGCTGCTCCGTGATCCAGTGACGATGATCCAACTCTAGAATTAAAGACTTGTGCCTATATGTATTGATGACTTGTGTCAAGAGAATGCCTTCCTAGTTAAGAGGGAGTGTTGATGTATTTGTAACTTCGGAAGATATTCACTTGTATATTGTATTTGTACTTTATTGTATCCCCAACGGAGATGTATTATTCCTCCGATTGGAAGTGTCGTCAGTTATATTGTAAGTGTTGTAACTTATACTTGATGGGTTATTAGACCACCTTGATGGGGTCGGCCCTGTATGAGTCATGTGGGTCAAAGGGTTATTAGACCACCCTAGTGGGGGTCGGCTCATTCAGCATTACGTTAAGTGGTTAAGTTGAGGCTGACCTAGTTGAGTAAAGGTCAAGTCAAGTTAGTGTATAAATAGAGAGTGTGTCTCTCTCATTTTACACATTCTATTATTCACTCACTTCATATTAGTGAGAGAGAGGAGGAGTGCGCACAAGTGGAGGAGGAGCATGCTGCTGAAGATGTCTATCTCTTGGGTTTGATCATGGTGATCCTTGTATTGATGCTTATTCTATCTCTAAGGAAGTTGCGGGGTTTTTCACCTTCTTGGTTTTCCCCAGTGAAATGTTTTGTGTCTCTTGTCTCTTGTCTCTTATGCTTGATATGTTGTACATGTTGTTCTTTCAGTTAAGATCCTAGAACAAAATGAATTAAATTCTGAAAAACTAACACATTGTTGGTATAAATAGCCCTTTGTTACCTCCACTAGTCGATTGGTGTGTGGATACCATTATCACCATCAAGCGTACTTTCACTAGTAAAAAAATTGGTGATAAATGACCAGACGACCAAAAACAGTGGTCACCATGTGAAATAAATGACTAAACCACCAAAAACATTAGTCACGACAATGTTTTTAAGTGAAATGTGACCAAATTTGAGCTATTTTAAGTGATCACAACTAAAAATGACTAATTTCATCATGGGATATAAAATATGACTAGATAACAGCTATATGAGTATGAATTAATAGTATTCTTACCTATAATAATTGAGTTTTAGTAGTATAGTCATTTTAGTGTTTTTAAACATGTGATGATTATGATTATGATTATGATTATGATTTTTAATATTGAATTAAACTAACAACGTCTACCTTGGGTACTTTTAATGGATCCCGGGGGAACAATATTAACATGCATGCATGCATTCTATATATACATCATGTTCCCGCTTTCAGATTTATTATATTATATCGTGACAATGACATTGATTCCTGTATTAATAATCATCTTGAAAATTATGATGGCAATGATGTTGACTATAATGATCATCACGACAATGATGATAATGACGATGATCATCATCATCACTATTTTAATGCATGATCATCATCTGCTCAAAGAGGACTTCACATAAGACTTTATTTCCCTCTGAGGGGGGTCTTTGAATCCATCTACATCCTTAAAATTTACGAAAGTGTAAAATTTAATTATCAAAATAGTCTTCATCATTACTTTCTTCCAGTAGATGCAGGTCGACTTCCTGAAGGTGCAATTTGCTAATAATTCGGTATTTTATTCTTTTAGTATATTAATATTTGTTATATTTTTAAGTCTTATATTGAAATTTAATAGTATTTTTAATATTTAAAAAACTATTATGTAATTCTAAACCATTTCTATGTAGAATTTCCAAGAGAAGAAATAGAGTTGTGTTGCTAATGTTGAGAATTTATCTCAACGTTTCGATCCATACTATTGGATCATCATCAAGAGACATATGGAGCTCAAAGGATAATGAAATTTATGAAACACTAATAAATACAAAACCATTTGGAATAATATTCTTCACTATGTTGGCTCAAGTGTTTGTTTTCTTCTAAAGAAGGGTGAGAATTGGTTTCCAGCTCTCGCTTAGTTTGGTGCCTTCATCCTTGTTGATATTTTCAGGGTTTAGATATATTTATATTTTCTCTTGAACTTTTATCTTAGTAAGGTGTTCAATGTTTTAAATGTATTTTGCTTCATCTAGACATATATGGTGGCTCGTGTTGTGGGAGTGCTCTGCTAATGTTGATTTCTTGAGCCTGTCTAATCTCGTATCAACATTGTGTTATTTTAACCTAACTTCAATGGATCTTCCTGTCTCCCTAATATAAACCTTTCCGTATGAACATGGGATAGAATAAACACCCTTACAAGAACCTTTTTTATTGGATCTTTCATAGCGTTTACCATTTTCTTAATGGTGTTGGGAGGGGTGAAGGTGATTCTTATGCCTCTTTTTCTTAGGATACTAGCTATTTTATCGGTAGTTCCTTTAATGTAAGGTACACAAATTTTCCCATTATCTCTTTCTTCTTCCCAGTGCCTTTTTGCATGTGGTCTTCTAGCTATCTCAACCACCTTGTTGAATTTCCTTTTATCATATCCATTTGCTTCAAAGACATGTGATAAGTGTTCAATTTCTTTTTCCAAGTGTTCGAGAGCAAATATACTTAATGCTCTTGTCACTAAGGTGTTGATGACACCAATTTTATTAGGAGTAAAATGTCGATAATTGGCATGAAGGTACCAATATGTGTGAGTTTTCTTACAATATACTTGATGTGCAATAGAACCGTCATCTTTTTCTAGAAACTAGAACATTGAGGAAGGGTAGCCTTTTCTCCTTCTCAACTTCCATGGTAAATTTAATGTTATTATTATGATTGTTTAGGTGGGTGAGGAACTTGTGGAGGCTCTCTTCACCATGCTACTAGACCACATCAGTGACATCTACAAATCGTTTCCATCTCTTAGGTTTAAGCGAGAATGATTTTATGGCTTGTCTCTCGAATTCCTCCATGTATAAGTTTGCAACCACCTGAGATAAAGGGGATCCCATCGCCACTTCCTTGATTTGTTCATAAAATTCACCTTTGCAAATGAAGAACATGTCCAAATTAAATTAATATGTTTAATATAATATATTATATAGTTATTATGTAATGTAATGTGTCCAAATTAAAATAATATGTTTAATATAACATATTATAGAGTTATTATATATATTAATATATTGTATGTAGTTAATATATAAATATATTATATAGTTAATATAGTTATTAAAATTATAGACTTAAACAAAGGTGTAAAAGCCCATTTTATTTGGAATGCCTAAATATCCATATGTGGCGGGATAACAAATTTTTTACCCAATTTACCCCAGGATAACTACTTTTTGACCCAATCTACCCTAAACTATTGAGTTTACCTCGCATAGCATTTTATTGATTGAACCCATAAGTTTATAACCAAATTATGAATTGTTCATCCTAAACTAACTCCACATATTTCATCATGAATTCAAGCAATGTTAATGTAACTATATTAGGGTTTCTCATATCTCTGAGCTACATAAAGATCGATTGAATGGTGCAGCTGTGAATAAGGAAAATATCTAGACGCGTGAATATAAAGGCATTTGGTGCAGGTCTAAGGCCAAGGAAAATCTCCTCGCATAATGCATTTGATCATTACTCTGAGATCTAGGGTTTACGCAATCGATAATACTCCCGTGAGACCTAGGGATTATGCATCCGATAATACTATGAGGCATAGATCCTATCAATACTCTAATATATAGGGTTTATGCATTTCATAAACTTGCAAATTTGTTAGTTGTTTTTACAAGCTTCTTAATGCAAGTCTGAGGCATCCAAGGGTTTGGGCATAAAGGATGTAAAACCGCAGTGTTCTGAGCATTCTAACATCACAATAATTCGAACATTTTCCATCCGAGCAATCTTGGTTCTAAGGAAAGCTAAGGTTTAATCAATATCTTCAGAGTCAGGTGCAGAATTTCCTTTCATTTCTTCTCGTTCTTAATTGTTTGTCGATTAAAATTTTGTAGCCTTGCATATACCCATTTATTGGAGCCTTGAATATACCTTTCCTATCAATTAAAATTTTAATACTGAAGAAGCTAAGATGAACTCTTCCATTCATACATTCCCTTGGTCTCTGTGTATTAGTAATATTACAAACTCACTCTTATATTAACATGTATCCATTTTTAATAGAAAAAATTAAATATATATTAAATTGTGGTTGAAACCTTCAAACCCTTAAATCATGTTATACTGTTCAATCATGTTATAGCAGCGCGGGCGCCACTTCCACTTTATGTTTTCTGCTAGCAAATTCTGTTGGGAAAATGAATTATGAGTTGTTGTATTTCAAATCCAAGCTTGACTCGGTCAAAGTCTGTAGAAGCACAGAGATGTCATACAAACTGTCAGTAGGCTTCGTGCACACTTCCTTGTATTTATTCAGTTGTGTTTGTATTCTGCAAGCCAAAATTCTTAGGTAGAAATTAATTATAGTCTTTAATGCAACTCAGTAGCTTCCAAATGAAGCGAAGTCAAGTCTGTGTATATGTAGAAGAAGAAGATATGAAAAAAAAACGGAGAGAGGGAGGAAAAGAGAGAGAGAGAAGAAGAGGAGAAGAGAGAAAGGAGATGAAAAAAAAGGTATATAATGTGTTTGTTAACTCAATCTCATAGTCGTGAAATGTATTAAGAGCCCAAGCTCTGTAAAAGGTGAAAGATCGAAGTAAATTCCATCTATGTGTAATGCGGCAAAGTTGCCATGTTTTAACACGGTAATATATAAGTCTATAGTTTTATGTATTCATTCTCAAGAATATTGAATATTGCATGTCGCACATCTTCTCTAGAGTTACTTGTGTGAATGTTGTTTACATTTACGGTTTGTAAAAGAAATCAAGATTTCCCAAATATTTCACGGTGGTAAAAATTATGTTTTAACGTGGAATAACTTCGATGTAAGTTTCAGTTAATGTTTTGGCTATTTGATATAGTGGGATTGTCTTAACACTATTGTGTCGAAGTTCACCTTAAGTTACTAAGCCATGAAAAGTGATTTTTATGTCTTAACAAGAAACATTTTAATATAAACCTTGTTTAAGAGCGGGCTCATCGAAGTTGAATCCCGGGGAAGTCAAGAGTCAGGGAAGTAAAAATTTTCGCGAAGTTAAGAGGTCCGCAAAGTAAAAAGTTCCATGAAGTTAAGAGGTCCGCAAAGTAAAGTGCTCCGCAAAGTCAAGAGTCTACGAATTAAAGAGTCTGCGAAGTCAAGTGTTTGGAAAAGTAAATGCCCGTCGAAGGGAAGTTTACCTTCCGTGAAGTGTTGTCCTTGGCGAAGTAAAGAGTTGGGGTTTCCTATTGTATGTCCGTCGAAGTCCCAAAGCAAAAAAGGAAAATATATATTTACTGCATGGTTATTTTTGTCTGCGCAGTGTGTTTCCATTGATCTGGTATCAAAGCTTGGTTTACGGAGAGTAGAAAATCTATTTACAAAAAAAGGAAAAGTAATTAAAATTAAGAATGGATTCCACTTCTAGTGCACAAATATCAAATTTGCAAACTCCAATATTTTTAGGTAAAAATTATGAATATTGGTCTCTAACTAGTAAAGCTTTGTTCAGAGGTCAAGATGTATGGGAAATATTCCAAAATGGCTATGGATAACTAGGAGATCTGACACCATATAACAATCTCACACAAGTTGAGAAGGATGTCTTGAGGGAACAGAGGAAGAAAGATGGAAAGGCATTGTTCTACATACATCAAGCAACACATGAAACCATACTCCCAAGAGTAGCAGCAGCAAAGATTATAAGGAAGCATGGGATACACTGGAAACTTCCTATGAAGGTTTGAACAAGGTAAGGACTGCCAAACTACAACTCCTTAGAGGAGATTTTGAATCTCTATCAATGAAATATACAGAGTCAGTAGAATCATTTTCTACTCGAGTTATTGGTCTGATTAATCAAATAAAGTCTCATGGAGAAAATCTAGCTGACCAAAGAGTTGTTGAAAAAATTCTTAGAAGTCTTCCTCAAAAAATTGAATCTTTAGTTGTGACCATCGAGGAAAGCAAAGATTTGTCCCAATTTACTGTTGATGAGTTGCAAGCCTCACTCCACAATCATGAACATTTAATTAGCAGATCAAATACATCATTAGAAGGTGCATTTGCAGCACAGTCATCCATAAGTTGTGGAAGAGGAAGGGGAAGATAAAACTCTAGAGGTAGAGGAAGAAGTTCTTTAAGAGGAGGATGCAGCAACAGCCATGCATATGTCGCTGGTAGAGGTCAAAATCAGATCCCCAGTCAGCCAAGTGGACAATGGTCTGATAAATCAAAAATTAAATGTCATTATTGTAAAAGGTTTGGAAACTTTGCATATGAATGCAAGAAGAAGAAGTATGACCAAGGAAAGCAAGGTCAAACACAGTCAAGCAACACCAACACTTCGACCAGCACAATGTTCTTACCATGTGCATATCCACTCGAATGCAATGATGTCTAAGAAAATTCCAAGTGACATATGGTATTTAGACTCAGGTTGTAGCAATCATATGACTGGTAATTTAAATCTATTCTCTAGTCTAGATAAATCAGTTCAAACTAATGTCGCACTTGGAAATAATATTCAAGTCACTGTTTTGGGTAAGGGTACTATTGATATTCTAACCAAACAGGGGGAGCAGAAAACTATGCCTGATATTTATTATGTTCAATGTTTGAAACATAATTTGATGAGCATTGGAAAACTATTAGAAAAATGTTACAAAGATTATATGACAAACAAGCATTGTCTGATTAAGGAAATATATCCAAACAATCGCTTAATAGCCAAAGTGAATATGACAAGCAATCGCTTGTTTCCCTTGAGGATAAGACCAAAGATAAAAGGAAAAACAACTCAAGTTGTTCATGGAAGTCAGAATGGAAACTTAGGAGCTGCATTCAAGGAAGAAAGTAAATAAGTAGACAATCACTGCGACAAGAAAGAAAAGGACAGTGGCACAAAAATACAAGTAGCGTTTCAATCAGAAATACGGGATGAATCCTAGTTGTGGCACTTTAGATTTGGACATCTGAATTTTGGTGGGTTGAAGCTACTGCACATGAAGAATATGGTGAAATTATTTCCATTGATTGAAAATCCAGAGAGAATTTGTGAAGGTGGTACTTTTGGCAAACAACACAGAGAGACTTTTCCAGTCGGAAAGTCATATAGAGCTTGCACACCACTTGAAATTGTGCACTATGATATTTTTGGACCAATTCAAACACCGTCCATTGGAGGATGCACTTACTTTCTCACGTTTATTGACGATTTCACAAAAAAAACTTGGACATATTTTCTAAAACATAAATCTGATGCATTTAGATGTTTTCGGCAGTTCAAGGCACTTGTGGAGAAGCAAAGTGGTTACCACATCAAGATCTTAAGGATAGATAGAGGTGGTGAGTATGTTTCAAATGATTTCTTAAAATTTTGTAAAAATCATGGCATACACAGGCAATTCACTGCGTGGTATACACCATAGCAGAATGGTGTCACAGAGAGGAAGAACGGAACCATCATGGAGATGGCGCACAGCATGTTGGCATCCATGCATTTGTCAAATGAATACTGGTTTGAGGAAGTGGAAACTGCTGTATACATCATGAATCGATGTCCAACGAAAAGTGTGAAGAACAAGGTTCCTCATGAATCCTAGACAGGTATGAAACACAGTGTTTCACATTTAAATTTTTTTGGTTGTGTTGCTTACGCACATGTTCCAGATGAGCTGAGAAGGAAATTAGACAATAAAGGACAGAAATGTATCTTTGTTGGGTATTCTGAAGACATAAAAGCATACAAGTTGTATGACCCTCTCGCAAGAAAATGTATTATCAGTCGAGATGTTAAGTTTGTAGAAAATGAGGCATGGGATGGAACCATAGAGAAGAATGTTAAAATCGTGTCACATGTCGAACATGATGACATGGAAAAGGATGTGGTTGAAACTCCGCATGTAATTCATAATGTCACAGATCTATCTACTCCCAGGACAGCGCGACATGTTTCAACACAAGGAACTTTGACACAAGTCATGGTTCAAGCTACTCTGACAAGCACACCAAGAGCGCAAAAAACTCTGTCAAGTAGTTCGTGGAGTTTGACATCAGCAACTCCGACAAAGACAAGAAGTCTGTGTGAGATATATGAGACTGGTACACCCAATTCATTCTCAGTTTTTTCATTATTTTCTCAAATTAATGATCCTCTAATATTTGAAGAATTTGTCGAAGGTAAATTCTGGGCACAAGCCATGGATGAAGAAATAGACTGCATTGAGAAGAATCAAACATGGGAATTAGTCGATGTTCCTAAGGACAAGGATGTGATAAGTGTCAAATGGATTTATAAGACCAAGTAAGATGTTGATGGAAATGTGCAGAAGCACAAGGAAATATTGGTAGCAAGACGGTTCACAGAGCAGCCTGCCATAAACTTCAATGAAACTTTTGCACCGTGGCACGAATGGACACTGTCAGAACAGTTTTGGCCATCGCAGCACATAAGACATGGCATGTTTACCAAATGGATGTTAAGTCTGCATTTTTAAATGGTTATTTGGAGGAGGAAGTATATGTGGAGCAACCACAAGGATACGAAGTCCCAGGACAAGGACACAAATTATACAGGCTAAGAAAGGCACTCTAAGGTTTGAAGCAAGCTCCTAGAGCTTGGTACAGTCTCATTGACTCTTACCTCATTCAGAAAGGATTTCACAGAAGTGAATGTGAACCAACGTTGTACACAAAAATCAACAAGCAAGGTAATAAGCTAATTGTCTTCTTGTATGTAGATGATTTAATATTTACTGGTGATTTTGGCATAGAGGATTTTAGATCAGACATAGAAAGTGAATTTGAAATGACTAATTTGGGGCTTATGAAGTATTTTCTGGGCATTGAAGTCCAACAGACTGAAAATGGCATATTTATATCTCAGTCAAAGTATGCAAAAGAATTCTTGAAAATATTTAAGATGTTAAACTGCAAGACTGCCCCAACACCAGTGATAACAGGTTTGAAATTGAAAAAGGATGATGATGGATCCAATGTAGATCCCATGTTGTTCAAAAGGCTTGTTGGTAGTTTCACGTCCCCACTGACCTCCATGGCCATGGGAGACCCTGATACATTTTTTTTTCTCCAAATTCGACTGAATACACACACATAGTTGAAATGGCTCAGATCCGCAATGGCTAATCCGCAACAGCGGATTCGCAATCCATAATCCATAATCAGCAATTGCGGATGTGGAAGTGCAAAACTTCATAACCAGAAAGTTTATCTATTTGCAATCCGAAATCCTCAACAGCGGATCTGCAATCAACAATCCACCAATGCAGATGTGGAAGTGCGAGACGTCAAACTCCAACCTCCAAAAAGGTCACTTCTGCAATCCACAATCCACGATTGTGGGTGCGGAAGGTCAAATATCCACTTCCGGAAATGAACACTTCAGCAATCCGCGATCCACAATTGCGGATGCAGAATTGCGGAAGTCCGAACACAACTTTGACTTCCATGCTTCCGCAATGTGCAATCCGCATTGCGAATGCGGGCATGCGGGACCATACCCTCTGTCATGGTAACTCTCTACCCAATCTTCTAAGGGGCATAACTTCTCCATCCTTGGTCCAAATGAGACAAGGTCGGTACCATTGGAAATCTCTTGGAGAACTCTATCCAATGGTGAAATACCTACCCCATCTAAGAAATCTTACCATGTCAAATTTCCCAATGAATATATGTCCATAACTATGCCAAAAAGGACTTAAGGCTTCTTCCTATCATGAATTTCCCTTCCCCTGACCCATAGAGGGGTTCTGAAACATTTCCAAGGCCTTCCCCTCCTTTCCAAGGATCATATGTAAGCATACAACTCATTCACAAGGTTAATCATACATATCATAACATGTAAAATGCATTCAATTAGTTCTAACAATTACATCTATCATATGCAAAGCTTATAATGCATTAAACTCATGCAATACAATGATATACATATAAAAATGAGCTTAGCCCTTTGCTCAGGCCTGCACATGGCTCCTTGTTAATCAAATTCATATAAACATGCATTACACCATTCCATAATTGAACATAAGAAACTATTTCATTACAACAAAACACCATCCTTTATCATAACAAGAAATACTTATCTTTCAATTTCTTAAGCAACTTGCTAAGTGAGAGCAACATTCCACCCAACCTTAGATCTCTGTCCATTCAGTACTCTTTTAGCTAAGAGATCACCCCCGAGCTAGGTTATGTATCCACTAAGGAGGGCTATCAGGTTCTCTCATAGTCAAGGTTCCATCCCAATGCTAAGCCAATATGTAGTTGGGTTTATCAAGCATTCAGGGACATACAGGTCATGCTAAGCGAACTTCCAGTTGGTTTTATCAAGCATACCAACAACAGGGTCATGCCAATCCAACCTACATTTGGGTTTATCAAGCATACCATACTAGTTAATCATGGTAATCCAACCTACAATGGATTTATTAGGCATACCAAGCAGTACAATCATGCCAAGTCAGCATAGCGTTGGGTTTATCAAACATATCAAACAATTTGATCATGCTAAGCAAACTGGTAGTGGGTTTATCAGGAGAACAGGGACAGTAAGGGAGGCATTGCTAAGCTAGTGAGCTCAACCATAGAGCTACAGGAATCTCAACACTCAGCCGACCTGGCACCCGTATTACCTACCACATCCAACACAAGAAAGACCCTCTTCTCTACTACACAGTCCCTCAAGGCCTCTTCCCTTCCATTGCTATTCCAAGATGGGCATAGAAAGATTCAGTCGCTAGTTCTATGACATTTTAGCCTTAACTGGGTTTATCAAGCAACCCAACCTTCTTCCATAGTTCAACAAGAAGATTTGTTCCAAACTTGCGGGTAGGACTCTATTTTGCAATCTATCCTCGGCGATCCAAGCTCGGGCTCTCATGGTTTCTCTGCACTATCCAGGATTGCAGTTCCTCACAGGTTCTCACCACTATGTCATGGAACACTCTGTCACCAGTAGAATGGATTCGCACACACAGTTCTCATGGCTATAAACTCTCTGGTATTTTCTATTACATAGGGAAACACGACTATCTTTAGGTTATACCACTTTGTTGACTCTGCGTATCCATAAACGTATGAGCAAGCTTTCTCCCTCTGGGTGATGGGTCCTCAATGGAAAGTGCACGAATGGATCGTCGATGTCCGAATGAATGTGGTGGTTTTTTCCTTCCACCCACGGGTACTCAAATAGGCTCTTCCAGTTTCAGGCATTGAGTGTCGTTTTGGACAAACAACCAAAGTCATGCTCTGCCATACGAAATCACAAGCATGCTCCATACTCCATCGGCTTCAACAACAAGGTTTTGCAACTGCATTAATGTTAGTAGGGAGTTCAAACGGGTTCACAGTCGGACATGTGGCAACATGGGAAACCAATCCCATAACCCCCTCACCTTTCCCTAGTGGATACACGTGGCCCCTTCTCATTAGTTGCCTCCTTAGCCAACTTCTTGGTTATTTTATTCAATAATGATAATTACATCATTTACATTTCTTCATGGCTTAACAACCCATGAATAATCAATTGTTAAATACTTGCCTATGCAAAAACCTTAAACATCCTTGGCCTTGAGCTCCACACTAGGGAGAATACACACACTGCATATATGTACAGTCTTTACATTGAAGCCAATAAAGATCAAGGGAAAAATGAGGTATTACAACTCCCTTTCCCTTAAAATAACACCATCCTCGGTGTTCTCAAAACTGAACAAAAATGGGAATGCCTCTTTCATGGCATCCTCCAGCGCCCACGTGGCCTCCTGTGGGCTAAGGTGCCTCCATTGCACCTTTACCTACCCTATGGCCTGGTTCCGGAGCAAGGAAAATTTCATGTCGAGGATGCATATAGGCTCCACCGGGATCTCTCCCTTTGGTTCCACCTGTATCACATGCCAATCAATGATATGATTAGGATCATGTACATTTTTCTTAAGCAAAGAAACATGGAAAAAATTATGAGCTTTCATATTAGCAGGAAATGCAATCCTATATGCAACAAGCCCTATCATATTAAGGACTTCAAATGGCCCACAATATCTTGGTGCCAACTTGGCACAACTTCCCAACTTCATGGAACTCTTCCCGGGTTTCACTCTGAATTAGACATGATCCACAATCCGAAATTCCTTATGCATTATTTTCAGATCTGCATAACTCTTCTACATGTCCCATGCTGCCTTCAAATTCTTCTCGATCTTCACAATCTCTTTCTCCATGTCCTCGATCATCTCAAGTCCAAGCACTACTTTGTTCACTAGGTTGTCCCAACTCACTTGAGTTCTTCATCCTTTGCCATACAACACTTCAAAAGGACTCATCTTCAATGATGTTTGATGTCCATTGTTGTAAGAAAATTCTACCAAGTGTAAATAGTCTTCCCACTTAGATGGCTTATCCATCACGTACATCCTTAGCATATATTCAAGGATCTAAGTCAGTCTCTCAGTCTGACCATCCGTCTGAGGATGATAGGCTATACTAAAATTCAATTGAGTTCCCAACTCCTGGAATAATCCTTTCCAAAAATTAGATGTGAACTTCATGTCACGGTCTGAAATTATTGCCTTGGGCAATCCATACAATCTGAATATCTTTCTCATGAAGATATCTGCAATTTCATTATCCTTGTGGGTTGACTTGACTGGAATGAAATGAGCTACATTTGATATATTATCCACCACCACCATGATTGAATCATGTTTATTCACTGTCATTGGCAATCCTGTTATAAAATCTATAGAAATCACTTCGCACTTCCATTCTGGAATGGGAAATGGCTGCAACAATCCTGCCGGATGTTGATGCTCTTCCTTGACCTGTTGACACTTCTAACATCTATCAATGTATCCAACTATGTATTTCTTCATACCATGCCAAAATTAATGCTTCCTTGCTATTGTTATAGTCTTATGATATCCTGGGTGTCCTGAGTATGGCCTTTGATGTATCTCATATACATCACCAACTTCTTCAAATCTGCACTGTTTGGAATGTACAGTCTGGTGTTTTGATAAATGAGAACATCACCCTCACCCAGTTGATATCTTGCATACTTCCCCTCTATAACATTTTGCTGTAATTTCTCTTTAATCTGAAGATAGACTTCATCACTCTCTTGAGCCTCTAAAATTCTTGTCTTCAAGTCTGACTCACACCTACTTATTGCTGCAATATGAAATTTCCTGCTGAGTGCATCAGCAACCTTATTCTCCTTACCCTTTACATGCTTAATTTTCAAATCAAACTCACAAAGAAACTCCATCCATCTAGTTTTCCTAACGTTCAGATTTGGATGGTCAAACAAGTACTTTAAAATCATATGATCAGTTCTGAGCTCAAATATTCTCCCAAGAGATAATGCCTCCATCTCTTAAGAGCATGAACTATGGATGTTAGCTCTAAGTCATGGGTGGTAAAGTTCCTTTCATGCTCCTTCAGCTTCCTTGACTCATAACAAATTGCAAACCCTTCTTGCATTAGCACTCCTCCAATCCCCTCAATGCAAGCATCAGTGCATACTACAAAATCCTTACTCGGATCTGCAATATTCAAAATAGGTGCACTAGTAAGTAGCTCCTTTAACTGCTAGAAACGTCTTTCACATTTTTCAGACAATGTGAATTTGATGTCCTTCCTCTGCAATGAAGTGATTGGATGGGCTATCTGGGAGAAGCCTCCAATGAACCTTCTATAGTAACCAACAAGGCCCATAAAATATCTAACATTTGTTGCATTCCTTGGAGTAGGCCAATCCATGATGGCTTCAATCTTCTCTAGATCAACTGCAATGCCCTCTGCTGATATAATATGACCCAAATACTACACCTTCTCTTGGTAGAAGTTACATTTACTCAACTTAGCATACATCTGGTGCTCCCTAAGGACTTGCAATACCATCCTCAAATGTTCATCATGCTCTTCTTCATTCTTGGAATACACAAGGATGTCATCCAATAACACAATCACAAACTTATCCAAATACTTGTTGAAGAGACTATTAATGAGACACATGAATGTAGCAGGTGCATTGGTAAGACCAAATGGCACCATTGTAAATTCATAATGACCATACCTAGTCCCGAAGGCTGTCTTATGAATGTCTTCTTCCTTTATCCTTACTTGATGGTACCCAAACCTCAAGTCAATCTTTGAAAACACTCTAGGTCCCTTCATTTTATCAAACAAGTCATCAATCCTTGGCAAGGGATACTTGTTCTTAATCGTCACCTTATTGAGCTGCCTGTAATCAATACACAGCCTCAATTTTCCATCCCTCTTCTTAACAAACAATACTGGTGCACCCCATTGGGATACACTCGGTCTGATATATTCCTTCTCCATTAATTCCTGCAATTGCATCTTCAATTCTACCAATTTGGGGGTGCTCATTCTATAAGGATCTTTGGAGATGGATGTTGCTCCTGGAACAAGATTAATGGAAAAGTCAATATCTATCTTAAGTGGCAATCCTGGAACTTCATCCGGGAACACATCCTAAAACTCTTACAATATCTAGAAGTCTTCTATCTTGGGTCCTTTATCTTCTGTTGAATCTGATACATGCACAGCATATAATTGACAACCCTTTTTATAAAACTTCCTCAATTGTAGAGCTGAAATATGCCTTACTGAAACATGCTTTGGACTTCATTTAACCAATCTTGGTATCCCTTCATCATCAAGGCATTCCAACGCTTTCTCATAACAGTCTAATTTGGCCCTATGCCTTTCCAACCAATCCATGCCAATTAAGGCATCATAAGACCCCAATGGTAAGACATTTAATTATGCATGAGTGAGGAGTCCATTCAATTCTATGGAACACTCTTTCACTATTTCACTTACCTTTCTCTTGGTACCTGTGGCTAATTGAACTAGGCAAGCCTTATCTTGCTTTACTTTACCAAGAGAACAACTTTCAACTATCTTAGGGGATACATAACTATGAGTAGACCCTGGATCAATCAAAACAGAAATAGGTTTCTTGGCAATCTTACCTGCAACCTCCACCACTATTGATTGATGGTCTGCTTGATGATCATCCAGTGCTGCATAAATCCTAGGTTTTTCTCTTTCCATGTCCCCTACTTTAGTTGCTCCTCTAACATTGTGCAAGCTCCTGGGGTTCTTTCTTGCAGTTCCGAAATATCTGAGCATGTGTTTTTCCCCACAACCCCAACATTGAAGTGGCCCCTTTGACGTTCTATATGCTGCTACAACTAGCTTGAATTCTCTTCTTGCTTGCTGGCCCTGTGGAAATATCCTAGGTTGATTTCTGAATGGTGGTTTGGTTTCACCTTTCTTTTGATCAAACCTTCCCTTGGGTTTACCTTTCCATGCTGGTTTCACCTCTGCTTTACCTTTACCCTGCTCATAGCAGTGCTCTTCCATCCTAATGGCTTCATCCAAGATTGGTGGATTTACAAACTCTATTCTATCTTTGTAGCTCTGCGGTAGACTACCAAGGAAGCACTGGATCTTTACTCTTTCATCCTTGTTGTAGTCTACACACCTCAGCAACTCCAAAAACCTATGGACATGCTCATCCATGGTGTTCTGTCCTAGCCTAGTTTTTTCTATCATAATACCTAGTTGATAGGTACTTCTCTTGGAAGTATCTCTGGAACTTTTCCTGATTCCTTTCACTGATTCCTCTTCTTTCACTGATTCCTTTCACTTGCATGAGGTGATCCCACCAAATAGAAGCTCTTCCATTAAGGTTATAAATAGAAACCTTAGCCTTTTCATTCTCTGAATACTCATGCATTATGAAGTACTTCTTGATTCCAAGAATCCATGCCTCTGCTTCTTGACCTTCTTTGCTTTAACCATCAAAAGTGGGTGGTCTTGCCTTCCTAAATTCACCCTGTGGAATACCTTTTTGCTTCTTTCTTCCCTTACTCCTGCTGGTAGGGCGCCTTGGGATCCCCTGAGAACCCTCAAAATCATTTGACCTGCTAGAAGAAAACTTAGGAGAGGGTGTACGGTGCCTTCTGCTCATAGAACCTCTTCTAGGGCTTGGAGTTCTTCTCTTAGAACGGCCCCTAGACTAACTTTCTGCATTTCTTTCCTCTCGGCCCTCGTGCCTTGGGTTAAAACCATCGTTTATCCTTTGTTGAGTGTCTGTAAGACTCTAGAAAATGGCCGAATTGAGCTGATGTTTCTCTTCTTGTGCTTTCATCATATGTCCGTTAAATCTTACCATAGTCTCAGCCAAGTTTGGGGGTGTTACTTGCTCCCTTCTTCCATCAGAACCAGCCTCCGTATGTGTTTCTCGCATGTTCTCACCTAGCACATCGTCTTCTGGTTCAAACGGGTCCTGCGCATCATTCAGAGTGACCATTCTTACACCTTTTTGTGCACTTCCCTATGATGCGATGTGTCTTACAGCTGCTGCTATCTCTGTGCATATCAGAGACATTCTATTAGATATCACAAGCATACAATAAACTCTATCATACCCATTCAAACCTGGAACTTATTAATTTTAACAATCAATCAATCAAATAAGTTCATCAAACCATTCCATGGGCACATTTCTTGACCAAAATTCATGCACAGTCCGGAACAAACAGCTCCCAGTGTTGCACCTGAAGCTCTGATACCACTCTGTCACGTCCCCACTGACTTCCATGGCCACGGAAGACCCAAATACATTTTTTTTTCTCCAAATTCGATTGAATACACACACACAGTTGAAATGGCTTGTATCCTCAATACGCAACAGCGAATCCGCAATCTGCAATCCACAATTGCAAATGCAGAAGTGCAAAACTTCATAATCGGAAATTTTACCTTTCCGCAATCCGCAATGCACCAATGCATATGCGGAAGTGCGGGACATTGAACTCCAACCTCCAAAAAAGGTCACTTCCGCAATACGCAATTGCGGGTGCGGAAGGTCAAATCTCCACTCCCATCAATGGACACTTCCGCAATCCACAATCCGCAATTGCGGATGCGGAAGTCCGAACGCAACTTCGACTTCTGTTGAAATATTGTAACTTCCAATAATATTATATTTGTATTTTATTATTCTGGAGATGGTACATTCCTCCGTGGTGACCATATTGTATATCCGGAGATTTTTATTCCTCCGAGAGAATGTGGTAACTAAGGTTATTAGATCTCCCATGTGAGGTCGGCCCTGAGTTTATTATTTGGGGGTTATTAGACTCTCCTGGGAGAGGCTGGCCCCATTAGGGTAAAAGGTCAGTCGGGAGATGAGTATAAGTAGAGGAGGATGTTCCTCGCTTATCTCATTCATTTACTCACTTAGGAGTAGCGCACAAGTGAGAGAGAGGTCTACATAGGAGGAGGAGGAGCTCTTGTTTGGTTTCTACATCTTGTATTTGGTTGATCATCTATTTTGAGGAAAGCTTTGCTAGGTTTTCTACCCCATGAGGATTTCCCGGGGTAAATCTTTGTCTATCTTGTGATTGTCTTTCTTTCAGTGATCTTGCTAGTCAAATTAGTATAAACTTAACATGGTATCAGAGCTAGCCTGAATAGGACATCTTTCACAAGGTGAAAATATCTCTCTCTCCTCCTCCGGTGAAAATTAGGGTTTCTGCAAAAGTTAAAATTTTTGGATTCTGATTGCATGGCTGGATAGCCCTCCTCAAAATTGAAGTTTTGAGCCTTGGATCGATATTTTTTGGTTGGGTATAACCCCGGGCTTTGCCAAACCCTAGTTTGACTTCTGGACCAGAAAACCAGAAAAAGTGCGCACCTCTGCACCAGTGAACCAGAAAAGTTGCGAACCTGTGCACTAGAAAACCAGAAAAGAGAAGATCAGAAAACCAGAAATTCTGTTGTAGATCCAGAAGGTAAAAAGTCAAAGTTTCCAGAAGCATAACACACCAAAACCTTCAACTCAATCAAGCACATCTCCTGGTAAGTGTTATTCTATCTCTTGATAAACTTCAATCTCTTTGACCCCTGGATAAGATGGCTCCAAGCACTAAGCTTGAATATAAGCTAGAGGGTATAGAAAATTTTCGGGCATGGAAATACAGAATTGGTCTCATTCTTGAAGAGAATGATCTTGTCCAATATATTAAAGATGAGGTTGCAGAACCTGAAGAAGACAAAGCCAAAGAGAAGTATAGGAAGGACCTAATTAGGGCAAAGAGAATCATTGTTGATTCTATCAAAGACCACTTGATTCCCCAAGTGGCATCCAAGAAGACCCCAAAGGAAATGTATGATGCCCTTTCCAGAATGTATGAGGGAAAGAACATCAATAGGAAAATGAATCTAAGAGCTCAATTGAAGAGAACCAAGATGAATAAAGGAGAATCTATTCAAGATTATTTCTCAAGGGTTTCCCAGTTCAAGGAACAACTAGATGCCATTGGAGATACCCTTGATGAAGATGAACTAGTCATGCCTGCTCTAAATGGTCTCACTAGACCTTGGGAGTCATTCATTCAAACTATGTGTGCCAGGAAAGAAAGTATGAAGTTTGATGTGGTATGGGAGGATTGCATTTAGGAAGAAGATAGGGTAGCCAATAAAGAAGCCCTTCTCAAGGAAGATGACCAAGCTTTGGCTACTCACACCAAAAGAAGAAGAAGGATTCATTTCAACTCCAAGAAGAATGGTCACAAGGAGTCACAACCTCCTCATAGATTTAAAAGGAAAGGGGGAGTAAACGCAGAAAGAGATCTCTCCTCAGTTCAATGTTATAGTTGTCACAAACTAGGACACATTGCTAGAAATTGTCCTTCAAATAAGAAGAAGAATATTCACAAAAGAAATCAAGCACATTTAGCAGAAAATGATATTGAAGAAGAGGAAGAGGAAAGTCCTCAAAAGAAAAGAACTAAAATAGAAAAAGAAGATGCAGAAGAATATGTTCTATTCTCTGCACTCTCTGGGTCTGTGACACCTGGAGAAGATACATGGCTCATTGATAGTGGTGCTTCAAAGCACATGATGGGACAAAAGAAGACTCTCTCAAGAATTGAAGAGAAGACCCCTCCACAGAAGGTATCTCTAGGAGATGACTATCAATATCCCATCAAGGGAATTGGTGAAGCAAGCTACAAGCTTGATTCTGGAACTCCATTAAAGATGAAGGAAATATTATATGTACCAGGTTTGAAGAAGAACTTACTCTCTATCTCTGCTTTGGATAAGAAAGGCTATAGGGTTGCATTAATAGATGAGCAAGTACTAATGTGGCCCAAAGGAAAATCAATTGAGGATGCAATTGTTATTGGTGAAGAGGAAGGAGGTCTATACAAACTCAAGGGCCATCCAGAAGCTGCAATTGTTCATGAAGCCACTAGCCCAAGTGAGCTATGGCATAGAAGGCTTGCTCACATTAACTACAAAGCACTACCTTATGTAAGCAAGGTAGTCATAGGATTACCAGACCTAAAGATTGATCATGATGGCACTTGCAAAGGGTGTGCAAAAGGAAAGAATGTCAAGAACCCATTTCCAAAGAGTGATACAAAGACTAAGAGTACATTGGAATTGATTCATTCAGATGTATGTGGACCAATGCCATCCACATCCTTAAGTGGATATGAATACTACCTTACTTTCATTGATGACTATTCAAGAAATACTTGGATATATTTTCTAAAGGGAAAAGATGAAGTTTTTGGAAAGTTCAAGGAATTCAAAGCCTTGATAAAAAACCATTCAGAAAAGAAGATTAAGATACTCATGACAGATAATGGTGGAGAATATACTTCAAAATATTTTGAAGTCTTTTGTAAAGAAGCTGGAATCAAGAGGGAACTAACCACTCCCTACAATCCCCAACAGAATGGTGTTGCAGAAAGAAAAAAATACAACTATTATGGAAGCAGTAAAAACAATGATACATGATCAAGACCTACCTATGTATCTATGGGATGAAGTAGCCAGGATAGCAGTTTATGTGTAGAATAGACTATCTCATAGTGCTCTTGATTTCAAAACCCCAGAAGAAGTGTTCACAGGAAAGAAGCCTGAAGTAAGTCACCTCAAGATATTTGGATGCCTAGTATACATTCACATTCCAAAAGAAAAGAGGACCAAGATAGATCCCTTTGGGAAGAAAGGAAAATTTGTTGGATATTGTGAGGCATCCAAAGCATTCAGAATATACATCCCAGGATTCCATCATATGGAAATAAGTAGGGATGTGACATTTGATGAAGAGGCAGCTCTCAAGAGATCTAGGAAGTGCCAACATGAAGAAGTATATGAGGAAGAGGCACCTTCCAGAATCACAGAAGCTGCACCCACCCCTGAAGAGACAACTCATGAAGACCATGACATGATGGAACCACAAGAACCCCCTATCATAGAAATTTCAAGGAAGAGAAAGCCAGCTTGGGAAAGAGACATTATACTAGGAGAAGAAAAATATGGAGCTCCTAAAGGCTCCACTAGGGTGAGCAAGAAACCAAAGACACTCTCCAACTATGTGGCCCTAATGTGTGATCTTGTAGATCAAGAACCCACCAATAATGAAGAGGCATCTCATAAGAAAGAGTGGGTGGAGGCAATGATGGAGGAATACCAATCAATAATGAAGAATGATGTTTGGGATATAGTTCCCAAACCAAAGGATAAAAGTGTGGTATCCTCCAAATGGATATACAAGATAAAGCATGCTGCGGATGGCAGCATTGAAAAGTATAAGGCAAGGTTTGTGGCCAGAGGATTCTCTCAGAAAGAGGGAATTGACTATGAAGAAACATTTGCACCAGTTGCAAGGTACACTTCCATTAGAACCATCATGGCACTTGCATCCATGATGAAGTGGGAATTACACCAGATGTATGTGAAGACAGCCTTCCTGAATGGTGTGATTGAGGAGGAAGTGTACATAGAACAACCACAAGGATTTGAGGTGGAAGATGGAAGAACCCATGTGTGCAAACTAAAGAAGGCCTTGTATGGGCTGAAGCAAGCTCCCAGATCTTGGTATGGCAGAATTGACATTTTCTTGACTAGCTTGGGCTTTACCAAGACTAAAGCTGATCGTAACCTTTATCTCAAAGTTATGGATGATGAACCTGTCATATTATTGCTATATGTGGATGATCTATTTCTGACTGGAAATGAGAAACAGATTATCGAGTGCAAGAAGAAGCTCTCTTCAGAATTTGAGATGAAAGATCTCGGATTGATGCATTACTTCCTAGGTCTGGAAGTATGGCAAGAACCAAGAGGAATCTTTCTCAACCAGGGAAAGTATGCTGTGGAAATATTGAAGAGATTTGACATGTTGGAATGTAAAGCCATGGCCACTCCCATGGATTCCAACCTGAAGCTGTTAGCTGATGACTCATCAGAGTTAGTGGATATGAATCTGTACAGATAGATTATTGGGTCATTTATGTATTTGAAAAATACCAGACTAGATATATGCTTTGTCGTGAATACCTTGAGTCAGTATCTAGTGGAATCTAGATGAGTTCACTTGATAGCTGCAAAGCATGTGATGAGGTACCTAAAAGGTACGATAGACTTTGGTCTATGTTATCTTGGAGATCATGATTTCAAATTGCATGGCTACACAGATGCTGATTGGGCAGGAAGTGTATCAGACAGGAAAAGTACATCAGGAGGATGTTATTGTCTAGGATCTGGCATGATCTCATGGTTTTGCAGGAAGCATTCTAGTGTGGCTCTCAGCACAGCTGAAGCAGAATACATAGCTCCTTGCTCTGCTAGTTGTGAAACAGTATGGCTTTGAAAACTGTTATCGGGATTATTTGACTTAGAGATGGACCCCACTCTGATCATGTGTGACAACCAGAGTTGTATCAAGATGATAGAGAATCTAGTGTTCCATGATAATTCAAAGCACATAAAGATCCGATATTTTTATATACGGGATATGGTGCAGAAAGGAGCTATCAAGCTCGAGTATGTGAGCACTGACGAACAAGTTGCTGATATCTTGACCAAACCTCTATCTCGAGTAAAGTTTGAGTATTTTCAAGACAAGCTTGGTGTAGTTCAAAAGGACCCTCCTCGAAAGGGGGAGTGATGTGGTCACTGATGATGAGATTGCCTGCATCGATAGTAAGATCGATGATGTGGATACCTGTATTGGTGATACCGACAATGAGGTCAGTGAATTGTCCTTAGACTGGGTCTAAGTAGACAAGAGGGATTGCATCATCCCTAGACTTCAGTCCCCTGAATTGATCTGTAGACATATGTCTTCGAGAATGAAGTCCCTAGTGGACAAGAGGGATTACATCATCCCTGGACTTCGGTCCCCTGAATTGATCGATAGACATTTGTCTTCGAGAAAGAAGTCCCTAGTGGACGAGAGGGATTGCATCATCCCTGGAATTCGGTCCCCTGAATTGATCCGTAGACATCTATCTTCGAGAAAGAAGTCCCTAGTGGATGAGATGGATTGCATCATCCCTAGACTTTGGTCCCCTGAAGTGATCTGTAGACATCTGTCTCCGAAAATTGATGATAGGACTACATCATCCCTGAGTGTTTAGTTCAAAATGTACATGATAAATCCTAGATCTGATCTAGGTCACATCCAGTATGAAAAAGGACTGGCTCTGTGGTGGTAAATCCTAGATCTGATCTAGGTCACATCCAGTATGAAAAAGGACTGGCTCTGTGGTGGTAAATCCTAGATCTTATCTAGGTCACATCCAGTATGAAAAAGGACTGGCTCTATGGTGGTAAATCCTAGATCTGATCTAGGTCACATCCAGTATGAAAAAGGACTAGCTCTATGGTGGTAAATCCTAGATCTTATCTAGGTCACATCCAGTATGAAAAAGGACTAGCACTGTGGTCAGGACTGCATCATCCCTAGACATGTATTTGTCTTAAATGGATCATGGACTATATCATCCCTAGACATGTATTTGTCTTAAATGGATCATGGACTATATCGTCCCTAGACATGTATTTGTCTTAAATGGATCACGGACTGTATCGTCCCTAGACATGGATTTGTCTTAAATGGATCACGGACTGTATCGTCCCTAGACATGGATTTGTCTTAAATGGATCAAAAACTGTATCATCCCTAGACATGGATTTGTCTTAAATGGATCAAGGACTGCATCGTCCCTAGACATGGATTTGTCTTAAAAGGATCAGGATTGATCATCCTGTAAGAAGATCTGGATTGCATCGTCCATAGACATGAGAGGTGTCTTAAAGTGAGAGGGATTGATCATCCCGTAATTGGATCATGTGTATTGCAGGGTATGTTGCTATGATGATGTTGATCGAGATGATCCAGATGCTGTAGATCGAGATGATCCAGATACTGTAGATTGAGATGATCCAGATGATGTTTATAGGTAGATCCAGATGATGAGGATATTGATCGAGAGATCTAGATGATGATGTTATTGTGGTTGTTTGAGTGCTACAAAAGATGAAGACCCAGTACTGAAGATGTTGATGTTCCAGTATTGATTATGTTCCAGTAACTGTTTGAGTTATTGATGATGATGTATGAAGAAAGCTTCCAATGATTTATAGATATATCATGTACCATGTAGTTGATGACTCCTTGCTCCTGCAGATGTTGTTATAATATCCTTCTCGTTAAGGGGGAGTGTTGAAATATTGTAACTTCCAAGAATATTATATTTGTATTGTATTATTCCGGAGATGGTACATTCCTCCGTGGTGACCTTATTGTATATCCGGAGATGTTTATTCCTTCGAGAGAATGTGGTAACTAGGGTTATTAGATCTCCCATGTGAGGTTGGCCCTGAGTTTATTATTTGGGGGTTATTAGACTCTCCTGGGAGAGGTCGGCCCCATTAGGGTAAAAGGTCAGTCGGGAGATGAGTATAAGTAGAGGAGGATGTTCCTTACTTATCTCATTCATTCACTCATTTAGGAGTAGTGCACAAGTGAGAGAGAGGTCTGCATAGGAGGAGGAGGAGCTCTTATTTGGTTTCTACATCTTGTATTTGGTTGATCATCTATTTTGAGGAAATATTTGCTGGGTTTTCTACCCAATGAGGGTTTCCCAGGGTAAATCTTTGTCTATCTTGTGATTGTGTTTCTTTCAGTGATCTTGCTAGTCAAATTAGTATAAACTTAACAACTTCCATGCTTCCACAATCCGCAATCTGCATTACAGATGCGGGCATGCGGGACCATACCCTTTGTCATGGTAACTCTCTACCCAATCTTCTGAGGGGCATAACCTATCCATCCTTGGTCCAAATGAGATAAGGTCGATACCATTAGCAAGCGCTTGGAGAACTCTATCCAATGGTGAAATCCCTGCCCCATCTGAGAACTCTTACTATGTTAAATTTCTCACTGAAGATATGTCCATAACTCTGCAAAAAGGGCTTAAGGCTTCTTCCTATCATGACTTTCCCTTCCACCTGACCCATAGAGGAGTTCTGAAACATTTACAAGGCCTTCCCCTCCTTTCCAAGGATCATATGTAAGCATACAACTCATTCACAGGGTCAATCATACATATCATAACATGTAAAATGCATTCATTTAGTTCTAACAATTACATCTATCATATGCAAAACTTATAATGCATTAAACTCATGCAATACAATGATATACATATAAAAATGAGCTCATCCCTTTACTCAGGCTTGCACATGGCTCCTTGTTAATCAAATCATATAAACATGCATTCCACCATTCCAAAATTGAACATAAGCAACTATTTCATTACAACGAAACACCATCCTTTATCATAATAAGAAATACTTATCTTTCAATTTCCGAAGCAACTTGCTAAGTGGGAGCAACATTCCATCCAACCTTAGATCTTTGTCCAGCCTGTACTCTTTCAGCTGAGAGATCACCCCCAAGCTGGGCTGTGTATCCACTAAGGAGGGCTACCAAGTTCTCTCACAGTCAAGGTTCCATCCCAATGCTAAGCCAATCTGTAGTTGGTTTTATCAAGCATTCAGGGACATATAGGTCATGCTAACCCAACTTCCAGTTGGGTTTATCAAGCATACCAACAACAGGGTCATGCCAAGCCAGACTGCAGTTAGGTTTATCAAGCATAGACTAGTTGATCATGTTAATCCAACCTGCAATGGGTTTATCAGGCATACCAAGTAGTACAATCATGCCAAGTTAGCATACCGTTGGGTTTATCAAACATATCAGACAAGCTGATCATGACAAGCCAACCGGTAGTGGTTTTATTAGGCCAACACGGATAGCAAGGGAGGCATTGCTAATCTAGTGAGCTCAACCACAGAGTTGCAGGAATATCAACACTCAGCCAACCTGGAACCCACATTACCTACCACATCCAACACAAGGAAGACCCTCTTCTCTGCTGCACAGTCCCTCAAGGCCTCTTCCCTTCCAGTGTTGTTCTAGGATGGGCATAGAAAGGTCTAGTCACTAGTTCTATGAAATTTTAGCCTTCACTGGGTTTATGAAGCAACCCAACCTTCTTCTGTAGTTCAAAAAGCAGATTCGTTCCATACTTGCGGGATGGACTCTATTCCGCAATTTGTCCTCAACGATCCAAGCTCAGGCTCTCATGGTTTCTCTGCACTGTCTAGGCTTGAAGTTCCTCACGGGTTCTCACCACTCTATCATGGAACACTCTGTCACTGGTAGACTGGGTTCACACACACAGTTCTCATGGCTATCAACTCTCTGGTATTTTCTATTACACATGGAAACACGATTATCTTCAGGTTATACCACTTTGTTGACTCTGCATATCCAGAAATGTATGAGCAAGCTCTCTTACTGTGGGCGATGGATCCTCAATGGAAAGTGCGTGAATGAGTCGTCGATGTCTGAATGAATGTGGTGGTTGTTTCCTTCCGCCCACAAGTAGTCAAATAGGCTCTTCCAATTTCATGCGTTGAGTATCTTTCCGGACAAGCAATGAGAGTCATGCTCTGCCATACGAAATCATAGGCATGATCCATACTCCATCGGCTTCAACAACAGGGTTCTCAACCACCCTTTGCAACCGCATTAATGTCAGCAGGAAGTTCAAACGGGTTCATAGTCGGACATGTGGCAACATGGGAAACCAATCCCATAACCCCCTCACCTCTACCCAGTGGATACACGTGGCCCCTTCTAATTAGTTTCCTCCTTAGCCAGCTTCTTGGTTATTTTATTCAATCATAATAATTACATCATTTACATTTCTTCATGGCTTAACAGCCCGTGAATAATCAACTATTAAATACTTGCCTATGCAACAACCTTAAACATACACTAGTGGGGCCTTGGCCTTGAGCTCCACACTAGGGAGAATACACACACTGCATATATATATAGTCTTTACATTGAAGCCAATAAACATCAAGGGAAAAAATGGGGTATTACAGGCAGCCTTATGTATCTTACTACGACAAGGCCAGACATCATGTATGGAGTAAGTTTAATCTCATGATTTATGGAGTCACCAAAAGAATCTCCTTAGCAAGCATGTAAAATAATTATGAGGTATGTAAGTGGAACAAAATATTTTGGTATTTTGTATTCAACCTCAAAAAATTTTAAACTCATTGGATACACTAACAACGAAAATGGAGGCAGCATAGATGAGAGAAAAAGCACGTCTAGAAACACATTTCATTTAGGAACAGGTGTTGTATCATGGGATTTAAAGGAACAACCCATTGTAACTCTTTCTTTGGAAGAAGCAGAGTATGTCGCAACTACAAGCACTGCATGTCAATTCGTTTGGATGCGGATGATGTTAAGTGATATGTCGCAGAATCAGCAAGAACCCACAACCATTTACTGTGACAACAATTCAGCTATTGCATTGTCAAAGAATCATGTGTTCCACAAGAGAAACAAGCACATCGACACAAGGTATCATTTATCAAAGAATTGATAAATAACAAATAAATATGTTTAGAATTTTGCAGATCTGAAGATCAAGTAGCAGACATCTTTACAAAACCATTGGCAAGGGACACATTTCAATATCTGCGGAGTTGTTTAGGAATGACAAGTTCTACACAATGAACTCCATCATGTAAAGAGCATGTTTCAGCTCTGAAACATTTTGCAAAATTTTATTGTGTAATCCCCATCTGTTCATAATTAAGGGGGAGTGTTGGAAAAATGAATTACGAGCTCATGTATTTCAAGTCCCAGCCTAACTCGTAGTCCATAGAAGCACAGAGATGTCAGACAAATTGTCAGTAGGCTTCATGCACACTTCCTTGTATTTATTCAGCCATGTTTTTATTATGCAAGTCAAAATTCTTAGGTAGAAATTAATTACAGTCTTTAATGTAACTCATTAACTTCCAAGTGAAGCCAAGTCAAGTCTGTGTATATGTAGAAGAAGAAGATATGAAACAAAAACACAGATAGGGAGGAAAAGAGAGAGAGAGAGAGAAGAAGAAGAAGAGGAGAAGAGAGAAAGAAGATGAAAAAAAGGTATGCTATGTGTTTGTGAGCTCAAGCTCATAGTCTGAAATGTATTAAGAGTCCAAGCTGTGTAAAAGGTGAAAGATCAAAGTAAATTCCATGTCTGTGTAATGCAGCGAAGTTGCCATGTTTTAACGCGGTAATATATAAGTCTATAGTTTTGTGTATTCATTCTCAAGAATGTTGAATATTGCATGTGGCACATATTCTCCAGATTTACTTGTGTAAATGTTACAATTTGTAAAAGAAATCAAGATTCCCCAAATATTTCATGATGGTAAAAGTTATGTTTTAACGTTCAATAACTTGCACCTAAGTTTCATTTAATGTTTTGGTTATTTGATATAGTGGGCTTTTCTTAACACTATTGCATCGAACTTCACTTTAAGTTACCAGCCATGAAAAGTGATTTTAATGTCTTAGCAAGAAAGATTTTAATATAATACTTGTTTAAGAGTGGGCTCATGGAAGTTAAATCACAGTGAAGTCAAGAGTCAGTGATGTAAAAAGTTTCGCTAAGTTAAGAGGTCCCCAAAGTAAAAAGTTTCATGAAGTTAAGAGCTCTGTGAAGTAAAAGTCAAGAGTCCGCAAAGTAAAGTCGGCAAAGTCAAGTATCCCCGAAGTAAAATGTTCCACGAATTTAAGAGGTCCGCAAAGTAAAATTCAAGTGTCCACGGTGAAGTCAAGTATTTGGCGAAGTAAATGCCCTAGAAGTGAAGTTTACATTCCTTGGCGAAGTAAAAAATTGGGGTTTCCTGTTGTATGTCTATCGAAGTCCCAAAGCAGAAAAGAAAATATATATTTACTACATCAGTGTGTTTCCCTTGATCACTCTGCATCTACACCAAACAACTTAGAAGCATAGTTGTGGCATGGCATTGCTGTGTGCCAAGGAACCCTATACTATACAAAATAATCGGTTGCATTCCTGGCATTTTCTTGTTGTTGTTGTTGGAAAAGAATTTGATGAGAAGGAAGAGTTGGAAGACGAAGGTTGTGGGAACCTCTCTAATCTGGATAGAGCCATTAAAGCTGAGCAATTAGAATAGGGACAATATACTTTCTTAGAATCTGGAATTTCTGCCTCTTTCAACTGCTTTATAGACGTCTCAAGTAATTTGGGCAACAAGAATTTCTCACAGTCATCTTTAGTGAGTTCGAAGAACACCCATTACCTGGGCACATAGGCACAAAGTCATATCTAATCAAATTGAGCTCAACGTATCGTGAGTCCGTGACATACAAGAAAAACAATATCTATGTTGGTAAATAATATTTTCGTGCATTTGATTCAAATTGACTCTCTCGTAGCAGATACCACATATTTCGTTCTCCTCCCTTTTATATCCAGTGCATTTCCTTTTTATCTGAGTCCCTGAATTGACAGACAATTTTAATCTTTGGTAAATTGTTCCAAGGTTAACCGCCTAAATTTATTGGAGCTCTACAAATATGCGAGGAGAATTGAAGTTTTGAATTTGTTTATTGATGAATTCATCCAGACCCAATGTTGGGCACTAGCTTATTCTCAATCACATCACTTGAGAGTATACCTGGAGGTTAATCTGGGTTTGTTGGTTTGAATAAAATTTGCTTTTCATTCTCACAGATATCCACTTTAACTTGTTCTCAAATGTTTCTCGATGAAGAATGGAATCAGTATAGTGCACTATCTAGCATGATGGATGGATGGATATCAACTTCAACAAATCCCAATTTTGAATTTCCATAGTCAAACATTGTGTGATACACGCCAATGAAAATATATTCAAAATCCATGTAGTACCTATTGGTTAAGGCACATCCAAGCCCATAAAGCCACTTACACACTGCACTGCAGAACCTTCACCAACTCTGAGAATGTACTGATCTAGAGTAAGATTGAGTTTTATTTCCAGTTGAAAATGAAACAATTGGCATGCTTGATATTTGATCATAGTCAGCAATTGATTTTCCATTAAGGCTTGGTTGAACATGTTATACATAGAATAAACAAACCTGACTAGCCACTACATCAATTGGTCGATGTTCCATGGCTTTTATCTCATACCACCAGCCAACAAATTACTAAGTGTTATTTTGGTTGTGAGTCTTAGAGACTTCTTGGAAGAGACGACTGAAAATTGACTTCATGCCTCAATAGTCACTACATCCTTCTTAAGCTTAGCATCAAACAGCTTATGAGTAATGGCGTAGACTCTGTGTAGTTTGACATTTAGCTCTTGGGAATATGAACACATATATTTTCATTCAAGCACTTTTCCAACTGGTTTCATAACACCTGGGTATATAATCTTTTTTTTTCAGTGGAAAAAAATGTTCTATTTCTATTCATGTAGAATCAAATAGTACAAAATGTATCAAATTCAAAGCTGACTTATAGACTAAAAAAAAAACAGTGACTAGTCCTCCATTACACACAAAACAAAATTCTAGACTCAAAATTTTTAGCACAAAAAAAATTTCCTTCAGTACCAATGCAGGAGAGCCTTCTCAACTGAATATGTTGATACTGTCCTTTTCAATGATCTACTGTCCATGAATCTCTTCCCAATATAAAACTCCCACTACACCTTCCAAATCCTATTTAGATAGCAAGTTAGCATCTGAGTTGTGATGACGGTAAATATGTTCAAGCGAAAAATTCTTCAATAATTTATTCTCAGCTTGAATTCTCTTACACCACTGAACAAGTGAGATGACATTTAGTTTGAACTCTCCACTTTCCCATTTGATGGTCACCCTAGAATCACCAAAAATCGATAGTTCAAATAATCCAAAGGTATTCGTCACTTTGAGGACCACCCATAATGCCAAGAGCTCTGACTTGATATGTGGACCTGTACCGCAATTTAGCTTTAGATTGTAATAGTGATCTTAGTTGATGTAAATGATGCTACCTGCAACATACAATCCATTTGTAGCAGCCCCATCAAAGAAGGCCAGTGGCTTATTAAAAGACGGAGAGAACTGACCTTTGTTTTTTATTGTGCATACCACAACCTCCGAATGATTTTCCTTTACCAATATCAATATCTGTCTAATGATGCTTTCCTCACAAAGAGTGTTTTTTTCAAATAGTACTACCTGATTGCTAACATATGACATATATGACATGGCAGGGCTAAAAATATCCTCCAAGAGGGCACACAAGGGAGTTAGGGCAGCCAAAGAGTCATCCCTTCGAATTGAGTGAAGGAGGAGGATAGGAATTGATGGACAAGTGGCACACATTGGAATCTTTTCCAATTCAAGTTGGCATGAAGCTCATGGAGGTAATTCGAACCATGGAAGGCTTGGGAAGATAATAAAAGACAAGAACCAAGAAGGAGAGTGGCTTTTCATCATTTCTCATTTTGAAAATTGCAGAGCATAACTTGTCCATGCTAGTGGAGTGTTTACTCTACTTGCCTTAGTACCAATTTCGAGGGTGAAAGATTCCCATCCTAATTGGAAATTGGAGAGGCCATTCAGATATTTCATTTGGAGCTACAATGGATTTATTTGTTGCAGGTTGAAGCTATAGGGAAGCTCGTGATTCTTTCTTCTTCAACTTGTTCCCATCTCTATCTCACATTTCTCTGCATCTTTTGGTTCTTGAAGGAAGGGCACACATGGTGAGATGCTGATCTCTGGGAGAGTCCAAGATACACCATTTATTTGTAATTTGATATATTTAATTTGTTTTTTATGCTCAAAATATCCTCAAGTCTAAATACCACGTGAAACTATGTAAAAATACCAAACAATGTATAAATGGTGTCATTTTCCTCATATCTTGTTATGAGAGCTTGAAGTTGTTTTATTTCAATTTGTATCAGTTCATCTCTATGATTTTTATGATGTATGGAGAGTCCTTAATTTCCTAAATAATTTTCATATATATTACATAAGCCTTTGGAACATAAATCTCGAATTTCATAGCAAGTGGTAAAATTTCTTATCATTTCCCCCTATGTGAAGACATGACCACAAACCTCTGATAAATGAATGTTGTAGAAGCCTATAGAAACTGATTAATGATGCATTTGGGTTCCCATTTAAGTCCTTTAACTAATACATGTCTCTTTTCTAAAATTTGGGAGGGTCGTACTGCATTTGGGAAGCCATTAGTAACCTCTACCCTTGGGGGTTTGAACCTCGAATTTGCTAGTAAAATTCCTCAATTTCTCCTGAAGTTAAATGAATGTTGCAAAAGTATTTTGAGAGTGTACAAACATCCATCAGCCTCATTTTTATGTCTTAATACCTTTCAAATACCTTCAGACCCAATTTGGAATCATTTGGATCCATTTGGGAGCGTTGGATTCATAACTAGTCTAACGGTAGAATTGGCCAAAAATTGCAATTTTTCCAATTTATCCAAATTTATTAAATGGGACACTACATTTCCAAATTATAAAATAATAATTTTATTTTCCATAGTAAGATGAAAGCTCTAATTTCCAAATTATAAAATAATAATTTTATTTTCCAAATTATAAAATAATAATTTCAAAACCAAATAAGAAAGAAAAAAGTAAGATGGAAGCTCTAAGTTTTGGTAATATGAAAGCTCTAATTGTCAAATGCTAAAATAATAATTTTAAAACCAAACAAGAAAGAAAAAGGTAAGATGAAATCTCTAAGTTTTGATACGATGAAAGCTCTAAGTTTCAGGTGCTTGGATTGGTATGGATTTGAAATAAAAACTTAGCTCCGATGCAAAGTCCTTTTTTTCCAAATTATAAAATAATAATTTCAAAATCAAACAAGAAATAAAAAGGTAAGATGAAAGCTCTAAGTTTAGAGTGCTTGCATTGGTATGGATTTGAAATAAAAAAATTGGCTTGGATGCAAAGTCCTTTTTTTTATTTTCCAAATTATAAAATAATACTTTTAAAATATTTGCCTTGAGAAGAACAAGGTAAGATGAGCTTGATATCTGTAACCTACCAAGTACTTGAAACATTTTATGTTTGTGGAAAAACATTACTCTAATTTTTATTGTAAAGTTTAATGATAATGACCAAGGATGGTCAAGGATGACTGTAAACGAATAATATTATTATTTAATAAATTAAAATAGGAGACACTCACCCAAAGAGATTGTTGAAGAGTGTTCACTAACCCACTAGGAGGAATGAAACTGGTGTATAAGGCAATGGACAAGTGGCAGCATCTGCACTCACTTACTAGCTGTTGCAGAGGGAAACTTCCCTAAAAATGTGGTCATGTTCCCCAAGGATGGTGGAACTGAGCAGGTGGCTCATTAAATGTGAAACTGACCCAAAATACCTAGGCAATCTTTTATAGCCATCGAATTGAGTAGAGGCTCACAACTTTTTTTCCTTGTGTTGTTAGAACTAAGCACACAAGAGATTCAATGAGGGGATGCTAGCTAAGGAATTGCAGAGTAAGAATGTCTTATCCTGTTGAGTGCAGAGAGAGTGATATGTATGCAAATCTTCATGATTTACTGAAGTACATAAGAGTGATTTGTATGCAAGTCTCCATGATTGTTGAAGTACAAAGAGAGTGTTTTGTATGCAAGTCTTCTTGATTGCTGAAGTACAAACACATTGGTCTTGCTTCTACATAGTATCTTCATCCCGGTGGTTCAGTGAACAAGATCGGGGGTCCAAAAGCAAGTGATCTTGGCTACTTTCTGGAGAAGGTTGGGAGGAACGGTCCTCTTTGGGCGTGTGTCCACCCTATCCGTTAACAGGTTCTACTTTGTTTTTAAATTATTTACTTCTAAACTGTTGATTTATTTATGGAAACTGTATTTATATGTTATTATAGTTTTTCATATGTTTTCCTAGATATCAATTAGTTGTTAGAAGTGATAGGCTATTGAACTGATAGATTATTTCTATACAATGAATGGATGAATAGAGATTGGAAAAATGTAGAATGATGATTATAAATTCCTTCCTGTATTTTTCCTTTCACTTTCGTGATGTACTCTAGTACAGGAAGATGTTTAATTAACATAGATGAAATTATCTATAAATTCTGAGTAAAGGAATTGTTCTTATAATATGTCGGATATAAACTTCATTTTAGTAAGTATACTGTAATAAAATTACAGAACCTAATCTTCCTAGAGTCTATCTTTGTTTTTCTTATGATCTATCCAAGTTCGAAACCCTAGCGTTTATTGTTCAAAATAGAATAGATTTCTGTAAGCAGAATGTTGCTCTCATTAACATGTAATTACTCAATATAAACATTATTTATTACAAGCAGTTAATATTAAAACCGAGCTGTAAAATCCACATTAACTCATCATAGATTTTTACATAGTAAAAATATTTATAAAACCTAGATAAGTAAATATTGTTATTTATGCTATTATGTATACATAGATAGGTTATATTGCACATAAACTAGAAATATTTACAATATTGATTCATAAAGAAGTTACAATCATTTAAATAGAGTATTATACTATCAAGATGTACACAATTGAACAATAACTTATATTAATGTAAAAGTAAGTTACAGTTCACCTTAAGAAAACAGAAGAGTACCTTCTATATAAACAAAATATACAATGTATAATACATTCATCCTTAGGTCAACATTCTTTTCAAGGTATCGCTTCTCTTAAACAATCATAAATTACAGAGTAAAACATTGCCCTGTGCACAGCATAAATACTTATATATTATACAGGATTAATGCAAGCATTATTCACTAAGAACTTTTCAATGACAAGATCACAAATAAATAAGCACAGAAGTATTAGCAAAAACCCTAACCTAGTGTTGATATAAATCCTTCCATCATAATCAAAATCGCAGGTCAAGTTTAATTAATAGTTCAGGGTCGGATCCTGTAGTTAGTTAATAATATACAAACACTATTCTTTATATTATCATCAAACATGTCAAGGGTCGAAACCCTGTAGACATCAGGCATTATCAAATATCAAATAGTCGTACGACTGTAGTAAAAATATATTTATCTATGCCATTAAACAATACGATTATTTTAAATATCAACCAACATAGTTGATATAACCTTGTAACAAGGATTTGAGACCGTAAGGGATCACTTTGAGTTCATTAATGTTATGAACCGGGTTAATGAAATCCCCATGATTGCCAATAAAATTAAATACAGTTGATCTCGGTATCTTATATATGTATAAAACTATAAACATTGAAACACAACCAACTTTCTAATACATTTGAAGAAATGGTAGTCATACAGAACGCATCAAAGGCAAAGCTCGATGACATCTATTAGATGCATCGTTGCCCTTTTTATTAAATAGACTAACAACATAATGTTGCATTTAAAGGTCAGGGGTTTGAGTCGAGAGAGAGAGAGATCCCAGTCTTAATTTATACAATATAAATTTATAAACAAAAAACCTAAATACTTGATAGGGTTTAGGGTTTAACCCTATGGAAATCAACCATTTTCGTAACCGAGAAATAATACAAACGCATTGCATAATTAATAACGAAGCTTTGAAGTAGCATTTGGCCCCAAAATTAATTACATATCGACTGTTATCAAAATACAATTATTAAGTTTTAAAGGAGGCCAAGAGCAACAACATTGTTAACATTCAAAACAAGTATCGAAACGTGTAACTATTCCTTCCATAAGCAAGTACAATGCAGTGAGCACTACTCAGGGTCTACCAGAATGGTACCCAAAAACAAAACAAACAGAAGTTTAAAATTTCCATTACAAAACAGTGGTTGAACTCAGCCGAGAGATTTCCAGAAGTTTGATGGTTGAAAGCCAAGTGACGAGGACCGTAACCTCTCACTATAACTATATGAAGGCCATGATAAATGATAACCACCTCTGCGACAAAGTTTAAAGCAAGACTTTATTCAAATGACTCATAACCATGGCGGCCGAGAGATCATGGCTCTCCATCCCTCTGAAAAACATAATGCGAATGCCAAAGACCAAACCCTTAGCGCATGGATAGGGTTTTCCCTATATGTGGAGTCATTCCCAATTCAATCATGTGGACACATTTAATGCATGATATGTCAACCACTACCGTTGAAATATCAAACACCTTTTCTATAGTTTCATGCCATCGATTACTTGATAGTTCAATACTTTTACGATGAACCACTTTTTATATAGTATTGGGTCACAAATAAACAATACCATCGAGATTTCCTAGAACCTCGAACCCCTTGGTAAAGAATTCACCAAGTAATTTAAGTATATTGTAAATCGATTATGAAAATAAATGACTATCACTATTGAGATAGCATTAGGAATCTCCAACACTTTAGTCGAGTTTAGACTAAGTATTATAATGGCAATCTAGCCTGTAAGGAGTAAAGAAGATGCTTGCAACTTTAATAAACTCAGTCATGTATGTTCTCACCTGTAACCTGGTCAAGGTGGCAGAATGCATTAGCATAAAGCTAAGTAAGCTTCGGTGCGTCACAAGGAACCCCTTCAACAAAAGAAATACATGTTCAGTATTAAAATTATAATTACAACTACAATATCATATTACGTCTCAAAGGATAACGAATTAAATATCAACATCGTATTAAGCACTAAATCATCATATTAATGACAATCAAAAGAAGTAGTTATTCAGTGGTTAAGACACTTTATTTTAAACAATGAATTTGGTAATTAAGTGTCGTTAATGGGTGAAAACGCGAAGCTGGGAAACAATTCCATGACAACATAGTGAAAAAAAGAGGGTGCATGGATGAAAAGGGGAAAAAACGTCAACCTCAAACTCTAGGCCGAGAGTTTTGAGAGTTCAAACTCTCGGCCGAGAGTTTGAACCAATTACCACACTGTATTTTAAAAGAAACTCTCGGATGAGAGTTTGAACCAAACTCTCAACCAAGAGTTTGGAAGATATTTTTTTGGCCGAGATTTTATGGTCAACAAAACCCATGAAAATATCTGGCATCTTTCTGGAACCTGCAACTTGAGCAAGCCCAAACCCCTACAAATTTTAAATAATATTTTTCGGACTTGGTATCAATGGATTCATCTCTGAATCTAGTTTCCAATGATATAATAATTGTTTCATTTCGATTTGAATTTGTATTTATCAATAACTTTTTTCTAAACCTTATCCCTTAAGAATTTTATTACTCTGAAAATCACCCGAAATGAAAATTCAATATCATAACAAAGGAAACACCAAAAAATTTGAAATTTTCATAGAGATCATAATTGGCTCGTCCTATTCAAAAGGGTACTTTTATTTTTTCCAATAAGGGTCACACTATAAAGAAAAATGAAGCTCACAAATGTGTGTCGATAATGCACCATTTTCTGAACATATGTTGTTTCGATAAATAATAACAAATAGTTCCCAAGTCTTAAAAAACTCAAAATATAGTCCATGCACAAGTGTAGTGTGTGTATATTATGATCGTACAATTTTGTTTTCCTAAAATGTATAACCATCTATCAAAAAATCGGCGTCCACACAGGTCTCTCATTATCCATACCTAAAATTTTCAAGTATCGTTGGTGTGCACCAAATTTGTCCCACGATATGTCCATAAAAAAATTTAAAAAAATATGAGTAGAAAGCTAATTCAATTCTCTAAAACATTTGTGTTTACTTCAAGTTGACATTCCTAAGGGAGATATGGGTTTGAAGAGGTCAAAGTTGAAAACCATAAAATTTAGCAGTTTTGTTTGTCAAAAACAAGCCAAAAGTGTTACCCAACTTCATGTTTTCACCCTAATACAAATTATATTTAAGCAATTAACAAGGAGTTTAAACATTCATAATTATACTTTCCACATAATAAATTGTAGTATTTATACTACACAGAAAATTTTTAAATTTTTATGAATTTTGGAGGTGTTACATGTGGTATCAGAGCACAAGTTCAAACACTAGGCCTGAAAGTGGCTCACTCGCGCAATAGCAATTTAAACAAAAAATACAATTACTAGTTTTTGTTTTAATTTGTTTCTGTACATAACATTTGGTATCTAAATTGCAAGTAATGGAAGAACCAGAAGAATCTGTTGAGGACAGATCTCAACATAATGATCAAAATAATAAGGAACATGAACATGTTAATGAAGAAAATATTTGCGTAAAATTAAACGATAATTCATCTAAACTACTTAGAACCGTTAAAGATCTAAAAGATTAAATGAAAACTGTTAAGGAAGAAAATGAAAGGATTTTAAAAGCACAAGAAGAACTGAATCAGATATTATTGGATAAATTTCATAATGACGAAAAAAGATAAAAGAACATAATTTAATTATGAATCTGGAACCATGTCTTATCAACACAAAGGTAAGAAGTTAAAATTCTCTAATGGTGAAAGTAGCTCTTCTTCCGAAATTAATGTTAAAATAGATAAAAAGAAACATAAGTATTCTGGTGACAGCAGTGAAAGTGACTGTAGACCAAAAAGGAGAAATTATAAACCATATGAAGAGAGTTCAGGGGAGTTCAAGAAGATAAAACCCCCAATGTTTAACGGTGAAAATGAAAAGGGAGAAGAAGTCGAAGCATGGCTATCAGGTATGGAGAAATACTTTCACATTTATGATTATTCAGATAAGCTGAAAGCTAAGATGGCCATTTATAATCTGACTGGGAAAGCAGATATTTGGTGGCAGGATATAAAAAGAGTAAAAGGCATTAAAGAAAGGAGTGTAACTTAGGGTACATTTAAGAAATATTTTAAGAAAAAGTTTCTGTCTGAACAGTACTACGAAGAAAAAGCTAAAGAATTCTATGATTTAAAATGGGGCTCTATGAACATGAAATAATTAAGCAGTAAATTCCTAAGTCTGTTAAGATATTACATTGTGGATGAGAAGCCTAAAATACAAATATTTCTTAGTTGTTTACCTCTTAATATCAAAGACAGTACGACAACCCTAAGACTCTTGAGGAAGCTATGAGAAAAGCAAACTTTTTTTTGAACAAAACAAAAAAAAAAGGTGTATCTAGCTGGAAGAGTAATAAACCAAGTAATTTCGAACAAAGAAGAAAATTTTTTAACTTAATAGGAATGTGGGAAATAACAAGCGAAATTTCACTAACATAAATTTTCAAGGAAATAATTTTAAAAGTAATACGCCACAGAATTTTACAACTGCAAGAAACATGCCTAATAATGCTAGAAATAATGAACAAAAGGAACCTATAAAATGTTATGAATGTCAAGGACCACCTTATTCAATAAACTGTCCTAACAAGAAAAGAACCGTCAGCAACATCCATACAGTGCAGGAAGAGCCAACAATTGGTGACTTAGCAAGGGAAATGCCCAGGATCAATGCAGCCTTGGAAAATCGGCAGGCTGATCATCAAACCTCAATGGTCGAAATCAAAGGTATGCTACTGAACAGACCCATATCTATTTTAATTGACCTAGGTGCTAGTTTGAGTTATGTATCACCTGATATAGTAAAAAGCTGTAAATTGAAAGTATAAAAGTTTGGAAAGTCTTGGTTGGTTCAGTTAGCTACAGGAACCAAAAGGAAGGTAGTTTATTTTGTTAAAAATTATTATTTGCTTATGAGTTAGTTAAAGACACAAGTAAAGATTAATGTATTACTGTTAGGGTCTAATGATGTCTTAATCTGAATGGATTGGTTGGAAAAGCATAGGGTAGTTCTGAATTGTTTTGAAACGACATTTACATGCTTTTATGATAAAGGATAAATAGTAACAGTAAAAGGAATCCCTAGAAAAACTTCAGTTAGACAGATATCTGCATTGCAAATGAAAAAGACTGTATGTAAGGTATGTAAAGTATTTGTTGTAAATGTAATAAATGATGAACATACTACTAAAGAAGATAAACTAAAACTTGATGATATACCAATCCTAAGAGACTTTTCAGATGTATGCCCGGAAGAAATTCTAAGATTACCTCCAAAAATATAATTGGACTTCACCATTGAGTTAGTACCTGGTGCGGTACCCAACTCAAAAGCTCCTTACTGAATGAATATCCTAGAGCTTAACAAATTAAAGTCACAGTTAAAAGAATTAATTGATAAAAATTACATAAACCAAGCATGTCTCTTTGGGGAGCACCTGTCATTTTCGTTAAAAAGAAAGATGGTACCTTGCGTTTATGCATAAACTACCATCAGTTAAATAAAATGACGATTAAAAACAGATATCCCTTGCCCCGCATAGATGATTTGTTTGATCAAGTACGCGGAGCAATGATATTTTCGAAAATAGACTTGAGATATGGATATCATCAAGTCAGGATAAAAGATGGATATATCTTTAAAACTGCTTTTAGAACCCGTTACGGGCATTACAAATTTGTAGTTATGCCTTTTGGGCTAACTAACACTCCAACAGTTTTCATGTGTTTAATGAATAATGTCTTACATAAGTATTTGGATAAATTTGTAATTGTTTTCATTGACGACATTTTAATCTATTCAAATACTAAGGAAGAACATGATGAACACTTACGTATAATATTACAAGTCTTAAGAGAACATCAACTGTATGCTAAATTCAGTAAGTGTGAATTTTTCAAAGATAAAATACAGTATTTAGGTCATGTGATATCCAAGGATGGATTCGCAGTTGACCCTGATAAAATAAGAGCAATTAACGAATGGCATATCCCTAAAGATGTAACCAGTGTACGATCGTTCATGGGAATTACAGGATTCTCAAGAATCGTGAATCCCAGAACCTCTTTACAGAAAAAGGGAAATAAATTTGTTTGGGATCAAAAGTGTGAAGAAAGTTTTAAAAAGTTAAAAGAACTGTTAACCACTGCACCTATTCTAAAAATTACAGATCCAAACAAGGACTTTGTTGTATGCACTTATGCATGCAATGATAGCTTTGGTGGATTCTTAACACAAGAAGGTCACGTAATAGCATATGAGTCAAGAAATTTAAAAGTTCATGAAAAGAACTACGCTACCTACAATTTAGAGTTGGTTGCTGTAATACATGCTTTAAAGATGTGGCTCCATCATCTAATTAGTAGAAAATTTTCATTAATGACAGATAATGAAAGTTTAAAATATTTGTTGGATCAACCAAATCTAAACGCAAGGCAAGCTAGGTGGTTAGCTTTCCTTAGCAAATATGATTTCGAGATCCAGCACATAAAAGGTAAAGAAAATAAGGTGGTCGATGCCTTAAGCAGAAATGCAAAATTAAACTTTATGGAAGCAATTAGTACTTATAAAACAGATTTAGAAAATCAGCTTGAAGAAGGGATAAAACAGGATAAAAATTATCAGAAATTACAAGAAAAATTTGCAGAAAATAATTCTGAAAATTTAATAACATATTATAGTTTAAATGAAAAGGGTTTAATGCTGTATAAAAACATACTATATATGCCTAATGTACCTGAAATTAAGTTGTTGATTTTAAATGAAGTACATAAAAGTCCTTATTCAGGACACCCTGGTTACCAAAAGATGATAACAATTTTAAGAAAATATTACATTTGGCCAAATATGAAGAATGAGGTGGTTAAATACATAGCTAGGTGTTTTGAATGTCAACAAGTTAAAGTTGAGCATCAACACCCAGCTGGCCTATTACAGCCATTTCCAATTCCAGAGTGGAAGTGGAAAATTATCAGTATTGATTTTATAACTGGTTTACCTAAAAATCAAAAGCAGAATTATTCAATAATGGTAGTAGTAGATAAGCTTAGAAAAGCAGCCCATTTTACACCTGTCAAAACTACTTTTAAGGCTACTAACATTGTTGGTGTGTTTATGAAGCAATTTTTTCATTTGCATGGAATTCCTAAGGTAATAATTTCTGATAGAGATTCTAAATTACTGGAAATTTCTGGAAATTATTGTTTAAAGGTTTGGATACTAAATTAAATTTTAGCACACTTTTCATCCGTAAACTAACGGGAAAATTGAAAGAGTAAATCAGATTCTAGAAGATATGTTAAGAATGTATGTTAAAGATCAGCCAACTAAATGGAAATAATATCTGCACTTAGTTGAATTTGCTTATAATAATCACTATCAAGCTTCAACTAAACTTAGTCCTTTTGAAATTCTGTATGGTAGGAAGTGTAATACTCATATATCATGGAGTAATCCAGTTGATAGATTGATCTTAGGACCTAAATTATTGAAAGAGATGGAACTAACAGTGAAGTAGGTACAAAGCAATTTGAAAATTGCACAAGACAAACAAAAGAGTCATGCAGATCTAAAAAGAACTGAGAAATAATTCCAAGGAGGTGAGCATGTTTTTGTCAAGGTAAAACCCAAGAAAATCTCTTTTAAGCTGGGGAGTTGTGATAAATTAGCACCCAAGTATTGTGGACCTTTTGAAATATTATCAGGAATTGGACCAGTGGCATATCAGTTAGCCTTACCACCTAATATGAAAATACATAATAAATTTCATATTTCTATTTTGAAAAAGTATGTACATGATGTTACTCATGTAATCGATTGGAATGACATACAGGTGGAACCAAAAGGATATTTTCAGGTGGAACCGGATTGTATCCTCGACATGAGAGAAATTTTACTCTGGAATTGCACCATTGGACAGGTAAAGGTGCAATGGAATCACCTTAGTCCAGATGAAGCAACCTGGGAATTGGAGAGTCATATGCGGGTAGAATATCCAATTCTATTCCAGGAAGACTCTGATGATGAATAAGAAACATCGAGGATGATGTTGAACTTAAGAGGGGGTGTTTGTAACCTACTAGTACATGAAACATTTTATGTTTGTGGAAAAACATTACCCTAATTTTTATTGTAGATTTTTATGATAATGACCAAGGTCAAGGATGACTGTAAATGAATAATATTATTATTTAATAAATTAAAATAGGATACACTCACCCAAAGAGATTGTTGAAGAGTGTTCACTAACCCACTAGGAGGAATGAAACTGGTGTAGAAGGCAATGGACAAGTGGCAGCATCTGCACTCACTTACTAGCTATTGTAGGGGGCAAATTCCCTAAAAATATGGTCATGTTCCCCAAGGATGGTGGAACTGAGCAAGTGGCTCATTAAATGTGAAACTGACCCAAAATACCTATGCAATCTTTTATAGCCATCGAATTGAGCAGAGGCTCGCAACTTTTTTTCCTTGTGTTGTTAGAATTGAGCACACAAGAGATTCGATGAGGGGATGCTAGCTAATGAGTTGAAGAGTAAAACTATCTTATCCTACTGAGTGCAGAGAGAGTGATATGTAAGCAAATATTCATGATTTGTTGAAGTACATAAGAGTGATTTGTATGCAAGTCTCCATGATTGTTAAAGTACAAAGAGAGTGTTTTGTATGCAAGTCTTCTTGATTTTTGAAGTACAAACACATTGGTCTTGCTTCTACACAGTATCTTCATCTTGGTGGTTTAGTGAACAAGCTCGGGGGTCCAAAAGCAAGTGATATTGGATGCTTTCTGGAGAAGGTTGGGAGGAATGGTCCTCTTTGGGTGTTTGTCCACCCTATCAATTAACATGTTCTACTTTGTTTTTAAATTATTTACTTCTAAACTGCTGATCTATTTCTGGAAACTATATTTATATGTTATTATAGTTTTTCAGATGTTTTCCTAAATATCAGTTAGCTGTTAGGAGTGATAGAATACTGAACTAATAGATTATTTCTATACAATGAATGGATGAATAGAGATTGGAAAAATGTAGAATGATGATTATAAATTCCTTCCTGTATTTTTCCTTTCACTTTCGTGATGTACTCTAGTACAGGAAGATGTTTAATTAACATAGATGAAATGATCTGTAAATTCTGAGTAAAGGAATTGTTCTTATAATATGCCGGATATAAACTTAATTTTAGTAAGTATACTGTAATAAAATTACAGAACCTAATCTTCCTAGAGTCTATCTTTGTTTTTCTTATGAGCTATCCAAGTTCGAAACAGTAGTGTTTATTGTTCAAAATAGAATAGATTTATGTAAGCAGAATGCTACTCTCATTAACATGTAATTACTCAATATAAACATTATTTATTACAAATAGTTAATATCAAAACCGAGCTATAAAATCCACATTAACTCATCATAGATTTTAACACAATAAATATATTTATAAAACCTAGATAAGTAAATATTGCTATTTATGCTATTATTTATACATAGATAGGTTATATTGCACATAAACTAGAAAGATTTACAATATCGATTCATAGACAAGTTACAATCATTTAAACAGAGTATTATACTATCAAGATGTACAGGTTTGAACAATAACTTATATTAATGTAAAAGTAAGTTACAGTTCACCTTAATAAAACAGAAGAGTATCTTCTATATAAACAAAATATACAATGTATAATACATTCATCCTTAGGTCAACATTCTTTTCAAGGTATCACTTCTCTTAAACAATCATAATTACAGAGTAAAACATTGCCCTGTGCAAATCATAAATACTTATATATTATACAGGATTAATGCAAGCATTATTCACTAAGAACAAGTTTCAACAACAAGATCACAAATAAATAAGCACAGAAGTATTAGCAAAAACCCTAACCTAGTGCTGATATAAATCCTTCCATAATAATCAAAATCGCAGGTCAAGTTTAATGGATAGTTCAGGGTCGAACCCTATAGTTAGTTAATAATATACAAACACTATTCTTTATATTATCTTCAAACATGTCAAGGGTTGAAACCCTATAGACATCACGCATTATCAAATATCAAATAATCGTAGGATTGTAGTAAAAATATATTTACCTATGCCATTAAACAATACAATTATTTTAAATATCAACCAACAGAGTTAATATAACCTTGTAACAAGGATTTGAGACCGTAAGGGCTCACTCTGAGTTCATTAATGTTATGAACCGGGTTAATGCAATCCCCGGGATTGCCAATCAAATTAAATACAATTGATCCTGGTATCTTATATATGTATAAAACTATAAACATTGAAACACAACCAACTTTCTAATACATTTGAAGAAATGGTAGTCATGCAGAATGCATCAAAGGCAAAGCTCGATGACATCTATTAGATGCATCATTGCCCTTTTTATTAAACAGGCTAACAACATAATGTTGCATTTAAAGGTCATGGGTTCGAGTCTCGAGAGAGAGCTCACCTAGTCTTAATTTATACAATATAAATTTATAAACACAAAACCTAAATACTTGACAGGGTTTAGGGTTTAACCCTGTGGAAATCAACCATTTTCGTAACTGAGAAATAATACAAATGCACTGCATAATTAATAACGAAGCTTTGAAGTAGGGTTTGGCCCCAAAACGAATTACATATCGACTGTTATCAAAATACAATTATTATGATGTAAAGGAGGCCGAGAGCAACAACATTGTTAACTTTCAAAACAAGTATCGAAACCGGTAACTATTCTTTCCATAAATGAGTACAATGCAGTGAGCACTACTCAGGGTCTACCATAATGGCACCCAAAAACAAAACAAACAGAAGTTTAAAATTTCCTTTACAAAACAGTGGTCGAAACCCTAACATTGGCTTTTAGCCATAAGACATTTACAATAGCAACGCCATTACAATAAATGCTAGATAGCTCATGTTTGTAGACAAACAACGCTAGAAAACCATCGATGTACTAACCATTGTTGACAGAGGTATCACTCTTGTGGATGGACCCAAAGCTTAACGTGGTTCCCAACCACTGGAGCAGCTTATCCTTTTTCCCAAGCTATCGTCGAGATCCAAGACGAGACCAAGGACGGGTAGAAAACCTGACAAACAAGAAAAACGAAAGGTTAAGCATTGATTAACAGTGTATGAAGAGTTTTAGTAAAATAATTATAAACATAGAAAAATATTAGGGATTGCATAACCTTACCTTCACCAACCTCGAACTTAGCTGAGATATTTCCAAGAGTTTGATGGCTGAAATCCAAGTGACGAGAACCGTAACCTCTCACTGTAACTATATGAAGGCCACGATAAATGATAACCACCTCTGCAACAGAGTTTAAAATAAGACTATATTCAAATGGCTCATAACCATGGCGGCCGAGAGAGCATGGCTCTCCATCCCTTTGAAAAACACATTGCGAATGCCAAATACCAAACCCTTAGCGCATGGATATGGTTTTCCCTATACGTGGAGTCATTCCCAAGTCAATCACGTGGGCACATTTAATGCATGATATGTCAACCACTACCGTTGAAATATCAAACACCTTTGCTATAGTTTCATGCCATCGATTATTTGATAGTTCAATACTTTTATGACGAACCAATTTTTATATAGTATTGGGACACAAATAAACAATACCATCGAGATTGCCTAGAACCTCAAACCCCTTGGTAAAGAATTCACCAAGTAATTTAATTATATTGTAAATCGATTATGAAAATAAATGACTATCACTATTGAGATAGGATTAGGAATCTCCAACACTTTAGTCGAGTTTAGACTAAGTCTTATAATGGCAATCTAGCCTGTAAGGAGTAAAGAATATGCTTGACACTTTAATAAACTCAGTCATGTATGTTCTCAATTGTTTGTCTAGATTGAATTGTCCCTTCGGTGACAAGATCAAATCTAAAAAATCTAAGTATATGGTTTATTCAAATATTGGTTATGATTATTTACTGTTGATATCTAATGTACATTATTTTATCATGTTGTTACTGTACATGGCATTTGATGATTCTCGAGGACCAACTTTGACGCGGTGAATAATGGAGCGTTAAGTTGAAAGAGATGAAAATTATGTTTGTTTATTACAGTTTGGGCTGGGAGGACTAGAAATCTACCGCCCATACTCTTTTAAATTCTGCTCTTCATTATACAAACACGACCATTCAACAACAAAAAATTGCCAATTCATGTCATGAAATCAATTGCCACCTGGAACCAAGACATGCATACGGTTTCGGGAAATGGTACAGGTTTAAAAAATGTCACTTCCAAATTTACAGGAAACTAGGAAAAGCACAATAATTTATGTGTAAATGAAAAGATGCTATAATGCATCACATACTAACTAGTTTGACATTTCAGAATTATGTTTTTGTAACGAGGGTGATGCAAGAGCGAGAGTCTGCAGGTGGCTTAAAGCCTCTACGACTTATGGAGAGAAGTGTTTTTAGTGATCGGATGGTATGTTTTGAAGTTCATTTTGGTAGAAAGGTCAATAGGCTTTCATGCATTTATGACAGTGTAGTAAATTGAGAGTCTTAGTTTTCATTGTATACCTTGTTCGGGTCTAATTTTTATTGTTGTCCAATATAGACGATGAAATGTATAAGAAAATTGATGTTGTAGTATTTGCCCTGTTAAGAGTCAATCTAATTGCATTCTTTGTTTTTGCACTCTACTTTTTGTTCTAGTGTCTGCTTTTAGTGCAGTTGTTGACATTTTAGCACTGGAAAAAAGAAATTAGAAACAAATTTACTGGTCTTGAATCTACCAGGTGTTTGTGAGAGTTGTACATGAGGCAAAATGGATGAATGAAATGGAGCTTAGCATATATGATTCATGGTTTGATCCAGTTGTTTATGTTTTACCTGGGCTTGTTCCTGATGGATTTATTTACTTGAGGGCCAGTCCAGACACATGCCATAGACGTTTACAGTTGCGAAAAAGAGTAGAATAAAATAGCGTGTCACTAGATTATTTAAGAGGTTTGCATGAAAAACATGAGAACTGGCTCTTCCCTGCTCAATGTGGAAATCGTGGGTTGTTGTATGTGAGCCAATTACCTCTTGATATTGATAGGTCTCTACACCCTGAGATCAGGGACCTCACATTTCTTTTGCAAGGAGAACATGTACATGCCAGTGTTCAGAAGGTAATCCAAAAATTGATCTATGTAATATTCATAACCAATTTGGGTTCTAACGCTACTATATACTTTATGATTCTAATTGACTACTTCTAATGCAAACATGTCAACTTCAGGTTCTAGCCTTAATGTTGGATTGTGAGCCCAACATTGAATTCAGCAAAGACATTGAAGCAAAGCAAGGGTAAGAATTTTTTCACTGGTTTGGTTTTTACACATACATTATGGAATACCATATTTTACATAAAGAGAAACAGTGTTTTGACCTCTTTAGGAATTTAATTGCTTGATACTAAATATGTTTAACATAGGTGTTTTCTTGCATATTTGGTTTGGTGATCCCAAAGATAAATGGTTGAGGAATATTTTTGTCCTATTATGTTTGTCTTACTCACAACTAGTAGACAGAATGGAGTGCCATACACATGGGCAGGACTAATATATCTTGATCTATTGGAGGGTTAAAAGACAATTCTGGGCATGAACAACCCGATGAAAAGTGATTAACATCCACCAACAACAAGTTTGAAGGAATGTTGGGTTGAATTTGAGGGTTGAAATGGCATTAAGAAACAATTATGGGCATGGATATGGACACGAAGAGCAGACCTGGGCACTCCAACAACCTCAATCCTTCATTCTGGGCACAAGAAGATCTATCAGCGACCTGCTCTGCTGCACTGCTAAAGTGAAACCATGGTATAACAAGTGTCTCTCAGGGGTCATGAAGGCTCAAAAGTGACAGAGGGAAAGTTGATGAAACTGCTTTGGAACTATGGCTACCTCGAAACATACTCTACCACTAATCATCACTGACAAAAAGGTAGGCTCATCTCAATTAAGGACTAGCTCATGTTTGGGACAAACTGCTCTGAAACATCATGGTATCCTAGCTACTATGGATGGTGATAACATGACCCAAATATAGAGTTGTCACTTGATCCATCCATGTGTCACCATAATTAACACAACTTTTGTGAGGCAATTACAAGCCTCTTAGCTTGAGTTGTTTACATAAATTGTATATTACCACTTTTTTATGGAAGAGTGGAATGAATTAAAAAGCATTCAATCCTTTATTAGCTTGTACTTATGATTTCTATGCTTATAGTATTATGAATCCTATGTTTACAATATGTAGACAACATCCCTATGCCACAAGTAAGGATTTTTGACATCCCCACAAACATTACATGGAACTTCTTTGCATTGTTTCTTATCAATGGAAGAAAAGGAGATTGCAGATATCACCTGGTTCTGCAGTGTATCCCATCTATGAAAGAAGAGGAGATTGTAAACCTGTACATTGCGGTTTTGTTGATTTGTTTAATTCTCAGTGAAGCCATCTCAGCAAGTATGGTGATTTATGCAAAGGGGTTTACAAATTTAACAATCCACTAGTGTCTTTGAAATTTTGGGTGCAAGGTTCAAAGATTGTCATAACAGTTAACTATCTATTCCTTTGATTAGTATATTAGTGACAAAGAGTTCTCTTTCTCCTTTTGAGCTCCTCTCTTCTTTACAATGAACCCATAGCAGAATTGGTTTGAATATGGTTAGAAGTATGAACCTTGTTTCTTGATACCCGGTCTTTTCCATGCATAGTTGTTGCATCCCTAGGCTACTTTTTCAGGATGAAACAACCAACCATGTTTCATTGTTTCCATGTTGGCCAAGCTCTGCATTCTTCTAGAGTGTGCCATGATCTTCCTCCATGCTATGACTATTAAATTATTTTCTTGGTCCATAATTCTTGTTTCCTTGGTGTCTTTCCTTTGTCACTAGGTGGTACAGCTAAAGACTGTTTATTTGTTGTGAATTAATTTCTTTTTCCTCTACTTTTCATCTGTCTCTTTGGTGAAAGTATAAGTTTCATATGAAGGGTTGTGAAAAATTTCAATTCTTGTTCCTTACTAATATACAAACCATTGATGTACTTAACTTTAACCAAGAAGATGTCTCGTACATATTAAGATTTATGGATGGTGGATAGATTTCATCAATTAGGCTTTTGGACCTTTTGCTTTGGCTTGGGTCTCTGAAATTTCACTTGGATCAACATGTTCTTCTCATGCCATGGAGGATAGAACTTCATTATCTGCTTGAATTTGTTCAAATCTATTAATAGACAATTGTTGTTCCTTTCATCTCCATTTCTAATAATCTTTCATCCATGTTAAGATTCTTCTACATAAGGTAGATTCTTTACATATCATTGAATTCATGACAAGAAAAATACGATCTTAATGTTTTTGGCAATTTGCAAATCATCTATTCTGTCAAGATTTAAAGCATACCATTGAATAGTTGCATTTCTATTTTATTCTCTATTTTGAAAAGAAATGAAATTGGAGGGATTTGAGAGTAAACATCAACTTACAGAAGATGTGATATTGGTTGTATTACTATTAACCACACTTGCCACAACTCTAGTTTCTAGTTTTGAAACATCACCTCCCAAATTCATTCTTACTTGCATAGCCTTCAGAATTTCAGAACCTGTTCTTACTGGTTTAGCTGATTTCTAATTTTCATCTTTTGATGAATGTGTTGAATTTGCTTTAAATGGTTCAACGTATCTTGAAGATTGTCTCCTTCATCCATTTTGGAAATGGGATCTCTCCTCTCCCCGTGGTCTGAAGCATCTAAGTTGTTATTTTTTTTCACTACTGAGTTGTTTTCCATTCCAGGTAATGTTTCTTCACTCTCAACAAACTGGTAGTCAAAAGGCTCTCCCTTTCCTCATTTTCGGGAAATGAACTTGGGTTTGACACCAACCTTATCCGAGTTTTGCAAGTTTACATATCTAAATTGTTGTGTTTTACTTATCCCATATTCACTTGTTTGTATACCATGAAGGTATCCAAGCCTCCAGGGCTTGTTATAGGACCTCGATAGGCCTTGGGGGCTTGAATACCCAACCACTCGTGCCTATTACAGGCCTTGGGAGGTTTAGTCAATCCCATGGTATCATGCCAATATACTAGGTAGATATATAAAGAGGTATAAAAAATTTAAATGAAAAAATGGATACATACAATATATAGGGAAAATAGGATTTTTTTAAATTGGGAAGGCATATTGGGAGGGGGTATTGTTTCATATCCCATGAACGAACATTCTATGGTAGGAATGTTGGTTGTGGAGCCAGATCTTCTAGTCTCATAGATGATATTGTATCAGTCGTGTTTGTACCCCAGTTCTATATGATATGTAGGTGGACTGTACACTCACCCCAGTGGGGGGGGTGTTGGGGGGGCATCGCCCCCCCACGGGGTTCCAGGGGGGACCATCCCCCCTGGATGGGGGGTCCGGGGGCCAGCGGTCCCCCGGTGGGGGTTCGGGGGCAGCGCCCCCGAGAAATGAGGGTTCGGGGGCAACACCCCCAAAGAAAATTTTTGGGGCTGTTTTCGCCAGCTGTTTTGTGGGCCCATGGTTTTGGGTATCCCGTGGTATTTTCCCATTGTATTTCCCTTATAAAAGAAAGACATTGTAATATGGCTAGCGTTGTTGATGTATTAGGTTTTATGCATTGTAAAGATCTTTGAGATCAGGAGAGAGACTGTGAAACAGAGAAGAGGAAGTGCAGCGGTTGTGCTGCAGGTTGTATCCCTTCGACTTGCTGGACGGTAATAATAATAAGGACTGGCAAATTCAGTGTGGACGTAGCCCAAGTTGGGTGAACCACGATATATCTGTGTCTCTCTTGTAATGTGTATGTGTGATTATATTTGCATTTCTGTTTATTGTTATTGCTCTGTGATCCTGTTTTTTCTAACAATTGGTATCAGAGCCAAAGGTCTATTTGGCAGTTAAACCCGCAAGAAGCTAGGGTTTCTGGTTCGAGTGGGAGCAATGGCAGAAGAAGGAAAGTTTAAGGTCAAGAAGTTTAACAGCCAAAACTTTGGGTTATGGAAGATGCAAATGGAGGACTATCTGTACCAGAAGGATCTATTCCTACCGTTGGGAGGAAAAGCAAAGCAGCCGACGACTATGAAGGACGAAGAATGGGTGGTTCTTGACAGAAAGGCTCTGGGAACAATACGGTTGAGCCTGGCTTCGTCGGTGGCTTTCAATATCTCAAAAGAAACGACAACAGAGGGTTTGATGAAATCATTGGGTAAGCTGTATGAAAAACCCTCGGCTTCCAACAAGGTATTTCTAATGAAGCGTTTATTTAATATGAAGATGTCTGAAGGTGGATCTGTTACTGATCATTTAAATGAGTTTAATACGGTTACAAATCAGCAAAGTTCTGTAAGTGTGAACTTTGATGATGAGGTTAGGGCTCTTCTAATCTTGTGTTCATTGCCAGAAAGCTGGAATAGCTTAGTCATGGCTGTAAGCAACTCTGTCTCTGGTTCAAACACCTTGAAATTTGATGATGTTATTGGTGTTATTCTTAGCGAGGAAATGCGAAGAAAAAGCACAGGTGAGACATCAGGTAATCCATTGACCATGGAGAGCAGAGGAAGACAAAAGGAGAGAGGAAAGAGCCAAGGTAATCGTGGAAAGTCTAAAATGGGCAGATCCAAGTCCAGACTGGGAAAGATAGAGTGTTGGAGCTGTGGAAAGAAAGGACATCTGAAGAAAGACTGCAAATCTTTAAAGAAGAAAGGAGATGCACAGAAGGAAACTACCCAGGAAGCAAATGTAGCAGGTGATGTGTTACAAGATGCTTTGATTCTTGCATTAGATAATACTACTGATTATTGGGTAGTAGATTCAGGAGCTTCATGTCATGCTACACCCCATAGGAAATACTTTCATGAGTATGTTCCTGGCGATTTTGGACATGTTTTATTGGGTGATGATGAGCCATGTAAAATTGTTGGAATGGGTAAGGTATGGATAAAAGTTAAGAATGGAACTGATCGGTTGTTGAAAGATGTTAGGCATATTCCTACTATGAAAAGAAATCTGATCTCAACAGGGCAGTTGGGAGATGGCGGCTATCTATCTACGTTCGGAGAAAAGTGGTGGAAGATCACTAAAGGATCAATGGTGATAGCAAAAGGAGACAGAGTAGGTACGTTGTATTTATGTCCTCATAATACTGACCATTCTATCTCTTTAGCTTCCACAGGAACAGATACAGTATTGTGGCATCATAGGCTTGGCCACATGAGTGAGAAGGGGATGCAGATTCTCCACTCAAGGAAGTTGCTGCCGGATTTGAAGAAGGTAAGTTTGGAATTTTGTGAAAACTGTGTTTATGGAAAACAGAAGAGAGTCAGATCTCTCAGGGTTGGGAAACAGAAGAAGAATGAAAAATTAGAGCTTGTGCATACAGATGTATGGGGACCGGCTCAGGTACAATCTCTTGGTGGCTCTCATTATTATGTTACATTTATTGATGATGCAACTAGAAAAACTTGGTTTTATTGCATTAAACAGAAATCTGATGTGTTTGCTACTTTTAAGAAGTGGAAAGCTTTGGTTGAGAATGAGACAGGAAAAAGATTGAAGTGTCTCAGATCTGATAATGGAGGTGAGTACTGCGGCAAGGAATTTGATAGTTACTGTTCATACCATGGGATTCGTAGAGAGAAGACAGTCCCAGGAACACCATAGGAAAATGGTGTGTCAGAAAGGATGAACAGAACGATCATGGAGCGTGCAAGGTGTATGAGACTACATGCAGGGTTGCCCTTACAGTTTTGGGCGGATGCTGTAAATACTGCTGTTTTTTTAATAAACAGAGGACCTTCAAGTGCTTTGGATGGTGGTATTCCAGAGGAAGCATGGACAGATAAAAAGGTAAACTACTCATTTCTGAGAATGTTTGGTTGTGAAGCATTTGTCCATATTGATAAAGAAAATAGAACAAAGCTTGAAGCTAAATCCAAGAAATGTACCTTTATTGGATATGGGGTTGATGAATTTGGTTATCGTTTATGGGATTATGAAAATAACAAAATCATCAGGAGTAGAGATGTGATATTCAATGAAAAGGTCATGTATAAAAATCAGTTGCAGGGAAAGAAACAGGAAAAGGAAAGCACAGAGTACATAGTGCTTGATGAAGTTAAAGAAAATGAAGTTCCGAGGGTGCCAGAAAATCAAGAGCAGCAGCAAGTACCTGAAACTCCTAAAACTGTAAAAAGATCTACCGGGTTAAGTAGACTCCCTGAACGATACTCTCCTTCAATGTATTATTTATTGATGACTGATTCTGGTGAACCAGAATGTTATGAAGAAGCAATGCAGGTGGAAACTAGAAAGAAGTGGGAGCAAGGCATGAATGAGGAGATGGAATCATTGGTAGGAAACCAGACTTGGGATTTGGTTAAGTTGCCTGCTGGTAAAAGAGCATTGCAAAACAAATGGATTTACAGGTTGAAGGAAGAAGAAGGAGGTAAGAAGTGGTACAAGGCCAGACTTGTTGTAAAGGGGTTTGCACAGAAGAAAGGTATAGATTTTGATGAAATATTTTCTCCTGTTGTAAAGATGACTTCAATTAGGACTATCTTAAGTCTAGTGGTGGTAGAAGCTTTGCATCTTGAACAGTTAGATGTAAAAACAGCCTTCCTCCATGGGGATTTGGAGGAAGAAATATATATGCAGCAGCCACAAGGGTATGAGGTCAAAGGTAAGGAGGATCTGGTATGCAAGTTGAAAAAGAGCTTGTATGGCTTGAAGCAAGCTCCAAGGCAGTGGTATCTAAAGTTTGACAGGTTTATGATAGAACAAGGTTATAGTAGATGTCATTCTGACCACTGTGTTTATTTCAAGAAGCTAGACAATGGAAGATATATTATCTTGTTATTGTATGTGGATGACATGCTTGTTGCAGGGTCTGACATGCAGGATATAAATGTACTCAAAAGGAAGCTAGCTAATTCATTTGCGATGAAGGATTTGGGTGCTGCAAAGCAAATCCTTGGTATGAGAATAATGAGAGACAGGAAAAATCGTAAATTGACATTGTCTCAAAGTGAGTACATACAAAAAGTGTTGGAGAGGTTCATAATGCAGAATGCAAAACCTATAAGTACACCTTTGGCTAGCCATTTCAGTCTAAGTAAGGAAATGTGTCCCAAGACACAAGAAGAGACAGATTACATGTCCAAGGTTCCCTATCAATCAGCAGTTGGCAGCTTGATGTATGCCATGGTGTGCACAAGACCAGATATTGCACATGCAGTGGGAGTTGTGAGCAGATATATGAACAATCCAGGTAAAGAACATTGGAAGGCAGTACAGTGGATTCTCAGGTATTTGAGAGGTACTACCACTGAGGCATTATGTTTTGGAGGTTCAGACACTGTTCTACAGGGATATGTTGATGCAGATATGGCAGGTGACAAGGATAGCAGGAGGAGTACCACAGGTTATGTGTTTACTGTAGGTGGAACAGCAGTAAGCTGGATTTCGAAACTACAGAAGGTTGTTGCACTTTCAACAACAGAAGCAGAGTATGTTGCCATTACAGAGGCTAGTAAAGAGATGATTCGGTTGCAAAGGTTTATGGAGGAAGTGGGTAAGAAGCAGAAGGATAGTAGATTGTATAGTGACAGCCAGAGTTCCATTCACCTTGCAAAGAACTCAGCATTCCATTCCAAGACTAAACATATACAGCTCAAGTACCATTTCATACGCTCTGTTCTGGAAGATGAATTATTAAAGTTGGAAAAGATACATACTAGCCAGAATCCTGCAGACATGTTCACAAAGGTAGTGACCAAAGAGAAACTGAGTTCGTGCTCGGTTTCAGTTGGCCTTCTAGCATGAAGGTGAAGAGGAGAAATTTGCCAAGTCCAAGTCCAGCAAGTGCAGCAGCGGTGGAGTTGTTGTGATCAGTATCCAAGTGGGAGATTGTTGGTTGTGGAGCCAGATCTTCTAGTCTCATAGATGATATTGTATCAGCCATGTTTGTACCCCAGTTCTATATGATATGTAGGTGGACTGTACACTCACCCCAGTGGGGGGGGTGTGGGGGGGCATCGCCCCCCCACGGGGTTCCAGGGGGGACCATCCCCCCTGGATGGGGGGTCCGGGGGCCAGCGGTCCCCCGGCGGGGGTTCGAGGGCAGCGCCCCCGAGAAATGGGGGTTCGGGGGCAACACCCCCGAAGAAAATTTTTGGGGCTATTTTCGCCAGCTGTTTTGTGGGCCCATGGTTTTGGGTATCCCGTGGTATTTTCCCATTGTATTTCCCTTATAAAAGAAAGACATTGTAATACGGCTAGGGTTTTTGATGTATTAGGTTTTATGCATTGTAAAGATCTTTGAGATCAGGAGAGAGACTGTGAAACAGAGAAGAGAAAGTGCAGCGGTTGTGCTGCAGGTTGTATCCCTTCGACTTGCTGGACGGTAATAATAATAAGGACTGGCAAATTCAGTGTGGACGTAGCCCAAGTTGGGTGAACCACGATATATCTGTGTCTCTCTTGTAATGTGTATGTGTGATTATATTTGCATTTCTGTTTATTGTTATTGCTCTGCGATCCTGTTTTTTCTAACAAGGAATTCATTAAGTGAAGCCCCCGTGACGGTACCTTACACCACCCTACTCAGAAATGGATTCCAAACCAATTTCTCACTATGAGTTTGTGCCTTTTTTGGCTGCTACCACTACAAGGCTCGTAACACCTTCCATTATGACACCCAACCTATGACATATGTGACTAAACCACAAGCAGTCATCGCTAAGACCACCAATGGGGGCACCAAGCAACCAAAGTTGCAACGTCCCCTCTTACCAAACCCTACATCCAACCCACCAAAGGTATCTTAGCCTAAAGTAAGGGGCATCGACCAACAATGGTTAAAATCCCCAGTGATGACCAATATTCCCAGTGAAAGGGTCACGCCTCCATGTGCTCTTTGCGGTAAACAAGGCCATGCAGCCAACATGTGTCTTACCTTGCCAGAGCTTAGGGAATTTCTTAACACTCCTGTTAGCATAACCCATGCTCCACTAACCCTACAAGGGGGCACATATTCCTCTCCCACACCAAAGTCCAAAGTATTGCGTATGAATCACGCATGTGCCATGTGTTCTCAATATGGGCACTACACTCACCATTTCCTCGACCTCCCTCGATTTTAAGATGATTTGGAAACCATTCTCATCACTCCTTCGATGGATGAGACTTCTCCCCCTTCATCAGCTAAAGTGGCTCCCATTAATTCAGTTATCACGGTGACCTTGGTAAACACCTCCTCTAGGTGGGTAGACTCCATACTATACCCACAATTTCCAATGCACCCACAAAGTCCGACCATCGTCTTAAACCACACTAATGCCACTCGCCTGTGTCGTTCATGCAATTTAATGTCTCACCATTCATTCCAATGTCCTCTAGTTGATGCATTTCACACTTTGCGTGCAAGCCAGAGTCAATTAACCAATAACCTTATCCCTTGCGGAACCACCCTCCCTACGGTAATCGAAGAGGATAATGAACTTAAAAATCACAATGCTAACAATAGAACCCTAAACCTATCAGATATTCTCCCGAGAGATATTGATCCCCCATCACCTATTTCCTGAGAGGTCTTGTATCCCTTAATATTTCCTCAAGAAGAGATCCTATCCCACCCCAAGCACCTTCAAATATCTCGACATCCTGCATCTTGACTCAGTTCCCCTTCAGATCAATTTTGAAGACCCCTTTTCCTCTAATGAAGACATGCTAGAAGAATACATATTTTCCACGGATGAAGAGATAATTGAGGCCATGCACACTAATGAACCTCCATGGGACACTTCCATCATAGGCCCTTGGTGGTTCGTACGCAGGAACTACACACCCTTCCAATCGAACAACAATATACAATTGAATCAAAAGATTTTTTGCCCCCTAGTCATATCGATTGGTTCAAGAATCCTATTCTCGCACCGAATGTTTTCAAAGACAGTAATCTCAGTAATATATTCCCCACAATCCAAGTTGATATTTCCATTACCCTAGGGGTCATCAAAAACATATCCATTGGGGCTTCTTGCTCATCACAGGAAATTACTGATTTTACCTCCCTCTTCAAAGAGTTTTGTGACGTCTTCACATGGTCTTATGAAGAAATTCCAGGCCTTGATCCTGCAATTGTCGATCATCATATCGACACTTGGCTCGGTGCCTTCCCTGTAAGGAAAAAACAATGCCCGATCCACCCTTCCAAGGCCTTGAAAATCAAAGGCGAGATCAAAAACTTCTTACATGCCAGATTTATCTTCCCCATCGCTTACACATCATGGGTTTCTAACCCTGTCTCGGTTAACAAAAAGCAGGGCACCATGCGGTTTTGTACAAATTTTAGGGACCTCAATTTAGACTACCCTAAGGACAATTTTCCAACACCCTTCATCGACCAAATTATTGAATCATGTGCTAGTAGTGAAATGTTTTCCTTTATGGATGGATTTTCCAGATATAATCAAATATGGATTTGCCCCCAATATTAGTACAAAACCGCATTCACTACACCATGCGGTACTTTCGTATACAAATTTATGCCCTTCGGTCTGAAGAACGTTGGAGCCACTTTCCAGCATGCTATGGCATGTATCTTTAATGATTTGGCTCATATCATCCTCGCCTTTCTTGATGACCTTACCGCCAAATCCAAGAAACGATGTGACCACCTTCAATACCTCTGCACCATATTCACACGATGTTGCAAATACAACATACACTTGAACCCCATTAAATGTGTCTTTTGTGTCACCGTTGATAGACTATTAGGGTTCATCATCTCTAAGGATGGTATCACCGTTGACCCTTCAAAATTTCAAGCCATCCTAGAGATACCGCTCCCAAGAACACAATGCCATCTATAGAGCATCCAAGGCAAGGCTAACTTCCTTCATCATTTCATCCCCGACTATGCCACTCAGGCCCATGGACTTTTATGACTCCTTAGAAAGGATATCCCCTTTAAGTGGGATTATTATGACAAAAGCGGCTTCGATGCCCTAAAACAATGCTTGTCCTCAGATCCTCTCATATCACCTCCGAACTTTAACAAATATTTTATCCTTTGTATTTCTGTGTCATCTTCCGTTGTGGCCAGCGTGTTGGTTCAACCAGCCGAATACCACCAAGAAAATGTCATTTATTATGTCAGCAAAACCCTCACCATACTAGCACTTAACTGCACCCATGATGAAAAACTCATGTTAGCAGTCATCCTCTCCATATAAAAGCTACGCCATTATATTTTACTCCACAAAACAATTGTGATCATTGACTCCAACCCTATGCAATACATACTTAGCCGCAGGCTTATCAATAGTAAATTTTCCAGTTGGATCATCATCTTACAAGAGTCTGACCTCGAATTTGTTGTCATTTAAAGAAAGAAAACCATGGCCCTAGCCGATCTCATTACAAACCTCCTGTCCACCACCTCAAGTGAACCTATTCAGGACCAATTACCTAATGAGAATCTCTTCTTCATCATTGTTGATGATCCATGGTACGACAATATCCTCACTTATCTCTATACTCAGAAGTTTTCCCCCTACCTATCCCAAGACGACCGTTGAAAGAATCGTCACCATGCGCCAAGGTGCCTCCTCGTTGGAGATGTCCTATACCATCGTGGCATAGACACTATCCTGCGGCATTGTCTGACACACAAGGAGGCGGACCAAGTTACCAATGACTGCCATAGTGGTGCAAGTGGCAGCCACCTCTCAGGACTAGTCACCGCCCAAAAAATATTACGTGCCAGATATTTTTGGCCTTTTGTCTTCAAGGATTGTGTTTACGCAGTCAAACGGTATGAAAATTGCAGGTCTTTTCTTGTAGAACACGGTCCCCACCTACCCTTCTGCATCCATTCATCACTATTGGACCATTTTGTAAGTGGGCAATCAATTTCATGGAGTGTCACCCTACCTCGGTGCAAGGTCACCAATATATCATTGTCGTCATCGATTACTTCACCAAATGGTCTGAAGCAATGCCCACATTTGATTGTAAAGGCATTACCGCCGCACGCTTTTTTTTTAATGATGTCATCTCCCGCTTTCGTGTACCCAAACAACTAGTCTCTGATAATGGAAAACACTTCTACAACAAGACATTTGAAGAACTATCATGGCTGCTAGGTTTTAAGCATGAATTCTTGATAGCTTACTACTCCCAGGAAAATGGCGAAGTTGAAGTTGTCAACAAAGTTCTTAAAACTATGCTCCAACATACAATGAATAAGAACAAATATAACTGGCATCACATGCTATTCCCTTTCTTTGGGCTTATCGTACTTTAGTCAAGATCGCTACATGTTTTACCTCGTTCCACCTGGTCCATGGAGTAGAATTTGTCCTTCCCATCGAATGCCAAATCCCTACCCTCCAATCCGTTGTCGAATTGCTACCACATACCCCCGCCATTGAGCAATGCCTCTCTAATTTGGAACACCTCAATGAAGAACGTCGTCACTCCCTTCAACAAAATGAGGCCATGAAATTTCGTTCCAAAGCTCATTATGATCGACAGGTGCGACCACGCATCTTCAATTAAGATGACTTTGTCCTCTTCTTCAACACCAAGAAAGACAACAAACCAGGACTCATTAAATTTGTATCTAAATGGACAGGCCCTTACGTTATTAAGCAATGTCTCCCCAAAGGGGCATAGTCTTAACTGACCCAAAAGGTCTCACCCTCAACAACCTCATCAACAAGTTGTACCTTAAACACTTCTACCCTTGATCCATGGGTACCCCTCAGGTACAACTTGCTTTGATTTTATGATTTCTGCATTGTCAATACCTTGGTCATGTTCTTTACTACACTTGGGTATGTGGCGTCGTATGTACGGGATCTCAACCAAGGCATCTAGGTGACTTTTTTTTCCATTATAATAACAAGACTCCATGCTATAGAAATGGCATTGAGCTTTTCACATATGTATCATCCTGAAACTAGCACATAGGCACTATTTTCCCTCTGCTTACAAATGCATTTACTAGTATTCTCACTGATAAAAATAGGGCCCTTATCCCCAATATTGATTTTCCACCAATGTCATCAATGGGAATAGCATGTTCCCCCATTGGTGTGCACACCATTTCCAACCTAGTCAACAATTGACACCCATGATGTCGACCCCCCACAAGTCTAAGGAATCTGACACAACTTGCAAAGATAACCCCTAACTTATCATTTTATAGTTGTGCATTTACTCCCCCAGCCCTCACAATAGACACCATCAGATTCCTCGGCCTAGGTTACGATAAATCTTCTCAAATACCACTCATACCTCCATGATCACTCTACCTCCTATAATATTCCTCATATCATCACCCCCGCGAGGACACCTATGGGGCCCCCATCCTTAGAAGTAACCAGTTCTATTCAATTCTTCCCACAGGAATAATCTCCATGGAATTGTTCATGGGGCACCCGTCTTCGCATTTGCAAACAACCCATCACCTCATCTTGGAAAGCATCCCTTGACCCACTCAAAACCGTGGGGAATCTTCCCATCATAAAATTGGTCTCCCGACACACCCAAAATTGTGGGTACCTCACCATTATTCTTTATGTACAAACATTTCCCCCATCACATCACATTGCGGGAACACTATATTATTTTGGCAACAACCCATGGTCGCCTTTGATCAATGTATTTGAGTCCCCATATCCTCAACAGTAATTGTTTGGTCGGTCACCATTACTCTCCATATTGCGTCTCCATCAAATCCCTTTCATTTACAGTTTGTCTCCCTCCATCTCAACATGTACCATTTTGAAAGGAAAGTTGTCATCCACACTCTCCATGTTTACATCGATCATCAAAGGAAGCTATGAGCCCCACACTTATCATCCAGTCTTGTGTCAGGTCTATCTGTCCAATAATTGGTCACAATATGATCTTGGTTCTTAGGATAATACCCTCATCTTATCATGTACTTCAGCTCTCATCGATGTCAAAACATTATATTCTGAGATTTGCAGCAGTTGCATTTGTACCTTGGGATCCCTTTTAATCACTATAAGGGATCACCTCAAACTTAGTAGGGAGAGTCATTAGTGTTCCCTAATTGAGTGGTTTTCCCTATGCTCGATATCAACACATCTATCACATCAAGGGGAAACATACTTCCGAAGGTAGCAGTGTTCACATTTGAAAACCATGGTAACAGTCCCTCTAGAACAATGAAGTTCCCTCTTAGGCAACTTCACCACCATAACGATCCCACACCTCCGTGGGCTTATCATGATTTTCATCAATACCGCTTCTTCAACATTCTGCAGCAGTTCCTAGTTCATTTACTCTCACATGGATCGAAGTCACCTTCATACATGGCCCAACAGTATATTTTAGTTGATCCCTTGGTCCTCTCTCATTGTAATCCTCTTAACAACATTTCATGAGCATGGGTATGCCCGCCTCGTTTGTATAAAAAACTCTTCTTTACTATAGCTCCAACTGTCATCACCAACAATCTTGCCCCTTGGGAAGGCTCCATTGTCCACATATGCTTTGTCCTATAGAACATGAGATAAACACAAGAAAACATGATGCATTATCGGTTCTACAGTACCTTCTGAACCTCATACATCAGGGGGAATCTGTTAACGCCTAAATCTTGCACACATGCTACATTTCGATGATTCTTGTAGTAAAGCATCATCAACATAAAGAATGCAGTTCACTAAAGGCTTCCTCAACGAATCCAGAAGACAACATGAGTCCAAAGTGCCCAAAACTAGTGAGAAGAAGAGGTCATGTGGCTGAACCATTGTTAACCCGTGCTATAACGCATGTTATTAGTTCAGTTCCCGCGTGATACTCGCGCAGTTATTCCTTCAATAGTTACACTACTGTCAAAATGGCGGGACCACCTACTTCTCGTAGAGCAATGAAGGATCCATCACCTCCAAGGATTCAAATTCGGCTCCTCACACATTTGGTGGCATTAAATAGCCCCCTTGGTGTACCTTGGAACTAGTTCATAGAGTGTATGAGTTCACATTGGATCTAGAAAAGAAACCCATTGGCATGCATTTTGTAGAGAGAAAGAAGAGCAAGTTTATGTTATTGGATTTGTGTTGGAGCTTCTGCATAGCCCACCTCTTCCTACCTTTGTAAGCATTCTCAAGCTCCCTTGCCACCTTGCTTCAAGGGGAAATATTTTCTCTCCATTGTTCTACCACTCACTTAGCATATAGTTTGGACAAAAAAGGCCTCCCCAAGGGAGATTCTTGGATTCCATTGAAGCCCACACCTCCTAGGTGTTGTACAACTTGACCATTGGGTAATACAAAGTGGTTTGGCATACCTTTGATTGTTGTTGGAGTTTTCATTCTCCCCCCATTTCCTTTTTATTTAAATTTTTTTCAAGTTTCTTTATTTTATGAGAATTCCACTAACAACCTCTTGCAGGATCACTTGGAGGACAACCAACCAACACACCGCAGGAGATCCAAGAACCGAGGCCTTGCTGCAACCTACAAGGCCTAGCCCCTTATCAAGTGGATGAAAGCACACTTGTGCAATTTTTTCCACAACAAAATCCATTGTGTCACAGTTTAGAAACGAGTGATGTGTGTTTCAAGTGGACACTCCACCCCTCTTCAGGATCAAAGAAGAGGGGTGGAGTGTCCACTCGAAACGTATGCAGATTGTTTCTAAATTACTACACATTGGATTTCTAGAATATATAAACACAATGTTTCAGCATTGTGAAAACATCCATGCTTAGAAGAAGAAAATGGTAAATCTCCTAAATCTACTCATTTTATTGTTGCACATTACAATATTGGTGTAATGAAGTTATTAATACTTCATTTTCTTCTTGGAGAGATACTTGGTTCCTTGACACTTGTGCTACCTACCACATGAATTTTAGGAAAGACTTCTTTGAATAATTGAATGGCAATGTAGAAGGTATAGTCTACTTTGCAGATCAATTCATCCTCAAACCTAACAAAACTAGCACCATCATGCTCAAATTGCTTGAATTCCTAGACTTTCTATTGCATAATAGTCTATATCTTCTAGAGTTGCAAAGGAACCTATTGTCTCTTTTGCAAATTCGACATCATGGCCAATCCATTCACATGGGTGGTGGAAAATTTGAGATAAGGATATATTCTAACAACTGGGTCATCATGACAAGATGGGAAGATGAGAGATTGTTGAAGTTGAAAAGGACATTTGCAAGGGCACATAATTTTTCATACCTCCCTCACCATGATGAAGGTACATTGTTATCTAGTCTTTTGTGGCATGTTAGATATGAGTATATCAATTATGATGGTCTTTGTTTGTTGGAGAAGAATGGTGTTATATGAGCATATAAATACTATTATATGAGTCTATAAATACTCCACCGCAAAATTGAAGAAAAATAGCAAATCTAGAGACCATCTAAAAGAGCAACTGCATAAGGAAAAGACCCTGCTGCCATATAAAATCGTATAAAATCGTTGGCTCTGTGGATACTTCCATACTTCAAAGGCAGCCAATAATACAATAGAATTCTCTAAGACAAAATTGGGTGCTCTCACGTCACTTGCCACGCTAGGATTAACGCAGTTTAGAAATCACCAATGTCAATTTCGTGGGCATTCATTTCTATTGACCATCGCTAGGGTTGTAAAATCGTGACATGTGACGTTGCTTGCACTACTAAAGTGGATATATACAATGTTTTGTGGAGGTAGATTTATGAGAGTTTACCTTCTCCTTAGCCTCCATAAGACGCCCAAACAACACTCTTTCTCTTTTGACGAAAAATTAAATCCACCTGGAGGAATATAAAGAAGCCTCTTCATAGTGGAGGATAAGAAAATCTTTAGGCAACTAAAAGGTCACTAAGTGTAAGTTGTTAAGTCATATTAAGTGGCCCTAACTAAAAAAGGGCCCTCAACGACGGGACACTTTATTTTTTGAGGGCCCTTTTTTAGTTAGGGCCACTTAATATGACTTAACAACTTACACTAGGAAAAAAATAAAGTGTCCCGTCGTTGAGGGCCCTTTTTTAGTTAGGACCACTTAATATGACTTAACAACTTACACTTAGTGACCTTTTTTAGTTAGGGACACTTTATTTTTTTCCTAGGAAAAAAAGGACACTTAGCATAAAGTTAAAAGTTAAAAGGCCATAGTTACAAAAAACATTGTTGTAAGGAGAGTCAAATAAAGGGTGTTATATTATAAAGAGTATGAAGGATCCCGAGGTCAATAAAAACATAAAGTGTAATTAAAGATTATTATTAATCAAGTTTTTTTTAATGGGGTGGAAGGGTGTTATATTATAAAGAGTATGAAGGATCCTGAGGTTAATAAAAACATAAAGCAGTAATTAAAGATTCTTATTAATCAAGTTTTTTTTAATGGGGTGGTTAGTTATATAATTGAAGATTCTTATTAATCAAGTTTTTTTTTTAAGGGGTGGTTATATATATATATATATATATATATATATATATATATATATATATATATATCTTTGAGGAGAGGAGAGGAGAGTCTTCAGGTTCTTGCTTTTGTGTAAAAGTGGTTTTACATTATTTAATCTAAAAACATGAAAAGTAAACAAAGAGCATAAGATGTCTTGAATACTAGTGACAACAATGAGGCTTGTTGAAAGCCCAAAATTTGATTACTTAAGTAGATTTCAAAAGAGAATGAATCTTTACAAAATTTCGGCGTTAACATCAGCCGTAAAGATAATTATTCATAATGGTCGAGGAAGATCAAACATGCAATCATCTTCAATGATTTTGTGGGATGGCATTTGTGAATAAGAAAATGACAATAAACCTATAAAACCTACATCAGACAAAGAGCTTGCAATCTGGAAGAACAAAGACAAGAAAGCATATGCATTGATTGCTGTGACAATAAATGAAGAGGTGAGTTTCCATGTCATATCTATTACAAATTCCTATGGTGATTTGAATCAATCGAAGGATTTGTATGAATCACACTCAGAATTGGAGCTCATACAATTATTGTTGAAGCTCTTCAACCTAGAGTTGAAGGATACTGATCCCATGGATTTAGCATAAAACATTAAAGCCATTATTCATGAAATTGAAGCCTCTTGTCTCATGGTAGACATTTCTCTCATGGCCTTCATCAAGGTACTCTACGCCACATATTCCAACTATCTTGAATCACTTCAAACTAGTTGCCAACTAAAGACCCTCAACTTTGACACTTTGGTGAAGAAAATTGCATAACAAGAGAAAGATTTTGGAAAGAAAATAATTCATCCCACTAAATAAATTGTGTTCCTTTCTCAGAAAGGGAAGAATCAATCACATTATTCTTTTAGAGGAGATGGTAGTAAGAGACGACGTTGTATATTGAATTTTAAAGGCAAGGTGGGTTAGACATAACCATGGCGAAATATTTCACTATGTCAATTGTGGAAATAAGGGAGATGAGGAAAATACATGTAGAATCCATAGGAGAAGATCACAGAGAAGAAGGAACAAAAAGAAGAAAATGTTGTGTTTATATCTTTTGGAAATCCACTATGTCGCAGTTTAGAAACGATCAACGTACGTTTTGAGTGGACACTCCACCCATCTTCAAGATCAAAGAAGATGGATGGAGTGTCCACTCGAAACATACGTCGATTGTTTCTAAATTGCTACACAGAGGATTTCCAAAAGATATAAATACAATGTTTCAACACTCTAAAAACATCCATGCTTAGAAGAAGAAAATGGCAAATCTCCTAAATCTACTCATTTCATTGTTGTACATTACAATATTGGTGTAAATGATGTTATATTAATACTTAATTTTCTTCTTGGAGATACTTGGTTCCTTGACACTTGTGCTACCTACCACGTGACTTTTAGGAAAGACTTCTTTGAAGAATTGAATGGAAATGTAGAAGGAATAGTCTACTTTGCAGATAAATTCATCCTCAAACCTAACATAACTAGCACCATCATGCTCAAATTGCTTGAATTCCTAGACTTTCTATTGCATAATATTTTATATCTTCTAGAGTTGCAAAGGAACCTATTTCCTCTTTTGCAAATTCGACATCATGGCCAATCCATTCACATGGTTGATGGAAAATTTGAGATAAGGATATCTTCTAACAACCAGGTCATCATGACAAGATGGGAAGATGAAAGATTGTTGAAGTTGAAAAGGACATTTGCGAGGGCACATAATTTTTCATACCTCCCTCACCATGATGAAAGTACATTGTCATCTAGTCTTTTGTGGCATGTTAGATATGAGCATATCGATTATGATGGCCTTTGTTTGTTGAAGAAGAATGATGTTTTTGGTTTTCCCTCAAATTCAAAGAAATTGAAGCAATGTGATGAATGTGTCCTTAGTTAACATAGAAAGTAGCCTTTTCATGATTCCACTTCAAGAGCATGTAGAAAGTTAGAGTTGGTACACTTTGATTTGTGTGAACCCAAGCATGTTTCTTTTGCTAATGGTAATAAATATATCATGTATTTTATTGATGTTTATACCAAGATGTGTTGGGTTTAATTATTGAAGCATAAATCTAAAACATTTTAAAAATATCATCTATGGATTGAAAATGAAGCATAATCTTGTATTGGCAATTTTCATAGTGATAATGGAAAGGAATATACTTATAATGATAACTATCTTCATAAACATGGTATTATGCATCAAACCATGATTGTTGCATATAATCCTAAGCAGAATGGTGTAGTTGAAAGAATGAATAGGACACTCTTGAAATTGTATGTTCCATGCTATTTTTCAAGAATGTGAAATTGATGTTTTGGGTGACGCGGTTTTGTGTGTAGCGTATTTGAGAAATAGAAGTTGATGTCATGCTCTTGGGAAGGAGACTCCAAATGAAATGTGGTATGGTTGCATTCCTTTCTTGAGGCATCTCAGGGTTTTTAGTTCCACTTGTTATGACTTAATTCCTAAGGAACACAAAAACAAACTTGGTGCAAGGAGTTGAAAATGCATCTTCTTGGGGTACTCAAATACTACCAAGGCATATCGACATTATGATGAGGTAAATAAAAATCGTATCTTTCGAAAGATGTGATTTTTCTTGAAATGAATAAAAATGACAAGATTGTTGAGAGACAACTTGATCATATGGATAAATTTACCCATGTAAAAACATATCATGAATTTGATAATGAGCTTCCACATCTTAAAGGGGGATTCCTATCTTGGATCAATATTTCGAATCTTCTTTTGCAACACCATCTCCCCTTCATGAAGAAGTTCATACCACTTCGTTATAGTAGGAGGTTGAATTGAATTATCTGATTGAGAGGATTGGAATATTGAATCTAATAAAAATGCAATTGTATCATACATAAAGTGTTATAATAATAATAAATAATAACAATAAATAAATATTTTAACTAGAGTCGCAACCCTTCGTGAATAGTCACCAAAATTGATTTTAGGAGTTATATATATCACTCTCGATGTATTGTAATCATCTCATATTCATTATTCCATTATATTTTATTATCCTACTGGGATTATTGTTTTATTATCCTACTTGGATTATTGTTATATGTCATATCTATTCTAGATATTTAATATATGAACAAGAGTTGTTCATCACATTGGTATCAGAGTTTCGTCTCAATCTGACCCTTGACCACATCTCTTATCAGGTTTGGTTTAATTTGGCTATTAACCACTCACCACATTTTTTTAGAGTTTCTCTAAACCTTTGGCCTTTGATCAATCTGTCCATTTTCAAAATACTCCACCACAAAATTGAAGAAAAATACTCTACTCTGTAATGAAATACTAGCTTTTAACCATTTATTATTCTAAATTATTTTTTAAATAGCAAATCTAGGGACCATCTAGAAGAGCAACTGCATAAGGAAAAGACCCTGCTGCCATATAAAATCGGTGGCTCTATGGATACTTCCATGCTTCAAAGGCATCCAATAATACAATAGAATTCTCTTAGACAAAATTGGGTGCTGTCAGATCACTTGCCACGCTAGGATTAACACAGTTTAGAAATCACTAATGTCAGTTTCGTGGGCATTCATTTCTATTGACCATCGCTAGGGTTGTAAAATCGTGACATGTGACGCTGCTTGCACCGCTAAAGTGGATATATACAATGTTTTGTGGAGGTAGATTTATGAGAGTTTACCTTCTCCTTAGCCTCCATAAGACGCCCAAACAACACTATTTCTCTTTTGACGAAAAATTAAATCCACGTGGAGGGTGGAGGAATATAACAAAAGCCTCTTCATAGTGGAAGATAAGAAATAAAATCTTGAAGGTAAAAAGGTCACTAAGTGTCACTTGTTAAATCATATTAAGTGTCCCTCACTAAAAAGGGCCCTCAACGACATGACACCTTTTTTTTCCAAGGAAAAAAAGGAGACTTTAAAGTTAAAAGGGCAGAGTTACAAAAACATTGTTGTAAGGAGAGCCAAATAAAAGGGTGTTATATTATAAAGAGTATGAAGGATCCTCGGGTCAATAAAAACATAAAGCAACTTATTAATCAAGTTTTTTTACAAGGGGTTGTTATATATATATATATATTTAAGAGATATTAAATATAGTATTAAAGAAATTGTAAATGATATTCAAGGAAAATAAAAAGAAACATAATATATTAAGGAAGATAAAAAAAGTTAGTGAAGGACATAATTTTTATGGGATTTTATATTTATATATCAATTTATTATTAAAGAAGTAGTTGGGAATAGTCTTCATGGTGTAGATTAGTTGGTGATAGGGTGCATTGTTTAGGCATTCCTTGTGACATCACGGGTTCAAACCTCGAATAGCCTAAGTACTCATCTAGGGGCAATGTGGATGCATTGGAGGGTATAGTGGTAGTGGACGGAAATCAACCCCATGTCACACAAGTTTGAGCACCGCCCCAATTGTCGATTCCTCAAGACAAAAAAAGGTAGTTGAAAATAAAAGCTATAGACCATAAATTCCATATATAAATCAAAATTTTGGACTAAATGTCCTTATTGTGAAATGGAGTTTGAGTATATGACAAATTTTAAAAATTGCAATCAGTATGTGGCAAATCATTTATTATGAAAGAATATCAAAGTAATCTACAAATGCAGTTGCAAATTAAAAAATTAGAGGGTGAATTAGCATATTATAAAGAGAACAATAAAAAATACAATTTGAGATTGACAAGATGAACTATTTTAAGGGTTTAATAGATAAAGATAATTCTTACCTGAGAGATCATATTCAAGCATTTATTGCACAAATAAAGGAATTAAAAGCTAAGAAATAAGATCTCAAAAGAAAATTTGACAAGAACTTACTAGAACGAGATGAAGAAATTTCTCGTCTAAGAGATCATAGTAAAAAATTACTTGTTCAAATCAAGAAGACAAATGATGGAAAGCAGTGCTATCAAAAGTTAGAAAAAGAAAATCAAGATTTTGAGAAGAAATTATCTAACAAAGATGAAGAAAACTTCTTCCTAAGGAACCTTCATCAAAGGTTGCTTGAAGAAATCATAAGTTTAGGGGATGAAAAAATAACGAATCTAGAATAAACAAATAGAGTTCATAACTTAGAAGACAATGGAGAAATTTTATGCTTAAGAAGACATAATCGAGATCTACTTACACAAATTAAAAGATCAAAGCATGATAAGAAGTCATTACAAGAAAAACTAGATCACCTTGTCCACAAGGGATCATCAGTCAAAAGTGAAACAATGATTGATGTAGTTAAATCATTAGATGTGGATGTCAAGACACTAAAGAGAGGAACCATTATAGATCCAATAGAAGTCCAAAATAAAAAGAATTCTTATTTTGAAAACTTATCAAGACATAAACCTATAGAAATATCAGAAGATGAAGGTTCCAAAAACAAAACACAAGAGATTGGGACATTATACCGACATCCTAATAAAAAAATTTGCTACTTCAACCAATCGATACATCCATATTGCTCTAAACAAAAACAAATCAACTCTATTCCAAATAATATGAATGTGAAAACAATTGGGTGTTGAGGTAAAAGTAATCTTGGGAATCAAAGTACATCACGTTTTGTCCAAGGAAACCGTGAGTGCCTAATGCCACAAAAGATCAAATTGGGGTGGCCTGATCCAAGAACAATAAAACAATTTTGTTCGATGCTTCATAAATCATATCATTTTGTTTCATCAAGTGTCATTGCTGCATGCATAGAAGATCATAAGCAGACGTTATGAACCAAAACAAGAGTTAAGTCTTTCAATAATTATGCTTTGATGACAAATCATTTTTAAGGGGAAGACAATGTAACATACATAAAGTATTATAACAATAATAAATAAGAACAAATAATATATCAATATTTTAACTAGGGTTGCAACCCTTTATGAACAGTCACCAAAGGTTCCTTTAGGAGTTATATATATGGCACTCTCATTATAATGTAATCGTGTCATTATTTATTATATTGTACTATCATACATGGATTATTGTTATCTATCCTATCTATTTCGGACATTTATTATATGAGCATGAATTGTTCATCACAACAACACCATCTCAATCAACTGAGCAACCTACACCATCATAGAAAATTCCAAAGTGGGTCCTGAAGGCACTTGAAAGTTTACATCCTAATGAGGTTGGAAGACAAGAACTATAAGTTTAGAAAGACAAGAAGATGGTGGTGATGTACATGATTTAGATTCAGGAAATGTAAACTATATGAATGTTTCATATGATTGTGAATTACATTTATTTTCTAACTGTAAACAAACTTCCATTGAATAATTTGCTTCTCATGATGAGTAAAACGAATCTATGTGAAAGGAATATGATGCTCTCATCAACAATGGGACATGGAAGTTGGTGGACCTGTAACGCCCCATATTTTGATTAGGCATATTTATCAAATAGACACACTACACTTTATTTTCTTATTATCTGTTGAACTCAACTCGACCGAGTAAATTTTATTACGACATGATGGACCCGAGTATAGGATGTTACTATGTTTTATGGTGTCATGATGATTATGATGTTACTATGTTTATGCGGTTACGACGTCATGATTATCATAGGATTTATTTATGTACGATTACAATATATGTTTATATGCTTTCATTAATAAGATGTGAAATATATGATGTTGTACATGGATACCATCTTATGATGTGAACTATTGAAGTAGTATATGTCATGTGCATCTGTGATGAACTAAAACTATTACATGAAATCAAATGATGTTGATAATATGGCTCAATTGGTGATCGATGGGAAATGCTTTCTATAAAATGTGTATTTTGCGAAATACTAACCTACAGGACACAACGGCTATGGGATAACCAATTACTTGATCTAATATATGGGATAAGAACTTGTTCATGCGGTAAACCTTAGCATCCATAAGTGATGATACAATGACACAAACCGATAATCTCGATAGCAGCAGAGTATGAGTTGATAAGGGCGTAGACCTGGTATGTTGAGAGGGATGGATGTATTTCCCACCCTATGTTTCTATGATACCCGAGGTCGTGGGAGGTCCATGCTGAGACACACTCCCCATGTTGTTGTGAGGACGATGGTCGGAAGCCTTCTAGGAGAGGCTAGGTCCATTGTTCAACCGACACTATCGCTCGTAGGTTCTTATGTGGTTAGGTCGGTGAATCTGACATCCACTTTTGTACTAGCAGAGGAAGGATAGGGAGGATGCAGACGTAGGTTAGGATGGGAGGATATGCTAGTTAATACTGTTGAGGGTTGGATATTCCTTGATCTTGATTTAGTGGTATTAGATACCCTTCCTTGTACTTGATTGATTAAACCAATGTAAAAATAATGATAATGATATGAAATCTTAAAGGGATAACTGTTAAATAACTAAGAATGTTAATCTAATTATACTGTATATATATGCTTGCTCTTTCTACATGGTGGGAATACTATTATTAGTTAGCAGGTATGCATAGGCGGAATAGGGTTTGGTTATAGTACATATCCGACCTATGCATACACTGGCCATGCATGCACACCTTGTACATGTACAATAGTATTGGTGTATAACATACTTGCCACGCTTGAATAGTAGTATAAAATGTCATAGATAACTCAGTTAAGGATACACTAATCAACTTAGGCAATGAATGGTTAAGTTGTCAATGTGTAAAATAAGTGAAGTAGTCCGTATATGAAAACATTGTAATAAGCAAGTAAGACAAGTGTCGTCGGTTAGAATTGTTATGAATAAGGTAATGGTACTGTCTAATTATTTAGTAAGATTGTTTAAACCCTCAAGAGTGCTTTGTTTGTATGAACAAGGGTACTATGTTGGTGTTAGGATACTTATGTGATACACAAATAATTAAAAATATTTTTATTAATTCACCATCTATTATTGTTTAATCGTGATTTTATTATTATTATTATTACTTAATTAATATTATTCTAATAATATTAATATCCTTGTCATAACAATTACGATATAAGTAAAATTTAAAAGATTGATTAATAAATTATTAGTGTGTGAATATTTCCATGTCAAAAGTTAGAAGGAATAGGATAATAATGCTTTAAACTAATGGATGTGATGGAATGGGTTTTAAATATTATTTATTTATTTGATATGACTCTTAGACTTTAAATAACAAGATAAGTTATTTTTTCGGATCGGGTTTCTTTGGTAAACCATTAAGATGTACCTTGTCCAAACTGAAAAGTCAACTAGTATATATATCATTGTATTATTTTATTCTAAAAACACTAAATACAAAAGCAGTGAATAAACTGACAATTATTAAACTATGTCTCGAATAGAGAACCCTTAGGTAATATTTCCTACCATAATAAATATTTTACAATCAACAGTTAAAGCCCAATAAATTTACCGTGAGTACATTTAATCATTCGGTACATCAAGTGTAGAAATATATTATTATATTGTAACTTGTATGAATTAACTAAGTGAGGGGATTGAATGATTGAGGAGTTCGAGAGATGGAATTCGGGGCGGTGGAGTAGGACTGAGGTCTTCTCGATGAAGTAAAGGTATATAGGGAAGAGTGAAGGGAGGAGAAGGGGTTGGATTTTTGGATTGGAGAAAATTGAAAGGTAATGGTGGCACAGTACTCAGGAGATAAAAGAGTTGAGAACAGAGGAAATACTGCTCTCAGGATTATCGGTTTGTGATCTCGGGGGCTGGGAATTCTATTGATTTCCTAGGGCCAGCAAGATAATAGCTAGTCGGCAGGGTGGACACATCATTTTGGTTGGATAAGAGTATTTACAGAACCTACTACAACCTACAAACTACAGAAAACCAAGTATTCTATCTTCTACTTAGTTAAATTTTCAATGAATTATGAATATGTGTAGAATAGCATGGAAAAGAATATATTATTATGGAAAGACCTAGTTTATTTGCAGAGATGAAAATACATATTGATTGAAACCTTTAAATGCATAGAACCATAACATAATTATGATGTGAATCTTACATATGAACATAGACAAAGAATGGTTGTCATAGAAAATAAACACTAAATTTTTATTTCATTTAAATCCTTCAAAATAATAATTTATGCATAATAAATTTTATAGAGTATGATTGAGTGCCCTCCCACAAGAGAGGCACTGCGGGACCTCAATTTGGAACCGAACTAGTTAGATGCAAGTGGGTCTATAGAAACAAGAACAAACCAAATGGATCACTTGACAAGAATAAGATGAGTCTTTTGGAAAAAATATTTGCGCAAAAATAAGGCATAGACTATGATGATACTCCCCCCCTATAGAAAAATGGGCTACTATTCATAGTCTATGTCCTTGGCTGCACAAAATGGGTGGAAATTTCATCAAATGGATGTGAAGACAACTTTCTGAATTGAGACTTGAAAGAGAATGTATTCATGTCTCAACTAGAAGGTTTTGTTGTGAAGGGACAAGAACAAAAGGTATGCAATCTCATCAAGTCTGTGTATGAAAATCTAACTAAGAATCTTCCGAAATTGAATTTCAAATACTTTAATCTTGATGATGCAAGCATGATTGTAAAGAAAGTTGGAAAAATTGTTGTATATATTTCCATGTATGTAGATGATTTGTTGATGGTAGAGAACAATGAAAGATACATATCACCCATAAAGAAATAACTAAATCAAGGTTTTGAGATGAGTGAAATGGGACATCTTCACTCTTACTTGAGTAATGAAGTGACTCAAAATCCAAAGTATCTATTCTTCTCCCGAAAGAGGTACAATAGAGAATTATTGAACAATTTTGGCATCACTGAATGTAATCCTCTCACTATTCCAATAGAACAAAATTTGAAGCTAACATCAAAAGAAGGGAATGAATTTGAGGATGGAACTAAATACAAACAAATTGTGAGGAGTCTTATCTACCTTACCACTACTAGACTTGATAATTCATTTGCAATTGGAATCCTTTCCAGGTTCATGCAAAAACATTGTGAAGGACATTGGTGAGCTTGGTGAGCTACAAAGAGAGTTCTAATATAATTGAAGGGGACTCAAGAATTTGGAATCAAATACTCTAAGGTGCAAGATTTCAAATTCATAATTTGATGGTGATAAGGAGGATGGAGTATCTACTTTAGAATACCCCATGAGTCTTGGATCTATAACTATCTCTTGGCGATCACACCAACAAGGCTATTCTAGCAGATTTCACTATAGATGTAGAATATGTGGTTGTTGCAGAGGAAACAAAGCAGTTTGTGTGGCTCAAGAAGATACTAAAGTATTTGAAGGAGAAACAAAAGAATGTTACTCCATTTTTAATTGGAAATAGTTCTACAATCAATTTGGATTAGGATCCTAGATTCCATGATCAAACAAAGCACATTAAATTAATACTAAGTGCCATCTAATTTGACACCATGTAGAGGCCAAAACCATTCATGATACATTGTTCCACAAGTGAGAAAAATGCAAACATCTTCACCAAATCACTTGGAAGAGAAAAGCTTGAAAAGTTTAGAAAGATGTTTGGAATCACAAACACCCCTTCAAATTAAAGGGAGGAATATTAGAAACCTAATCCTGGGGATTAGGATTACATGTAAGTATCATTATTATGAAAATATGAAGATTCATAGAGAATATGAACAAACCTATTGGATGTGGAAACCAAAGGTCATATATACTTGTATTCATATGAGACTCTCATTAATAATATCATTCAAGCATTGGAGTTATCCCATGCCTATGAGGAAGAAAATGTTTAGATAAGTTAAAAGTGAAAAAATGTTGGTCTTAGTCCAAGACCAAAAGGCAGTTTCAACCTAGATAGTATCTACAAAAAAGTTAGTTTCCTTGTGGTCATTGTCAAGGCTACCTTCAATGGAGTTATGTTTTTTCTAATAGCATCTAGATTTATTTCCATGCATTATACAAGATAATATTCTCAATCACAATTTAACAGTTTTCCAAGAAGGAATATAAAAATAGATCATTATTAATCCCTACATATGGTAGTGATTATTGACTATTGCTTTTACCTTTTCAATTAGTTGAATGGATTGCAAACATATTTACTTAAATTTTACAATGTTTGCACCATATTGATCACTAAAATGTTTTTTCAAACATTTAAAATATCATTTAACTACTTCTTGGTTGGATAAAAATAAGTTGACGTGATGTGTTTTTTCATTACCAAACCACAAACCATATTAATTTTCCATAATAATAATAATAATAAATTAAAAAATACAATGCACAATTTTTATATGGTTGTTGTATTGTTCAATAAAGTTGATAAGAAGGTAACTACAATTTTTAAATTGATTTTTTAAGATATGATTTGACATTTTAAATAAAATTACATATGTCACAGATTTTAACTTGTGAAATTCTCAATCACAATGAAATATTAATGGATTGATATGTTAAAAATAATAAGTAATAACAATTCAATATAAACAAATTCATTTTAGGGGGAAAAGTACATGCTAGTGCATGAGTGACTTGAAGAACTTATTGAGTTATAGGAGGTGACTTAACAAACTTAAGGAAGAGGTGAAGACATTTTCTCGGGAATTAGTGACAACGATGTCAAAGAAATGGGCACTTGCTTGGAAGGAGAACATTTGTCCAATTCCTAGTGGATAGATGAAGGAAACAAAGGAGATGACCAAGGAAAAGTATGCCTTTAATCTAAATGGATCATACTAGAAAGAAAAACAAGTTGACTTGGAAGGTGCTTTCCTTCCCTTGTGTATTGTAGATTCCTTGGGCACATGTTCTAGACACCTTAGGGATGAGAAATCCATTGGTGAGGTAGAGCATTCCTTGGGAAATTTTGAGGATGATTGTCAAGATGACCCAATTGGTTGAAGGTGACCAAAGTGCTTGTGTGAACATGTTTATCTTAGCAAGAGGTATGGAATTATTTCGCTAGCCCATTGCATTTAGTAGACTTTGGATAATTTGTTGGAGCATTTGAGGGTAGTAGTTGTGATGTCAACCATCTACCATCCTCTTCTCATTGACAATTTCCTTAGGGTTTCTTATTTCCTAAGTAGAGTGGTCATGGAGCCTAAGTGTACCAAAAAAGGTGCCAAGATCAGTGAGGAAGTTGGAAGTGTTGGATTGTAAAAGGTGACTTGACAGTTGAGGAAGGGTTGAAGACCTTCCTTATATTGAGAAATTTGTGCACTTGGATGTATTGAAAGCAAGAAATTGGACACAAAACTAAACTTGCTTCAGCAATATTTGTGAGGGTTAGAAGCGAAGGAACACACTATGATGCCATCTGTCACACATATAATCATGCCCAAAAGGAGGTAGGACAAATAGATGTCTCAATCTTGAAGAAGAATAATTTAAGCGTTGGGTCTTAGTAGTGAACGAAGGCATATCCCAGAAGAATCTCAATTGTAGGACTATGGCATGGATGAGGAATGTGTTCATAAATCCTTGCACGAATTAAGTTCTCTTCTACTTCATGAACATTGACAAGTTGAGGGTGACACATCTATTGGTTTAGAAGGTTTGACAATCCTAAAAGAGGTCATTGAGACTCATCCACCACCCAAGGGGTTGAGTAGATCAACGTAGTAGCAAGTTAAGAAGAGGAAAAATATGGAAAAGGTGACAGAGGTATATTTGTGACAATTTTGAGGAAAAGGTGGGGCCTTACTTTAGTCCATAAAATTTGTTCAATGAAGACTGAATTGCATAAGGGAGTGACCAATTCCAAACATTATATGGATGTGATGGTCGGATTAGCTACCCAACTAGTTCAAAACATGGGTGTAAACAATGTGTAGGTGCATGGCATAATTGACTAAGTACATAAGCAATAGTAAATTATAAATGTTCAACACTTGGACAATTGCACAACATTCTTGGTGGAGGTTTGGTTTCCACAAGAACAAAAGGCAATTGTAGTAGCAATGGACATAGGTCAAAATTACAACAACCATAAGAATTGCATCCAAGAGACATTATGGACAAAGTTAGGAAAAGTTGATTTGTTCAAAAGAAGTATTGGATAGTGAGAAGTTTCAATAGTAATTATGGTAGTGACAATGTGGGGTGGTTGGAGAATCCAACCACGGATGGATGCTTGAGTTTGGGAAGTATATTTGGAGGAAAGTAGGTTATTGTGGATGTTTCCAAGGATGGTAACGACTTTAAGTAGGGGAGGATGTAAGTCTATATATTTGAAAGGATTTGATCACCTCCATTGCATGATCACCCTAGTAGTCACTTTTCGGTACAGAAAAATGTGACATGAGGTTTATGGCTAGATGAGTCAATTTTGGAGTGCCTTGGCCCATTGGAAAGGCATGCCATAGAAATGTCGGGTTCCCTTTCCCAAAGGATTGGTGCATTGCAAAAATTCCAATCTCACATTAGTTGGACAAACCAAGAGAAGCTTGGAGGGAACTTAGTGAGGTAGAGAGTATTTCTGCAAGAAGCCTCCTCCATAGGCATGCACTATGCATGATGAAAAAAGTGGCAATAAGAACTTATTAGCTTATATATGACTTGGACATACTCGGTTGTGTGTACATTAGATGGGTGAATTAAGTGTGTGCATTTGGTTAGGTGCACATCATCTAGGAGCACTTGAAAGCACCTCGAATGGATAAATGTTTACTTCATGCACTTGTTGGGTGCACTTAGGCATAACACAATTGGGTGCACTTAGAGGCCCCTTTCCAGATGCACTTCCTAAGTGCACTTGGGGACAACTTATAATAATATCTGCACAAGATATATCTTGGGAAACCTATGGGATATCTATGACAAGATATATCTGCACAATGCTCTAGATTTTGCATGTGTTTGGCCCATTTTCCATCACAATTCTGGTGGTGAGGAGGTCAGGCATGGTATTGATAGTGATTTATCCTTCTTTTCGGATGGGGATCTCCAGATTTATTATGGCGGAAGTGAATGTTCTGTTCAATTTTCTTGTCACTTCTGGCTTCAATTACATCTCTAGAATGACAGGATTTGTTGTTCCACAGAGAGTAATTCTATATCGAAGTGGGTCTTAGTTCTTGGCCAGTTCAATAGGGGTTGTGGTGGGTTTCATCTTGTATTGGGTTGTGCCCCTCGGTTTGGATCGGAAACTTTATGATAGCAGTCACTAGGGGTAACTATGATTCCCTGGGAAGATAAGTTATGTGGAGTACAACACGGTATTCATGATATTAAAGTTTCGATGTATCATTTTCAGTCTTAAATAGAAGGAATGGTGGATGCTATGAGGCCAATATCATATCAACTATCTCTTCTGCATATACACATTGACGATATTGAGGATAGGCTTCAAGTTCAGGAGGGTTAGGTTGAAAAACTAGTGGAGGACATGGACAAATTGCTTACCATGAATAAGGAAGGAAACATCTTGAACAATTCCATGGTGGAATTGAGGGTCCTAGAAGAAGACTGTATGTGCTATCCTAAGAAATAAATAATTGAGTTGGACTCCTCTAGGAAAGCGGGATGAATCTTTTCCTTAGCTTGGTTTTGACTGGTATTTTTTCTTAAGTAATATGCTATGTGTTTCTTTTGTGTTTTTTTGTTGGGCTAGTTTATTTGGCTCTATAGTACCATAATATTTGTCAATGCTAGGAAAAGTTTGGTAGAAATGTCATGGGAAGGGGAATGTTGGGAATCTAATTGTAATATTATTACTCCCCTCAATGTAGGGTGAATCTTTCTGTAGTTTTTTGGTTGATATTCCCAATTGTTTAATGTTGAGATATTGTAACTTCAAAGAATATTATATTTGTACTTTATTATTCTAGAGATGTTTCATTCCTCCTTGAAGATCTTATTGTATATCCGGATATGTTTATTCCTCCGTCGGAATGTGGTAACATGGGTTATTAGACTTCCCTAGTGGGGGTCGGCCCTGTATGTGTTATGTGGGTCAAAGGGTTATTAGACCACCCTAGAGGGGTCGGCCCAGTCAGTTATAATAGGGTATTTAACCTAATGGTTAAATACGAGCCTACATGTACTTGTGTAAAAGATATGTCAGAGTAGTGTATAAATAGAGGAGGTGTGTTCCTCATTTGACACACTCACTCACTTGAGAGAGGCGCACTTGTGGAGGAGAGGTCTGCTATGGTGGAGGAGGAGATCATGTCTTTGGTTTGCATCTTTTTATATTGCTGGTCATCTATATTGAGGAAGCTTTACTAAGTTTTCTACCCCATGAGGGTTTCCCAGGATAAATCTGTGTCTCTTGTGTTTATGCTATGCTTGTTGTTTCTTCAGTGATCCTGTATATGCTATTATTGTGAAATGGAATGTAATGCTGCTATTTTCTATCTTAGCATATTAAATTTTAACATGGTATCAGAGCTAAGCTGAAGGAAGGCAAGGTATGGAACTTACGACACTTGCTTTACTTACGACAATTTGAAGGTTAGGGTTTTATATAACAAAAACCAGTCATCGTGGAACTTTCGCTATAAATCCATTTTGGCGAAGGTTCAGGATCTAAAACCTTTATAGGTAGTAGATAACATCTCCAGGTATCTTGTGTCCAAAGGGAATCCTCATATTCGTTGTACTTTGTAAGTTATGATCAGTACAAGTTAGGGTTTCTGCCTCTTCCAGATCTCAGTCAAAATCAGGTGACCTAGGAAAAAAGGTCATAACTTGGGCTAGGAAGCTCCAAATGAAATTTCGTAAAAAATGACAGGTATTACATCGACTGTAGTATCTCAGAAAACTTTTTCAGAGGCCTAAGATGAACTAGTGACACGTGGCACTCCGTACAAGTTCGCTCTCCTACTTTATCCCATAAACATGTCACGTTACGACACTTGGCATAACTCTCTCTCAGAGAGTCCAGTTGATGTCATACCTATCAGGATGGAAAGATAACAGAGCGATATATCTTAGGAAAAGTTTTCAGAGGCCTAAGTTCAAACAGTGACACGTGGCACGCCCTACAAGTTCGATCTCCTGTATTATCCCATAAACAGGTCACGTTGCGAGACTTGGCATAACTCTCTCTCAGAAAATCCAATTGAGGGAAGACCTGTCAGGATGGAAAGATGACAGGCCAGGCTACTGCAGAAAAAGTTTTTAGACCCTGTGGAGTGAAAATTTCAGAGTTATAGCAGAAACAATCAGGTACATATTTCTGTCAAAACAGAATTATTTTTGGAGCACCTTTATTCATGGCTTCCGGAATTTAGGGTTTCGGAGAAAGTTAGAATTTTTGGAATCAGAGTCCACGACTGAATGCTACTCAGGAAAATCGAAATTTAGAGACCAAGATCAAACTTTTGGTTGGGTAGAAGACTGGGCTTCATCAAACCCTAGTTCAGGTTCCTGTCCAGAAGATCCAGAAGTTTCGAAGGCAATTTTGAGGGGTCAAATTTTGGAGATTTCAAAATTGAAGAATGCTAGTTTGATCAGCTCAGCAAGAAACATTCTTCCATCCATTCAGAAGTGTGAAAGTCAAAGATTGAATTTGTAGGGTTTCTCTAGAAAACCCTAATCAAGCTCCAGATCAAGTTTCAGGGGGAGTTGAGGCTAAGGCCTTACATAAGAAGACTACAAAAAGTCTCGACAGGTATGACTTAAGGAGGTTCAGGTATGCCTTGAAATCTAATTCTTGATTAAGTTCATAATGTGTTTGTCTTCATTAGTACAATCTTGATTAATGTTATTAATTGTCTTATCACCCTAGTAACAATATGAATGCATGTGAATGATTGAAGACATTCATTGATTAGGGCTATATGATTGTACTTATGCATTATGGTGTTGTGTGAGGTTGATGGTGTCTGCTAACAAGATACAGGTACATCACAAAAGACAAATCAAGTTCCATGACCATGACAACATGAAGACAAAGACTCACGAGGTATGTATGACTTTGTTATATTATGTTTAACCTATGAGACATGCAGGTTCTAGCTCAGGATCTCTAAATCATTGAAGAGATTGTTTAGGTATGTTGTACATAACTAAGCAGGTATACTAATCCAGGTATGTTTTCCTATGTCATGTTAGAATCTTACCTTGTGTAAGTATACTTGGTATGATTGGTTAGTAATCAAGGGTTTATGCATATTATGTCTCTTATCTTGGTTGATGATTTAACTAACTAGATCAAACAAGAATATGCATGAGTAAAAGAAGACTTCCTTGAAACCCTGAATACTAATGATCATGATTGTACATATTCAAGATTATTTAGAATTAGAATGTTTTGATAATATTGAGAATATACTAATGAATGTATGTTTGTGTATGAGATCATGAGGATGACACTAGTGTACACTTGAGCATGCACAGTGGTACAGAATGAATAGAAGTTCAGAAGACATACAGAAGATCAAGCAGGAGGCAACCACACAAACATAAAAGATAAGTATTTGAGTTGTTATTAGAAATAGAAATGATATTGCTTGTATGCATATTTGTATTCCTAGAATATATCATGCTGAGTGTAAACATTCATAAAGCATTGAACAGTATACTACTAATATGCATATGATTGGTAAGTTGGACAAACATTCCATTGTTGCTTGTCTAGAATGAAACCTCTTTGCTGACATGCTGAGAGCTATGCACACTCTCGATAGTATGTTCTGGTAGAGATGGAAGGCATCTAGATAGCCACTGTATGCATACAGGATATGGGAAAGTGTTGTGCCAAAGTATTGGTCAAAATAGTTGCATAACTATGTAAATGATATCTGTATGCATAATAGGTTATCATGTCAATATGATTTGATGATTATGAAGTATTACTAATCATGTACTTAATTTTGATTTGTAGGAAAGATCATGATGAATGATGAACTCTGAACAAGCGATGGATGTTCAACAAAAGATTTACAAATCAAACACACTATAGAAAGCTTGTGGTTAAGAGATTCTCTTAGAAAGAGGAAGAGAATCATGATGAGATGTTTTGCTCCAAGGGACTAGAAAAGACCATTCTCTTAATGATGTAATTAAAGAAGAAGTGTGAATCAGGTTCTGTATGGGTACCCAAGATCGGTAGTCAATTGATGAGCTTAATGATCATCATGGGTGATGTGGATCTCAACCTTTGCTACAAGGTTGAATATGGCTTCTATACACATATGACATGGATGCAAGAAGGAACTCACCACAGATTTTGAATGATTTTGAGGCTCATATTAGTAGACCCATCTGATGAGAGATGGCACAGATAGATATGCAGAAGATCACTCAATGCAGAGTGTGAATAATGGACAATTGACAGCTTCATGACAAAGCTTGGGCTTTACCAGAAGTAAAGTTGTTCCTAACCTTTACCTTAAGGTTGTGGATGATGAACCTATCGTACCATTATTGTATGACGATGATCTCTTTCTGACAAGGAATGAGAAACAGGTCATGAAAATGGCTGCAGAAATGAAAATGAAAGATATCGGATTAATGCACTACTTCTTAGGTCTAGAAGTATGGCAAGATCCAAAAGGAATCTTTTAAATCAAGGTAAGTATGCTGTGAAGTTTCTAAAAAGTTTTGATATGTTGGAGTATAAAGCCATGGCCAGTCCCATGGACTCCAACTTGAAGTTTTTAGTTAATGACTCATCGTATTTAGTGGACCTAACCCTATATAGACAAATCATTGGGTCATTGATGTATTTAACAAATACTAGGCCAGATATATGCTTTGCTGTAAATACCCTAAGTCAGTATCTAGTAGAACCTAGAAAGGTGCACTTAATAGCTACAAAGCATGTAGTGAGGTACCTAAAAGGTACATTAGATTTTTGTTCTATATTATCTTGGAGGTCATGAACTCCGTTTACATGGTTACTCAGATTCTGATTGGGCAGGAAGTGTCTCAGACAGAAAGAGTACATCAGGTGGATGTTATAGTCTTGAATCTGCCATGATCTCATGGTTCAACAAGAAACAATCTAGTGTGGCTCTCAGTACTGCTGAAGCAGAATATATGGCTGTCTGCTCTGCCAGCTGTGAAGCAGTGTGGCTTCAGAAGCTATTATATGGAGTGTTTGACTTAGAAATGGATCCCACTGTGATTATGTGTGACAATCAAAGCTGCATTAAGATGACTGAAAAATCTTGTGTTCCACAATAAGTCAAAACACATAGAGATCCGATACTTCTATATACGAGATATGGTGCAAGGAGGAGCTATCAAGCTCGAATATATAAGCACTGAGGATCAGATTGCTGATATCTTGACTAAACCTCTGTCTCAAGTAAAGTTTGAATACTTTCGAGACAAGCTTGGTATAGTTCAAAAGGACCCTCCCCGAAAGGGGGAGTAGCATAGTATCTGATAACAAGTCTATCTCATCAATGATGAGGTTACCTATTTACTGCACCTAGTTACTTAGAATTCTTTAGATTTAGGAATCTTATATTTTTTCTTTTGATGATAGATGCATACATGCTTTTGATGTTAGATATACATGCTTTTGATGATAGATGTATACATGCTTTTGATGATAGATGTATACATGCTTTTGATGTTAGCTATACATGCTTTTAATGGATATACATGCTTTTGATGTTAGATATACATGTTTTGATGATGAGGATACATGTTTTGTTATACATGTTTTGATGATGAGGATACATGTTTTGTTATACATGTTTTGATGATGAGGATACATGATTGACACATGTCTTCGAGAATGAAGTTCTTGGTGAACATGTGAGGGGATTGGATCATCCCTGGACTTCAGTCCGAAAGAAGAGCCGTAGACGTATGTCTTCGAGAATGAAGTTCTCGGTAAACATGTGAGGGGATTGGATCATCCCTGGACTTCAGTCCGAAAGAAGAGCCGTAGACGTATGTCTTCAAGAATGAAGTTCTTGGTGAACATGTGAGGGGATTGGATCATCCCTGGACTTCAATCCGAAAGAAGAGCCGTAGACGTATGTCTTCAAGAATGAAGTTCTTGGTGAACATGTGAAGGGATTGGATCATCCCTGGACTTCAGTCTGAAAGAAGAGTCGTAGACGTATGTCTTCGAGAATGAAGTTCTTGGTGGACAGTTGAGGATTAAGTCATCCTTGGACATAGTCCTAAATGTACAGTTGAGGATTAAGTCATCCTTGGACGTAGTCCTAAATGTACGGTGGAGGATTAAGTCATCCTTGGACGTAGTCCTAAATGTACGGTGGAGGATTAAGTCATCCTTGGATGTGGTCCTAAATGTACGATGGAGGATTAAGTCATCCTTGGATGTAGTCCTAAATGTACAGTTGAGGATTAAGTCATCCTTGGACGTAGTCCTAAATGTACGGTGGAGGATTAAGTCATCCTTGGACGTGGTCCTAAATGTACGGTGGAGGATTAAGTCATCCTTGGACGTGGTCCTAAATGTACGGTGGAGGATTAAGTCATCCTTGGACATAGTCCTAAATGTACGGTGGAGGATTAAGTCATCCTTGGACGTGGTCCTAAATGTATGGTGGAGGATTAAGTCATCCTTGGATGTAGTCCTAAATGTACGGTGGAGGATTAATTCATCCTTGGACGTGATCCTAAATGTACGGTGGAGGATTAAGTCATCCTTGGACGTGGTCCTAAATGTACGGTGGAGGATTAATTCATCCTTGGACGTAGTCCTAAATGTACGGTGGAGGATTAAGTCATCCTTGGACGTAGTCCTAAATGTACGGTTGAGGATTAAGTCATCCTTGGACGTGGTCCTAAATGTACGGTAAGGATTGGATCATCCTTGGACTTTGGTCCTGTGAACTGAGCTGTAGACATGAGGTCTCCGAGAATTGATAGGACTGGATCGTCCCTGGACTTCGGTTCAAAAGGTACATGACAAGACTGGATCATCCCTGGACTTCAGTTCAAAAGGTACATGACAGGACTGGATCGTCCATGGACTTCGGTTCAAAAGGTACATGACAGGACTGGATCGTCCCTGGACTTCGGTTCAAAAGGTACATGACAGGACTGGATCGTCCCTGGACTTCGGTTCAAAAGGTACATGACAGGATTGCATCATCCTTGGACATAGGTCCTAAAGAGAACTGGATTGATCGTGTGATGACGATGCTGTTGATCGTGTAATGATGATGCTGATGAGGATGATGTGACGATGCTGATGATCGTGTGATGACAATGCTGATTATCGTGTGATGATGATGCTGATGATCGTGTGATGACGATGTTGATGCTTTTGTGATGACGATGCTGACAATCGTGAGGATTCAGATATTGATGTAGCTGTTTGAGTGCTGCAGAAGATAAAGACTCAGTACTGAAGATGTTGATGTTCCAGTATTGAAGATGTTCCAGTAACTGGTTGAGTTACTGATGATGTTGAGAAAGCTTCCAATGATTTATAGATGTATCATGTATGATGTTGATGACTCCTTGCTCGTGCAGATGCTGTTATAATATCCTTCTCGTTAAGGGGGAGTGTTGAGATATTGTAACTTCAAAGAATATTATATTTGTACTTTATTATTCTGGAGATGTTTCATTCCTCCTTGAAGATCTTATTGTATATCCGGAGATGTTTATTCCTCTGTCGGAATGTGGTAACATGGGTTATTAGACTTCCCTAGTGGGGGTCGGCCCTGTATGTGTTATGTGGGTCAAAGGGTTATTAGACCACCCTAGAGGGGTCGGCCCAGTCAGTTATAATAGGGTATTTAACCTAATGGTTAAATACGAGCCTACATGTACTTGTGTAAAAGATATGTCAGAGTAGTGTATAAATAGAGGAGGTGTGTTCCTCATTTGACACACTCACTCACTTGAGAGAGGTGCACTTGTGGAGGAGAGGTCTGCTATGGTGGAGGAGGAGATCATGTCTTTGGTTTGCATCTTTGTATATTGCTGGTCATCTATATTGAGGAAGCTTTACTAGGTTTTCTACCCCATGAGGGTTTCCCAGGATAAATCTGTGTCTCTTGTGTTTATGCTATGCTTGTTGTTTCTTCAGTGATCCTGTATATGCTATTATTGTGAAATGGAATGTAATGCTGCTATTTTATGTCTTAGCATATTAAATTTTAACATTTAATACAAATCCTTTAACTATTTTTGTTATAAAAAAAATGTTATATTCTTAAAAGTGCCATGTTGGATGTTAGATTGTATTTTGCAATTTTGAATATTCATTGTTCAAAGCTCAATTGTTTGGACTATGAAGCACACTTTCTAGAGTTTGGAATGGAAGAAAGTGTGCTCGTATAGTGTGGTTTTATAATTTCAATTTATGAATGAATAAATTAGTATTTATAATTAATCATTATGTGTTTATAAATACTATTTGTATATTTTTTTGAAGATATTTGTAAGTTAAAATTATGAAAAAAAATTATTAACATTATAAAGTAAACATTAATTAGTGAAGGTTTTAGTGGAAACATTTATCTTTACTCTTTTTTAGTGGAGGTTTCTAATGGAGGTGGGAAAATAGATTTTTTTTCTCGGTGCACCTCAATTGTTATGGCACATTTGTGCTTCTAAATCGATACACAATCATGTGTCAACAACCCCAAAATACAACGATGCTCCATTTTGGTCTAGGCACATTAGTGATCTACATTGGTTTAGGAGTATCATTGCTCAGTGACACATGTGCACCAAAGTTCCAATAATTTGTGCTCCGCTTTTATCTACGCATAGCAATTATTTATATTGGTATTGGTTCAACAATTCTCCTCTTAGGTATAGAAGCGTCGATGCTTACATTTGGTATGGAAGCACTAGTGCACCTAATACACCAAAGCACCAAATAGTAATTCATATTTCTTTTAACTTATTCAAAGAAGCAAGAAAAACCTCAAGATGACTCTCAAAAAGAGGTAAAATTGAGGGCTTTTTTCATTTCATCGTTTCAAATGAGAGGAGAGAAAATTGAGGTGGTTCTACAAAAAAATGCAATACAAATAACCATGAATACAAGGAAAGACAAAGAGTATTGCAGCCATGTAACCCTTTTTTCCCCTTTTAATTATTACATTTCTTTCCTATTGATTTTATTATGTTATTTTACATTTCTCACTATTGCTCCTAATTCCTTAGTTGGTTTTACCTCTTTCATTTTATGGTTTGAGGGTTTGAATCTATTTCGTGGCTTAATGGTGGATTTGTTTTAGGATTTTACATTAATGGATATGGATATCAAATAAGGGCCAAGTTTAACAAAGAAATGGGTACATTTTTGTGCAATATGGATGCGAATCCATAAGGATTTTTGGGTCCACCCTTTATCTGTAAGTTCATGAGGTTTCTTTGCACAACACAATGTTCTTCCTTAGTGATCTTGGAGCACAAGTACTCCTCGTAGGTATGGAGGCAAAGATGATACCCATAGGTATAGAATAATTAGTTCTCCTCTTATACATGGAATCACTAATGCTCCTAATACACCGAAGAACCAAACAATAACGCATATTTTTTAACTTATTAAAAGAAGAGGGAAAAACTACAATGTAACTCTTAAAAATAGAAAAAAGTGAGGGTTTGTTTCGTTTCAACATTTCACAAGAGAGAAAAGGAAGAGGAAGTATTTCTACAAGATGATGAATTAATACAAATATCCACGAATGTAGGGAAAGGCAAAGAGTATTGTTGCAAGGCATCCCTTTTTCTCCCTCTTTACTATTTCTTTTGTCCCCATTATTGATTTTATTTCTATTATTTTATATTTATCACTATTGTTTTTAATACCTTTACTAGTTTTGGTAGTTTTTTTTTCTATTGGTTTGAGGATTTTCCTTATATTTTATAGGTTAATGGTGGATTTGTTTTAGGGTTTAAATCAACATATATTGATAACAAATGAGGGGTAAATTTAACCAAGAAAGGGGTGAATTTTTGTGTAGTATGCATGCATATCCAAAGGGGTTGAATCACCTCCCTTTATTTGTAGGTATATGAGGTTTCTTTAAGTAGCACAACATTTTTCCCTATTGGCCTTGGAGCATCGACGCTCCTCTTAGGTATGGAAGCATAAGTGATCCTTTTTGGTATGGAAGCATTGATGCTCCTCTTAGGTGTGGATGCACTAGTAGTTATCTTTGGTATGCAAGCATTGGTGTTACTCTTTGGTACATTACAAGCATCTATGGTCCTAATTCAACAAAGAATTGAATTTTATTTTGTACTGTTTTAACTTATTAAAAATAAAACTACAATACAACCTTTAAAAATAAAAATAAAAATAAAAAGAGGATTTTTTCATTACTACATTTCACATGAGAGAATAGGAAGAGGAGACAATCTAGAAGTGGATGGAATACAAATAGCCATGAATGCAAAGAAAGATAGAGAGTATTATAGCAAGGAAAACCTTCCTTCTTTAGAAGTTCATGAGGTTTCTCCAACTTGTGTGGTGTTCTTCTTGGTGGTCTTTGAGCACCAATGCTTCCCTTCTATATGAGAACATCGATGCTACATTTTTATCTTGGAGTAATGGAGCTAATAGTGCTCTTCTTAGGTCTAAGAGCATCAATTATCCACTTCGGTCATATTACCTCTTGTGGATGAGTGATTTTTTAGAGTTTTCAACAAACATTTTTCATACAATGATTGAGTGGTTTTGTAGTTTCAAGAAATCCAATCATTAAGTGGCTTCAATGGTTTGACACTCACCATGTGTTTGTATGGGAAATTTCACCACCCTTACTATATTATAAAACTTAGCATTTTAATATTAGTTATTTTACATTTTCATAAAATTATTCTTCTATTTATTTTTATTGTATTGTTTCATATGCTTCTAACGATAACTTTTTATTTCAAATAATCAAAATTTCAATTTCAATTTAATATTCTATAAGTATTTTCAACATTTTATTGTAAATGAGTAATTTATTAATAAAATGGGTAAAATGCTTGGAATCTTCAAAATAAAAGTAAGGTTATCGCTACATTTTAACAATCATGTATTTATTAAATTCACTTGATCAATATTATAGATCAAATCAACACTTCTCGAATCTCCACCCGTGACAAAAATTCAAAAACAACACTTAAAAGTGTCACTATGCGTTCACAAAAAGGGAATTCATGGATGGAAGAACCTAGTATTTTACCCTTCTTGATAGCCCAAATCACTGGAAGTGAAACCCAAACACTTTACGATTTTCCCTAAAAATTTGCAAACATAATTTGAGGCAAATTCGCACCCTACTAGAACATTAGGCATGAATTCATTACTAGTTCTCACCTTGCTAGTACAATGTGTGTGAACTATTCGCACTCTGCTAGTTCATAAGGAACGAATGCAACATAAATTGACAATTCACACCTTGCAAATTGACAGGCAGATAATCATTTTTTTTCCCTATGAACTAAGCATGAATGCCCCGTAATTTCATTAAAAAAAAAAAATCGAAAGTGGGGAGTTAAGGAATTTTTTCTCGTTTGCAACCCCCCAAAATACTTGGTAAATATTCATAACTATTCCATTCTCACATAAAAATGGATGCAATGGACTAAGTTGGGGATCGAGTCTTATGATAGCAAAGCCAGTTTGGTGGAATCACTCCTCATCATATCCAGATCTCCCTCCCATCAATAATCCCTATTGTTGATACATCACCCCCTACATCTTGGAACTATCACCCTCAAGTAAGTTCCTTCCCTATGCATCTTTGTGGATTGGAGTGGAGTTGTTGGAGAACATGAGCAGTAGAGACTTAGAGTCTCAAGTTCATCAAGGTGTCGAGGCAGTGAAAATGTATCACTTGTACTACTCTTCATTGCTTCAATATAGATTTTACATCTTTCCCTTCCCTAAAACTTGTGTGAATTTAGTAATTGATGTTTGACATTTTGAAATTTGTTCATTTTTAACCCACAGTTCAACAATTAGAAAATGAGAGCAAATCTGCGGTTGAATTTTTCAATTCGACAAGTTTCGAACCTCTTAAGCAGGACCATCCTCAGGAGAACGCAATCTCCATGAGGATGAACCTGCTTAAGAGGTTTGAAACTTGTCGAATTGAAAAATTCAACCGCAGATTTCCTCTCATTTTCTAATTTTGAAATTTGTTTCCTAATCTTATGAATTTTGCATCTTTCAATTCAGTAACTTTTGTTTTTATAGTCAAATTGGTTTGAGGAAGGTATTCTCTATTTGTATTCCAAGTGAAAGCATTGGGAAATCAAGAGCTTATCATACAAAAAAGACTAAGCAAGTGTCTAGGATCAACCTTCATAAATAAGGTGCATAACTATTTCCTCTGATATATCTTTAGTTTATATTTTCTTATTTGTATATGGTATTATGGTAGATTGTGAGTCTATTTTCCCTGCCAACAAAGTCTCGAATGTCAATATAGCCTTGTCTAGTATGTTGGTGATCTCGTCCCAGTCATAGGATTAATTTTCGTACAACAGAATTGGTGACTCCATTGGGGAGAAAATGAATTTTTGTAGGACCCTATTGAGTGTTTCCTAGCATTTTGTTAGGAGGAATTTTCTTGTGATAGGATTAGACATACCTTAAGCCCTTTGAAAATTTCAATCATTTTGATTTTTCTTGAATTTTTCTACATCCTGGTCCATTACAAGATCTATTTGTGCACTATAGTACTTACAGTAGTGAATGGTAAGGGATATTCACATCTTGTAATCTAGACAGGTGCAAATGGTTTGCGTGCAACCTTCTGCACAGAAGCGAATGCCTTGTATTTGAGAAAAAATTATCAGTATTGCCCTTTTTCTTTGGAAAGTCTTGCATTAGGTGGAATAGGATTCTTTGTGCCGAGAGGCGCTCTACAGCCCAGTATGGGGGAGATCTTGTTAGTCGATTGTTTCTCGAGTGTTTCTCGAGTAACAAAATAATACAAAGTAAGCAAAAAAAGAATAATACAAAGTAAAAAGTAAATATGAGACTTAAACTATAGACTTTACTTTTTACTTTTAATACAAAGTAAAAGGTAAATATGAGCCTTTAGAGTGTTTGTCCATTAACAAAATAATACAAAGTAAACAAAAAATAATAATACAAAGTAAAAAGTAATAAATATTATGTCGGCCATAAACAAAAAAGAATAATACAAAGTAAAAAGAAAATATGAGACTTAAACTAGAGACTTTTGAGCTTAGGATTAGATGGCTCAGGTATTGTACTCAAGGAGCTATTCAAGGAGATGTTTGCACCTCGGAAAATTTGATCCCTCTCGGCGCTTGATAGAGCCTAGGATTTGGATCTATGCTGGTTTAGGTATGTCTGGAAGGTTCTGAGTATTGTTTGAGGTTATTTAGCCTGATTTTGAGTAAAAAAATTCATAAAATATTTGCAAGTGTTGAATAATTTGTTTTCTTTTTGTTTTGTCTCAAGTGTTAGATAGGCCTTGAGTGTGAAAGGATAAGACACAATCACGTTGTTTTTGCTCTTGGTTTCTCTTCTTATAAGAAAAATTGGCTTCAACAAACCTTGTTTCTAAATAGACCTGGAAGCTTGTTTGAGTTTAAGGGAAGGGTGAATGCCTTGTTTCTTCTTATTTTGGATTGTGTTGTTGGTCGAAAGGTCAAGAGTTTAGAGGTTGTAACGTCCCCCTCACCCAATCAGACCATCGGGAGGGGACATTGGCAAATCCTGGGCTCTAAAAATTCACCCCAATGCATAATACGATTTTCAATAATAGACAGTGTGTGCAGAAACTTAATAAACATGCACAACGAAAATAAAAATCTAACCACACACATCTAGCATGCAATTACCAGCATAAACATTATAGGCATCAAATAAAACAATTCAGATTTGAATGCATAAGATTAATTATCTTTAAGAAATGCAGATCCAAGCAACTGGCTGTGTAAGAGCGCTTTTCCACCCAACCATAGGCACTCAGTCCATCATATACTCTTTCTGCTGCTGAGGCCACCCCCAAGCTAGGCTATGAGGCCACCAGGGTAAAGGTAACACCTACAGACTTCTAACTCTCATCCCACAACTCGTTCTACTTTTTGTGCCTAGTCAAATGCTCATACAGCCTTGATTTGTGACTTCACAAGCACCTACAAGTAGCATAACTCCATGGGTAAGGCTCCTAGCTACCCAACCTCTCTGCTCACCTACAACCAACTATTTTTCCCTTCCAAAAATGTAGCTTTGTCCTCTAATTCAAATTTTTGGGTTAAGCATACAATCTAGAAATGGACATGAACAACCATGGTAACTCTATGTAGTGCAGTAGCTTGCATGAGAGAATGAGAATGGAATGATAATCAAAAGAGTGTTGACTCCAAGGATATGAGGTGAGGGTGAAAAGACAACTGACATGGATTCTAACAATAGAAGAAATAGGACAGCTGACATAATTGTCACAATCCCCATGCTCAATAACTACATGAAGTGACTTTTCCCACCAACCTCACATGTGTAATAAATGATTGGAAAATGGTCAAAAAAGGAGATAAATGGCTTATTCTCATCACATGATAAAATTTAGGGTGAGTTCTAAGGTCAACACATGGCAACATAGGATTGGGTTTCCCATAATCCCCCTTCCTCTTCCCCTCTGGTGGAATCATAGCCCCTTTGGTTCTCTTTACACAACCATTGTTGGACCATTCTATTAATTTTCAGCATAATATTTACATACATTTCGAATTAGGCATAATAAGCCAATCATATGGTCCAAAATAGAAATACAACATCATACATGCCTAAAAATTCACTAGTCGGGCCTTGGCCTTGAGCTCTGCACTAGGAATTTGCACTAGAATATTTACATCATTTACATAATATTGGATAAATACATTCCAAGTCAAAACTAGGGGTATTACAGAGGCTATTTTCACCATAACGATAGGAAGATCTTGCTTTATAATTGTTGTTTGCATTAGTCTTGTTTTGATTTAAAAGTTGCATCTTCAGTTAAAAAACAAAAAGGTTTGGTTCAAAAGTTATGTTTGGTTTGAAAAAACAAAAAAAATGGTAGATTTTCATTTGGATCTAAAAGACTTGCATTTGCACTTGAAAAAACTTGTATGTGCATTCAAAAACTTGTATTTGCATTTGAAAACTTGTACTTGCATTTGAAAAAGCTTGCATTTGCATTTAGAAAAAATTGAGTGAGTGGTTTAAAAGTGCTCCATATTTCATTTGAAAGAGTGTGAATGAGTGCATAAGCATTTAAATATCTTTAGTTGCACTTATTTTTCTTCTTTTGAAAACTTTTTGAAAAGCTATTTTTGTAAAGTAGGAGACATTGAAAAGAATCTAGATAAGTTTTCTTTGATAGAAACTCACCTAATAATATAGGTTCTAGGACTTTGGGGGTAGGGGTTGTGAGTTAACTTCCCCATGGTCATATAAGACTCGGAGTAGGAACAATTAAAGATTGAAAAACCCATTAGTAGCATGAAGTACTTGTAGGGAAATTTCCTATCAAACATGTGTCAAGTGGTAGGTAAAGCTAGTCCAAGTGGGAAGATTGTCTCATGTTTCTTGGATTAGTGGGGTTATGCATGTTTGGGAGTTGATCGAGCATGGAAAGTCCTTGGGGTGACACCACTTCTCACTGATAGATTTGGGTCTAGAACTTATGTCCTACTTTCGATTCCCATTCACATAATCTTTTTCCCATGACTTTCCTACCCGACTAGCTAACATGAAGTTGTATCCTTAGTTTGCTTTCCTAGGATACTCATAGGTCACTACAAGGAGAATATCTTGTGGTGCCTTAGACAGATGTAGAATCTCATTCCCAACTCATTGGGAGCGTATTTGCGAAAGGCAAGTGCTTTCACCCCTAGTGATTGGTATGTGGAAGATTAGCATAACTGTCTCTTCAATTTTAGTTCGTTGGACTTGGGCCCTAATTATCCCACGTTGACCTCTAGAAGACCCCAAAATTCATCTCTTCATTTAATAGTACTTGGTCCTAAACAACCAAGTGATTTTCATTGGAAGGGTAGTTCTTCTTGCATAAATATTTTCAGGGACTTTTAGAGTGTGTTGCTTGTTTTATTTATGTTTCTAGCTTTTTCCTTGGTGTCTTCTATGAGCCACCTTGGTTGATCAACCTTTGCATGGGTCTAGAAGGATTCAAGGACACTCTCCTAAAGAGAGCTATTTCCTTGCACCTAGGCGAATACTAGATTACTATAATCCACCCCTCATGGGTTAGAAGAACAAAATCAAGAACTAGAAATTAAACGCATAAAAGAAGATAATCACTCTAGTTCTACTTAGTCCAAGATTTCATCCAAAGAAGGACACCTTAGTGACTTTGAGGGTGATTTGAATAAATCCCCTAGATAATATTCTCCTCAACTTGAGGAGAACTTAGGTCCCATAGCTATTGAGGATCTTTTAGATGTTGAAGGGCTGATAAACCCACCACAGAGTTCGAATTTGATGCACAACTAAGATTTTGACATATTTGTTAATCCGATATCTAAACAAGTTAGGATTGAGAACAAAAGGGATGTGCTTGTTACTTGTGAGGTCACACCTCCAGCCACTTCCATTCCTATAGTAGAAGGTAAACAAAACAAAACTTTTATAGGAGCATCTGGTTGGTTCCCACCATTCGCAATGGTACTCACTAGATGGATTGCATCCATGTTGCAAAGAAACAACCCTTTCTCTTTTGGGATGACATCCCTAGGTTGCCAACCTGTGAATTCCATCATTCCTCCTATTATAACGAGCATTGCCCCTAGCAGCGGTCCGTCAGTTCCATCCAATGCTTTCTCACCCCATGGTGGAGAAATGACCATGCCCAACCCTTCCATAGTGACATAGGTTGTTCTTAACCCCATACTTCTTTATATGAACATGTATTTCCAAGGAATGGGGGGTATGAACATTGGTTTCCATTTAGGACAAAGTATGCCACAAAGCAATGGGATTAATCCTAGAATATGGGGCACTAGTGTTGGATTTCCCTAGGGACCTAATATGCAACTAGGGCACATTCCTTCATCTAATGCAGGAGGGATGAACATGGTCAACACTTCCATTCTGAACACTTCTCATGGAAGCCAACCTTTCATGGGTTTTTGGGGAGATTAAACCTACCCTAATGTTATTTGGGAAAAACATCACAGAGCGATAATAAAAGAAACTCAAGACATTTAGACAAAATAAATTCAAACACTTTGCATGCAAACTTTCTTGTAAAACACAGAGAAGGGTTTAGAATAAAAACTCACCTAAAATCTTATCTTTTGATATAGATCCCTTGGTTGTTCACTACTCCAATCTTCTCACCAAAACTTCAAGACTAAACTTGAAAATACACAAAGAATGACAAGAAAGTAGTTACTACTGCAAAAATATGGTTTTATAAATAGATTTTTGAATTACTCATCCATATTCAGAATTCAAAACTGAAAGTAAGATACTAAAATTGGACGGAAAATAGAGTTCTTTTATAAATTGAACAAGAAGTTACAGAAAAATATCACCTGAATCATGTTGTGGCACCACTCTGAAGCCGAGATGATAGTCATTCAACCCAAGTCTTTCACACTCACTCTGGTTCATTAAAGGAGATATTCCCAAAAGAATCACTTCAATTCTTTGGCACAATAAAGAATCACAACAATAGCTGAAAATATGGTTTCAAATAAGGGAATGGGGTTTTTTGTAGACTAGGGACAATAGGGTTTTCAGCTCTGAATGAAACCCAACAATGTGAGGGTACTCTCCAATGCTTGGGTCCTCAAATTCCTTCTCCTATGCCTCTTTTATATTGATGGGGAGGTAGTTAGGGAGGTTAGGAGTAGTTACTTATGGGATTGGGACAGTTGGGAATGGACAAAACCATAATTTTTCCCGTAAAGTAACTTTATTTTATTTTTTACCCTTGAACAGACATGTATGCGTGCTCGAAACATATAGGTCACGTACATCTTGGAAAATATAGTTTTTTAAGAGGTTTTTCCAAGAATAACTGTTGTTCATAGCTTATTAGGGATAAAGGGAGTCTACAAAAGAGGTAAATGGATAAGATTGATCATCATAGCATCTATTAGTACCTAGGTATGCACCCAGGATTGTTTATGACCACCTCAACAATTTTTACCTTAGACAAACATTTACCATTGATGTTCTGCTTGTTTTATCTTTCTATTCAAATTGGATTCTTTGTCAATAAAGCATGTTAAGATAGCACAATGTTAGAGTGTTTGTCTGTATGGATTTTGTTGTTACTTTTGTAGGTACTACTCCTTGGTTAAATTATTTACATGAGAAAAGGAAAAGGTTAGTATTGGGACCAGACACTCCTTTAGGGAACAACACTGTAGAATGGTTTTTCATTTATGCTACCAAACTATTTTGGAGTTGTGCTACCAAATTGTTCAGGATTTGTGCTTCCTAATTAGATGCCTGCACTACAAAACTATCAGAGAAATCCTTACAAAGTTTGTCACCAGTCCTGTCAGGTTTCAAAAGAAAATTATGTTAAGGTTATATGCAATGATGGAATTATATGGAAATATCTATTCTAAATCTCCCGCGAATATGAAATGAGACAACTCCTACAACTTTCATAATTAACCACTTCTTTTGGAAGGATTATACTTTAAGTAATTCATTTTGTTGCTTGAGACGGTGTGTGCCCTGGTGAATAGTTGAGTATCCTGTAAACAATCTATTTTCTCAATCACAACACTAAATATGTCATCAAGAAGGAGTCGGCACGTGGTCAAACACAATCCCATGGGGGATGAACTATTAGAATCTTACCCCAAATTCAGTCTTAAGTTCAAATAGGCGGGATGGTTCCATTTATGTCAAAAATTGCAAGGGTGTCATATCCCATTTGCCCGGGCTTGTGCATAAAGTTTTGATGGTAAGAATTTCATGATGGGTTACCTGACATTTCCAGTTTCAAAGAATTCCATCACCATCACATGTGAACTACTACATGATGGGGAATGGTGTTTTAAATTGCAAGGTGTTAGTGCTCCAGAGTGCAATTGTTTCCTACAGGAAGACCACCAGAATCCTGATTGGCGTAAAGTTATACCGCGAGCTTGGTTAAATATTGAATACAATCATCTTCTGAGACTAGTACAGAGGTATATAACTAGAGAAGGAAAGTATGTGATAGTCCCTATATACCATATGGGTTTTCTCCTGCATTTAGATGGGGTTTCAACAATGAATTTACCATTCTATTTCTTTAGAACTTTGTCAAAAATAGTCGCTTGTGTGCAGAAATTCCCAAATAGTCAACACAATGTTTATCATCAAGCCCTAATTAAGATGTTGATATTGCAAGAATTGGAAAAATTGAATCATCATTGGGAACAATTTCTCTCGTCTTATGGATTCATAACCCTAGAAGTCATTAATATCTCTTCTATTAAGACTAAACCTTCTGAAACCTGTGAAAATGATGAAGTTGACAGCTCTTTCACAGAGCTAAGTGTAAAGAAGGAAAATAAGAGTCAGGTAACCAGGGAATGCAAGCTGAATGCATAACCTAAAATCCATGTAAATAGGAGATTACAGTTTTCCTCACATGAAGAGCCAAAAACCGTAGCTCTGAGATGATTAAAGAGGACCCTAAGAATGGAGAAAATAGAGTATTCACTCGAAGGATGAGAGGGTCCTTGAAACCACCATCTCTTGAAAATTCTAGTTTGTAGGATATAGAAGATGCCCATGATTTTACAAGTGATAAAGGAAAAGTTAGGGATTGGAAAAGGAAATAGGATATTCCAAAACCTTTTCCACTTAGAAAACCGTACACTAGGGCTTCAAATAAACTTAGGCTTAACTCCAGAGCTATTTTTTATCCTACTTTAAAGGATAAGAAGGTTATCGACCTTAAGACTCCCAAAGGGAATTATGAAGAGACCTAGGAGGCAGAAAGGAAGATCCATGACCACAAGTTCTGCTCAAACAAGAGATATTTCCAAAATTCCCAAAGGAAAAGAAACAGTTCATACCTAGGAAGTTTTTGATGGAGAGTCAAACTCATCAATGGAAAAACAGAGGAAAGTTCCTCAGTTTATGTCTTGTCTAGAGGAAACTATTAATGCCATCCCCTGTTCACCATATATTAATCCTTTCGTTCCTACTGCCTTAAAAGAAGAACAGAAAAAGCCTTGTATAGACTTTGTTACTGATGAAAATCCTAAAGTGGAAAGTATAGTAGCTCGAACTCAAGCACCATCAAAAGAAAGCTTTGTCAGATGAACATCGAAAGAGGTACGTGGATTTACTGGAAAAAAAAATTGTGGAAATTTTTGCATGGTCCTATGAGGACTTGAAAACTTTTGATACAAGTTTAGTCCAGTATAAAATACCTTTGAAACCAACTGCTAAACCATTTAGGCGGAAATTAAGACAAGTTCACCCTATATTATTACCTATTATTGAAAAGGAGCTAAAAGAAATTCTTGATGCGTAGATTATTATAGCTTTAAGGTTTTTTACTTGAGTTTCTAATCTTGTGCGTATGAGGAAAAATAGTGGTGAAATCAGACTATGTGTTGACTTTCGGAATTTGAACAAAATTTCTCTAAAGGATAACTATCCCTTACCAAAGATGGACCAAATTTTGTAAAGAGTGGTTGGAGCACAGCAGATTTCTATGATAGATGGGTTCTCTGGGTATAACCAAATTGTTGTTCACGAAGAAGATAAAGAGAAGACTACTTTTGTGACACCCTAGGGAACATTTATGTATGACAAGATACATTTTGGATTGATGAACGTAGGGGAGGTATTTCATAGGGCTATGGATATAGAATTCGTAGGGGAGAAAGATAAATTTATTGTTATCTAATTGGATGACATCACAGTTTTTTCCAAGTCAGATGAAGAGCACCTCAAGCATCTAAAGCAGACAATTTTAAAGTGCAAAAGGTATGGTCTCTCCCTTAATCCTAAGAAGTCAAATTTCGCAGTGCAAGAAGGAAGACTCCTTGGACATATAGTCTCTCAACAAGGATTTAAAATTGATACAGACAGGGTAGCATCAATTTTGAAAATTCATCTTCCCAGGAATGAGAAAGGAATTCAATCATTTCTTGGTAAGATTAATTTCCTCAAAAGGTTTGTTTCTAACTTTGCTAAAATTATTAAGCACATTACAGTCATGCTGAAGAAATATGCTGAGTTAAATGGACTAAGGAAGCTAGGGAGTCCTTTGAAAAAATTAAATAGGCTTTAGTTGAAGCACATGTGTTTATTAGTCCAGATTACTCTAAGGAATTATTTACATTTTCTTTTGCCTATGAGAACACTATTGTTGCAGTCTTATTGCAGAAAAATAAGGATGGATTCAAGTAGCCTGTTGCATTTTTCAGCAAGGTTATGAGGGATGTTGAATTAAGGTATGATATCCTAGGAAAAAAGGCCATTGCCTTAATTAAAGCTTTTTAAGCATTTAGATTGTATATTATCCAATCAAAAGTAATTGCTTATGTCCCGAGCAGTGTTGTAAAAGATGTATTAATCCATCCTGACAGTGAAGATCGAAGGGTTAAATGGATAGCTAAATTGCTTGAGTATGATATTGAAATAAAACCAACCAAATTGATCAAAGGTCAAGGTTTAGCTAGATTGATTGCTAATTCTAATTGCGAGGAACTTGGGTTAAATATAGTTTTGGATCAGTTTTTTGTTGATGAAATTCACAAGAATGAAGAAAGCTCACAGATTATCAATAAGTATTCTGCTTCAGTTTGGTATAAATATATTGTATTATTTCTACTCAATCTTCAGTGTCCACCAGATTTTGACAAGAATAAATTTAAATCTTTGGAACTGAAATCTCAAAAATATTGCATAATAAATCAGACCCTATTTTTGAAGGAACCTAGTGGTGTGTTATTGAAATGTATTGATGAAGATGAAGTTGATGTGGTTATGACAAATTTACATAGTGGATCCCATGGAGGACACCGCTATTGGAAGACAACGACTTTCAAAATCCTGAGAGTAGGATATTATTGGACATTTTTATTCTCTGATGTCTTTGCTAAAGTTAGGGCATGTGTATAGTGTCATAAATTTGTAGGGAGACATAAGTTGATATCATTACCATTGAATCATATTGTAGTTGATGCCCCTTTTCACCAGTGGGATTAGATTTCATTGGAGAAATTTATCCTCCCTCTAGTGGACAACATAGATGGATTTTGACGGTAACAAATTTCTTCAACAAGTGGGTAGAAGCTATTCCAACAAGGATAGCAACTGATAAGGTAATCATTAATTTCTTGGAGGAATATATTTTTGCAAGATTTGGTTGTCCACGTAAATTGCTAACTGATAATGCTCCTGCCTTTAAGTTTACTGAGATGGTTCAGTTTTGTGAAAACTATAATGTAATCCTTAAATAGTCTACAGTTACACCTTATTATCCTCAAGGAAATGGCCTTGCTAAATCTACAAACAAAAATCTCATAAATAGCATTAAGAAATTGATGTCAAAAAAGAAAAGGACAAGGGATACTAGGCTTAAATATGCACTATGGGATGGTAGGGTTAGTACAAAGAAATCTATCGGTACTTCCCCTTTTCAACTTGTGTATGGGAATGATGTATTTTTTGCTATTCATCTCATAGGAAGAAGAGGAAGGGGTCTTCAAATAACAAATCACATGAAGAATTTAGGAACGCCAAACCTCCTACCTTTGATGGTGAGATAAAATATGGTCAAGAAGTTGAGGCTTGGCTTCTTGGGATGAGGAAGTATTTCCAAGTCCAAGACTACTTAGGAAATATGAAGGCAAGAGTGGCTATCTTCTACCTGAATGGGAGAGCATCTATATGGTGGGATCACCTTAGGCAAGTGAAGAAGATCAATGAAAGGAAGGTACTGTGGAAGCAATTCAAGAAATACTTCAAGCAAAAGTACCTCTCTGATAGGTACTTATATGATGGAAAAATTAAAGAATTCCATGAGTTGAAGTTGGGACAAATGACTATAGAGGAGTATGCAAATAAATTTTTGGAGTTGTTGAGGTATGTCAAGTATATCAGAGATGATAAGGTCAAAATTTAGCATTTTCTAAGTGGGTTTCCTCAATCCTGCAAAGATAGAATTGAGTTTGATAAGCCTCAAACTCTAGAAGAGACCATAAGAAAAGCTAACTATTGTTATGATCAAGCCAAAAGAAATTCATATTTCCACAAGGCATGGAAGGACAAGAAGAATGAGAAGTTTGATCAAAGAAAGAAGGGGTTCAAGCCTCCTCATTTTAGAAATCATCCAAGGAAACCACCACAAGTTACAACAAAGCCATCTAGGTTTATGGGAGACAAGCCAAGAGAGCCACTTCAATTTTTGGGATGTGGAGAGGACCGTTTGCTTAGAAATTGTCCACATAAGAATGGGAATGCAAAGCAAGTTCACAACATTCAAGAAGATGAAACTGTGGGTCAAGTGGAAAGTATTGTCCCTAGGATTTATGCAGCACTAGAGGACCACCAAGCAGATCATCAATCAAATGTGGTTTAGGTTGAAAGTGGAACCCGAGGGAGAGTTTCAAACCGAGACACTATGCATCCTAGAAAAGAAGGTAACATTACTCAGGAACCGAGCCATCGAACAAGTAAAGGTGCAATGGAAGCACTTCAGTCTCGATGAGGCTACATGGGAGTTGGAGGATGCCATGAAAGAGGTATGCCCATTTTTGTTCTGATTTTGATCAAACACCGAGGACGGTGTTATTCCAAAGGGGAGGGATTGTAATACCCCCAATTTTGACTTGGAATGTATTATGTAAATATGCTAGTATGGATTCCTAGTGTGGATCTCAAGGCCAAGGCCCAACTAGTGAATGATTAGGCATGTATGATGTATATATTTTTATTTGGACCATATGATTGGCTTAGTATGCCAATTTGAAATTGTACGTAAATATTATGTTGAAAATTAATAAAAGTGGTCCAAGATGGCTGTGTAAATAGCACTAGAGGGGTTATGATTCCACCAGAGGGGAAGATGAAGGGGGCCTATGGGGAAACCAAATCCTATGCTTCCATGTGTCAACCTTAGAACTCATTCAAAATATGTCATGTTCCTTAAATAAGACAATTACCTTCTCTTGACTATTAAATCCAATAATTGAATGCACATGCAGGATTGGTGAGGAAAAGTCACTTCATGTAGTTATTGAAGCATGGGGGTTGTGACAGTTATGTCAGTTGTCACCAGTCCTATTTATTATATGGTCAGAAGCTATGTCAGTTGTATTTTCACCTTACCTTGTATCCTTGGAGTCAAAACTCTTTTGATCATTCTCATTCTCTCATGCAAGATTCTACACTACATAGAGTTTTCCATTGTTGATCAGGAACATATCAGACTGTGTTTAACCCAAAAATTGGAATTTGAAGACAGAGCTGCACTTCTGGAAGGGAAATTAGATGACTGTAGATGAGCATGGAGGTTGGGAAAGCTAGGAAACCTTACCCATTGAGAAATGCTATTGTTGGATGCTTGAGAAGCCATGGATTAATGTTGCAGGAGGTTCTCCATTAGTATACAGTAGGTTGGACTCTTGCTACGCACACTAGTAAGCACTGTAAGGGTTGGATTTCCTAAGGGAAATGTGTACCAATGAAGGGAAATGCCTTCCTTTTGTTGTGTGGGGTAGTTGGAAGGAGTGCCATGGTTTTGATGGCTTAGTGTTGGCAGGGGGTTTGGTAAGGAAGAATCGCAGCATCGCCGACGCTGCGACAGGTCAAAAGAAGTCACGGAAGGCAGAAAGTTGGATTATTTTATGCATTTTTGGGTCAATTGTACCACAGTTTGTGGGTTTTTGGTCATTTGGACCGTATATTATGTGATGTTGAGTCATTTGTACCGCAGTATGCAGGTTTTTGGGTCATTTGGACCGCATCAGTTATACTTTGGGTTATTTGTCCAAGTGTCGGTTAGGAAATTGTTAGTAAGTGGAAAAGCATTGTAGAGGCGGAAGCCTATATATAGACATAAGTTGTAAGTGTTGAATGAGCTTAGTATGGATCCTTGGATGTTGTTGTGTGCATCTTTGAGTCTGTATCTGAGATCGAGAGATATTGCTGAGATCTCATTTTGCAGAGATGTTGTATTAGGGTTTTGCTGAAGTAATATGACATGACTAAACTATATGGTGAAATTCCCTGTGTATGTTTTATGATAATGCATGTTGCGATTCATGAATGATGCTATGGTTTCTTACTACAGTTAATACTTTAAATGTGATACTTGTCGCGATGCATGTTTCTTTTGAATGATGCTATGAATATGAATGATGTTAACTTTGAATGCATAGATATGTCTTGAATGTTGCGATAAGTTAACTAATCGGTGCTGCAACCATCCTCCTTCATTTGGCGGAAACATGGTTCCGTCCACTCTCCCTTGAACGCCTTGGGTGAGACCTCGTCTTCTCTGCAGGTGTTGCTAAACGGGGTAAAACCTGTCTAGGCCAGTGCTCAGGGAGATCGCAGTGGGTTGGTGTCGACAGTGATGGGAACCCCTGTCGACAGGATCTGAGTCAACAAATGGTTCCGTTGCCGGGACCATGTGCGAAGTGAAAGGAGGACATGTTGTGGCATCGACGCAACCAGAAATACAGAGCTGGTTTGATCAGAAGTTGCAGGAGTTTTCCGAAGAAGAAAGTTGGAACACCCGACTGACAGTAGATTAGTGGGTGGACAAATATATTCATGACGGTCTGCACGAATGGTTTTTTTGTAAATTCCCGGTCCTGTTGTTTGAGTGGTTGGCGAAGTTGACGTTTCAGAAGAGGAACCACCAAGGTGGTGAGCCGACGACTTGGACCCCATAGTTGATCCAAGAACTACAGGAGGTCAAAAAAAGAGCATCGCGGGCTGTCGAAGTGTGGCTCGATAGAATCTTAGAAGGGTATATCAATGAATTCATGATTGATATGCAAAAGTCGTATAGTGAAACTGAAAGATATTTATTCCGCGAACCCTAGGGAAGGTTTCTGTTGTCGCTCCAACTGTCCATTAAGATTCTTATTTGTGAGAAGGGTATATTGAAGATGCATCTGGATCAGTAAAAATCCTGGTGGGTGGAGACCGTGGGTATCGCGACGGTTGGGGGGCAGTACATGGACTGATAAGGGGTAGATGGGTGTAGGTCATGATGAAACTGTGAGTGAAGCCGAGGAAGAGAGTGGTCTTACAAGGGGAGGAGCGAGGTTTCGACAGGAAAAGAGGCAAAGGATAGGAGAAGGTCCTACTGCGATCAAACTGCAAGTTCATGAAGGAAGACCACCGAGGAAGAAGCGACCTCACTGTCCATACAAGGACGCACAAGCTACGCCCAGGATAGAGGCAGAACCAAACCCTGGAAGCAACGCACCCACGCCTCCTCTCACTATCTTTCAACCAATAAGAAACACCACTTTGACTCCACCGGGTCAACAAAACTTAATTGCTAGTAGTTCGGCGACTGTAGGAAGGAAGCCCAGGATGGGGGCCGATGATGCTAAGTTGCCGCTATTCCATGGGAATGGGACAGATAACCCAGAGCAGTATTGGTTTTTGTGTGAAGCGGTATGGACCGTAAAACAGATCACTGATGATGCCACTAAGAAAGGACAGTTAGCGACAACTCTGCGAGGTCGTGCCTTAGATTGGTTTACAAAGTTTGTTCTAGTCCCTACAAGAGCTCCGGAGAAGTCACTAGATGATATCAGGGATGGGTTAATTGCAGAATTCAGGAAGCCCAAATCTAAAGCACAATATATCACAGAATTGAAAGAAATAAAGCAATATCCCAATGAGACAGTGGGGGATTTTGACCAGCGATTTAAGACGCTGATGGCAAGGGTTAGTTTTGATATGAGCACTGTCCAACACAAGGAGTGGTTCATTACGGCACTACTACCCCACATTCGACTACCACTAATGCAACAGAACATCTCGATGCCCAGCGAAGCTTTGGAGATTGCGATGCGGTTGGAGGCATCACCAATTGGGGAAAATGCAGCTGGGATGTCGCAAATACAGACGCAGCTGGTTAACTTGACCATACAGCTGCAAGATCTGAAGAAGGGAAAGGAGCAGCATGAAGAAGTATGGTGTACGTGATGTCGAGGGGAAGTGCATACTAAGGACAATTGCCCTGACTTCCACAAATATTTGGTTTTAGGAGCACCCAACCCATTGAATGGTGGTGGCATGTCATGGTGTCCTGTTTGTCAGGTATTTGGGCACCGCCATGAGGAGTGCCCATACATGCAGAAGATGGTCACCAAACCGATGAATCTATATTGCACTTTCTGTAAATCGGTGGGACATGATGATAAAGATTGCCGAGCATATGGGTTGCTTCATAAGAGAATGTACAATGCATTCTACATAAAGGATGACCAACGTGCCATACAACAACCGCAACCGTAGTCGCTACCTCAACCGCAGGTATAGTTTGTACCGCAGCAGCAACCACAGTAGTTCGTGCCACAATATGCTCCGATGCAAATGGCTCCATAGTATGTTCAGCAATGGCAGTATTCGCATCAAGGGAAGAACATGCAACCAACTCCGATGCAGCAGCAGTACAACCAATTGCAGTACCAATAGCAGGGTGGATTCCGTGGAGGATTCCGGGGTGGACACGATGGAGGATTTGGTCGTGGAGGAGGACGAGGAGGTCACGGACCTGTGTAATGTTATCACTGTGAGGTATGGGGACACTATCAACATGATTTCCCATTATTGCAGTTGTAGTGTACATTTTGCTTTGTTACAAACCACACAGTGGAGAACTGCCCACAATTGATTGCACGATGGCAGGCAGGGAACGTTCCACAGTTACAGAATCAGAACTAGGAACAGCAGCTAGTACAGAATCAGGTGCAGCAACCAGTGCAGAACCAGAACCAATGTCCAATTCAGAATGCTTATCAAAATGTGAACCAACAAGGGAATCCAACACCAAATTAGAATCAGGGTGCAAATGTTGCGACAATTTCTACAGAGCCAATACCACAAGATGCAGTTGTCGCAGTTATTATGTGGGGAGGCACAGCAACAGGAGGGGACATTCGAAAGGCCGGGCAGAAGAAGGTATCATTTGATGTTGAGTCTGAGCATGATACGTTCTTTCAGGAATGTCGTGCGTTGGACCAGGATCGCAGTAAAGCTATCATCTGCAACATGCCCCCTGTTTTTTATGCTACTTCGGAAGCAGTACCATCAGCGCAGTCAAGAACCTTGCAGAAGTTTCTTGAGAGTTGGTTATTATTGGTAAGAGATCCTGCTACTCTAGTCGAGATTGAAGGGTTGTTGCAGCGTCCAACTAGGGGACGGCAGGAGTCTGTGGTAAACTCCTTACAGTGGCGGAAGACAGGTAAGGAGATGCGAATGAATATCCAAATCGGGGATTATGATGTTGATTTAGTCATCCTGGATCTTGGTTCGGATGTCAACATCTTAACCAAGTAGACATGGCAGAAAATGGGGAGCCCCCCATTGAGCTAGTCTCCTGTACAGCTTCGGTTAGCTAATCACGCTAAAGTGATGCCGATTGGGAGAGTCCCACGATTGGTGGTGGACATTGAGGGCATGAAGACCTATGCTAACTTCGATGTCATCAAAGTGGTTGAAGGAGGAAGTTCATATCCCGTGTTGCTGGGGATTGGATAGGCTAACGAAAATGGAGTGGTAATTAACTTCAAGCGGCGGATGATGAATTTTGAAAACCACGATCTCAGAGTCATAGCCTCGTTGGATCCGGCTGAAGGACGCCGATACATTGAGCCAGTAACGGATGAAGATCCCAGTGGATGGGACCATGCATTCAACATTTCTGAAGACTATATTCATCCAACTGCCAATAGTGAGCTGGGATGGCGTAGTGAGAGCTCTACGTCTTCCGACTCTGATGATGCATTAGAACACTAGCAGAACCTCTTGCATGAGGTATCACTCCATAAGTGTGGGTTAATCACACAATCTCTATGCCGCATCGCGACTGAAATAGTCACATTACCAATATATGAATGGCTGCCTGGCTTGACCGAATTTTTGACAGAGTTTGAGGAAAGAGTTTCAAAACCATAGCGATTGCTAGCATTGGACGAAGCACTGAAGGCTGCTCCAACACGCTGGTGGGAAACACACAAGGCATCAATTGATGGATGGTCGAAATGCAGAAGATTGATGATGGTTCACTTGGGCGATACCTAGGTCTACCGCACATGGAAATATGATGGTCGAAACGACCCTGGATGCCATTTGATTGAGTGTCAGACATTATGGGCATCGCGACCAAGAGATGAGTGGGTCCATGCATTTATCCATACCTTGGATGAAATACCACGGTCATGGTATACTGCAGCTGAATTACGGGGAGAAATCACTACTTGGTTGGAATTGACAATATGTTTTACTCATATGTTCAGTTTTGCTGATCCCAACCCAGATGTCCATAACGCTCTGCAACTCATACACGATGTGGTTCTAAAGGTTGTTCCTATGGTGTACCTGGTGGATCCGCATAAGCACTGCCAGATGCAATCCATAATGGAATGTTACAATATCACTGGTGGGCCTGAAGATGGTGATGATGCACGGAATGTCAATATCCCAGAATCTGAAGGAAGTCACGATGTGGTACCGCCTGATGCACCAAGTGATCCATTCAGTCAGCCCTTGAAGCTTCGCAAGATCAATATTGGGACGGAGGCCACTCCCAAGTTCACGAATGTTGGAGATTATTGGGATGATGAGATGATAGGAAAGGTGACCGACTTATTGCATGAATTCCGGGACCTCTTTCCTACAAAGTTTTCTAAAATGAAAGGGATTTTGGGTGATTTAGGTGAGATGAAGATTCCCTTGAAACCAGATGCTAAATCTATTAGGCAGTGACCCTATCGGCTAAATCCGCGACATAAGGAGAAGGTCTAGGAAGAACTTGATCACATGTTAGATGTTGGTATCATTGAACCAGTTGAAGAGTTAGAATGGATCAGTCCTATGGTGGTACATGACAAGAAGACTAGTGAGGTGCACATCTGTGTTGATTTGCGAAAGTTAAACGATGCCTGTTTACATGATCCCTTTCCGACCTTGTTTACTGATGAAGTACTTGAAGGAGTAGGTGGTCAAGAGATGTATTCTTTCATGGATGGGTTCTCAAGCTATCATCAGATACACATTGTGAAGGAAGACCGCCACAAGATGACTTTTGTCATAGAATGGGGATGTTTTCAGTATACCGTGATGCCGTTTGGGTTGAAGAATGCACCTGTGATATTTTCGCGGGTTGTCATTGCTGCATTCAAGGATTTCATCCAGAATTTCTTGCAATTATACATGGATGATTGGACAGTCTATGGTTTGATCCGTGATCATCTGGCCAATCTACGGTTAATGCTGGAGCACTATCGACAACACTAGATATCGCTGAATTTGAAGAAGTGCATTTTTTGTGCACCATTTGGGATATTGCTGGGTCACATTGTGTGCAAACAAGGGTTGTTAGTTGATCCAGCAAAGATTGCGCTCATTTTGAGCTTGACACCGCCGACCACTGTTAAGAAGTTGAGGGAGACTTTGGGGCATAGTGGGTATTATTGCAAGTTCGTCAGGGGATATGCAGCGATCACCGCCCCTATGGAGAAGCTACTGAAGAAAGATGTGGTATTCCAATGGAGCACTGAATGCCAGGATAGTTTTGAGTAGCTGAAGGCTAAGATGGATTCAGCACCGATCTTAGTATTTCCGAACTGGAGTAAGGAATTCCATGTCCATGTTGATGCATCGTCGATTGCACTCAGTGTGGTGCTAGCGCATCCTGGAGAGGGGGATCTCGATCACCCTATTGCTTTCTCCAGTCGGAAGTTGTCATCTGCAGAAAGGAACTACACCACTACCGAGAGGGAAGGCTTGGAGATGGTCTACGCATTGCAAAAGTTCCGACACTACTTATTGGGCAGACATTTTAAGATGTTCACAGACCACTCTGCATTGAAGTACCTGGTCAATGAGCTTGTGATGGGGGGGAAGATCTGTCGATGGTTACTTCTTTTTCAAGAGTTTGATTTTGAAGTAATTGTGAAGCCAGGGCGGTTGAATGCGGGCCGTGATCATCTATCGCGAATTGAAACAAGAGAGGAGCCGACTAACATTGAAGACGGGTTTCCTGATGTGCAACTATTTAAGGTTGGCATAGCCGATGGCTATTTTGAAGAAATTATTCAGTTTCTGGTGACAGGTACTGCACCAGAAGAGTTCACCACGAGTCAGAAGAAGCAGTTGGTAGTCAAGGTTGTAGACTTCCAGCTAATCGCAGGAGAGTTATACAAGATGGGTACATATGAGATATTGCGACGGTGTGTCTTGCCACATGAGCAAGCGTAGATATTGGCAGAGGCAAACGAAGGAGTGACTGGAGGGAACTACGGTGGTCGGGCGACTGCCAGGAAGGTGCTTCATGCGGGGCTCTAGTGGTTCACGCTGCATAATGATGCAACAGACTATGCGCGGTTCTACGATGTTTGTCAGAGAACCGGGAAGCCATCCAGGCGAAATGAGATGCCACTGATGCCTCAGCTAACACTACAGCCATTTGACAAATGGGCAGTGGATTTTGTGGGACCAATCAATCCACCGGGGAAGCGCACTGGGGCAAGATACATCATCACGGCGATAGCTTATTTGACAATATGGGCGGAGGTGGCACCAGTTGTTGATTGTTCCGGGCCCACGGTAGCACGGGTTTTGTTTGACAACATTGTCACTCACTTCGGCTGCCCCAAGATATTGCTGAGTGATCAAGGAAGCCACTTTCTCAATTGCACCATCAGCGCATTGACGGAGGAACTACAGATACAGCATAAGAAGAGTACACCATATCATCCGCAGGAAAATGGCATGGTGGAAGCTTTCAATAAGATATTGGAGCATGTGCTGACAAAGGTGTGCAATGCGAACCGCGATGACTGGGATCTGAAAATCCCAGCAGTATTGTGCGCTTATCACATCACATGTAAACGGTTAATGGGTCAGACACCATTCATGTTAGTGTATGGATAAGAAGCGATTATGCCAATGGAGTACATCGTTCCAAGTCTGCGCATAGCGGCAGTGACAGGTATGGATGAAGCAGCAGCATTAGAAGAATGTCTAACACAGTTAGTCCAGCTGGAGGAAGATCGCTTTATTACAAGATTCCACTAGGGGGTGGAGAAGGATCGTCAGAAGGCTTGGCATGATCACCACATCAAAAACAACCAGTTTCAGCAAGGTGACTTGGTGCTATTGTATGACAGCAAGTTTATGAAACATCCAAGAAAATTGCAGATGCATTGGCTTGGTCCGTATCGTGTGAGTAGCATCACTTCAGGAGGCACAGTGTAGTTGCAGCAGTTAGATGGAGCAATGCTCCCAAATTTGATTAATGGTAGTAGGTTGAATCCCTATTGGTCGGGCTTGGAACAAAGCGATGCCTAAGTCGCATCGAAAAAAAAATGCAGGTTGATCGGTGGCAGGATGGCGCACCGACAGAGATGAGAATGCGCAGGCAGGGAGGCTTGTGCCATAAGTTAGGATCCACTAGTACATGTGACCATTTTTGCCACACAACTTCGTTGCTATTGCAACACATGTTCGTCTCTATAGCAATGAAACGGACAGCTAGTTTTCATGGCACTAATTTCGTGGCTACAGCGACACTTCAAAACTGTTGTCGCTATAGCCACGAGATATGGACGACACGTGTTGGCTACAGAGATAGTTTCAAAAGACTCAAACATGTCTCTATAGCGACGAATAAGCATCTCTATTGCAACGAACATCCTAACAAATAGGTGCCACTATAGCGACGGCTAATCTAACAAGGTGGAGTCTCTAGAGCGACGGTTATCTGTCGCTATAGACACGAGGATACTTTTTGTTTTTTTCATTGTGTTTCTAAGGAATGGTCGCTATAGCGACGCATAGCCTAGCAAATTGTGACGAATTTTCTATACTAGCGACGGAATTCACTATGATTTCTCCGTCGCTAATATAGCAAATTTGTCGCAATGAGCTAGGCTGTGGGTCGCTATAGAGACGGCCATGTTTATATTTTTAAAAAAATTATAAATGAAGCCTTCCAGATCTAGGCCATGACACCATCAAGTAAATCCCAAATCCAATCCTTCAAGCTCCTTAGGTCACCAAGCGAAGGTGGCAAACTTTCCAATAATTCACTTCCAATATGCAAAAGTTTCAAATTACTTAGCCCTCCAATAGCACTTGGGAATACTCGTAAGCTTGTATCCACCACGTGTATTTCTCGCAAGAACTGTTGATATGCGACTAGGGCAGGAAATACTTCAATTTTCTTACAACCTAACAGATCTAAGTATTCAAGTGTGCTAATATTTTCAAGTGCTTCACTTGAAATGACCAATTTTTCGCATAATCTCAAACAGAGATATTTAAGTTGTGTTAAATTCCCGAAGGACCTTGGAAGCATCTCCAAACTGGAACACCCTGTAAAGTCAATATGCTAGAGGTTCTTTAAAGTCCCAAAGGCATTTGGAAGCAACTTTATTTCTGAACACTTATTTAACTCCAAGTGTTTCAAGGACTAAAGATGACAGAACTCATCTGGTAAAGTTTTCAGATCAACATGGGAATATCCAAAATTCCAGTGGAAGATAACTTTTTCAAGATGCTTCAGCTTCCCTATGGGATTCAGAATCTTTAAAAGGCGGGAATTTATATCCAAATCCCTTAGTTGCATAGGTTCCTACAATGTTCACATTTACGAAGTGGGTTGACACCATGGATGTCAACATTAATGAATTGTAGTATTTTTACATAGGATATTCAAGAGTGATTTTCATAAGGCAATAGAAATTACCATATACCTGAACATTCCCCTCAAAAGTGACTGCTAATATCATTATGAATCTTTCAAAAGAGTTTATGACTATTCTTATAATAAAGAATCCATATTCCCTTCTATGCCAGAGTTAGACTTCGAATTTCCTTGGGGTTACTTTGATGGAGGTTGCTAGGGTCATTTGAGTATGTGTGGGGTCAGTGTGGTTCTATTCTTGAACCATAATCATTTCATCCAAGTCCATTACACTCCAAGAAGAGGTACAAACAATAAAGATGAATTTATTACTCTTTATACTTTGTTGGAGGTTGCTACAAAAAAAGGCATCTTAAAGCTTCAAATCCCGGGAGACTCCAAACTTGTGATTGACTAGGCCCAACATAAGGTTGAGGTGATCAATGTGAGACTTGAGACTTTGTTGGGTGACATGTCACTGAGGGCCTTTTAATATTTTGAGTTGCTCTTGTTTAGCCACATCTATAGAGAGATAAAATCCAAAGTAGATGTGTTGTCCAAGGAGGCTATCGGCACCCATGACTTAAAATACTATAAAAGTTTGTTGTGAAGCCTATTGTGAAACGCCAAATGTGTTATGAGAAATAGAGAAAGGGATACTCTGGATGAGTAAATAACCATTCCATTTCCATATCTACACAGTTTGAATGAACATTTCCAAGTGCTTCTTCTGCCCTTTCCCTTGAGAAACCCATTTCAACAATCATTGAAATCACTGAATCATTAGGAGGTGGTCCAACAGCTTGAGTAGATGAATTACTGCCTACAATAGCTTTCAACACTTTGTCATCAACTCCAGAATAGACATGCTTCATGATGGAACAAACTGAAGTAATGAATTCCATGCTGCACTGGGGAAATAAGGGATGATTCCAGAGAGGCCGAACTACCTTCAAGACCTGGGATTGCATTACCTTGGCAAATTTATCTGGATCTTTTGGAAGAGAAATGGTACCATTGGCAATGGGGTGCACTAGGAAATGTGATGAGGAAGTTCCCAATATCTAAGAAGGTGTGGGTAGGTGGTCCAACAACCCTGCATAAGTTACCAGTGTACCAAATATCCAGTTCTTGTCATTTTCATCATTATTAACACTAATTATTTCCATCAAGACAGATGTATGTAGTACTTTCCAGAGTAATTAACTAGTAGCTTCAAATGTAGTTAGCATCAACTTTAACACACCATGTGCACAGAAGCTATTAAACAAAACAGGGTTACATGATTCTTGTCTGTCCACAATGATAGCCTGGATAAAATCAACAACCTTACCCAAATAGCGACACTTGACTGAGAATGGAAACTCCCTATGTGATATACTTGCATGTCCATCAAATTTCAGATCCGCCAAAAAGATGGTTGCAAATGTAATTTCAGAATTCAACCAAAAAGCATACAAGGGCATGCGCTCTACCACATTACTAAAAAATGTTACTAACTTTCTACAATTATTAAGTCCAAAACATGTCCACTTTACTTTTGAGGGGAAATAAAACAAACTTAATTTGTTTCTTTTTAGCATTTTATGATCCTGAACACCAAACATGTGCAAAATATATGATGTGATGTGCTCAATTAATAAGTATATTGCATAGTGCAAAACCAAACCTCAGCATTGCAAAACCAGAAATATGTCTTTAGTGTACAAGTGAAAATCTATACCTTGCCTCCTGAACTTCTTTGAAATCCTAAACTTCTTAGGACTGCTGTTGTTTTGTATTTTATTTTACAGCAGTCCTAAGGCTGAAAATGCTTTGGCCACGATGTTTTGTATTGTATATTCTAGAACTTGGGAGATTTTTATATGTTGGAAGGTTCTACTAAATGTACATTATATGGTGGAAGATGAACAAGAAGCTAGCCCATTGAATAATGAGATCAACTGGTAGCAAGAGTAAACATAAGAAAATAAAAAAAATGTACCCACGACATGGTAAAGATAACTAACCTTCCTGGAAGAATATGATGTCTGAAAATCCTTCCACAAGTCTTGAATCAACAAAAAACATAATTATTAGATTGTAGCCTTGAAAATAGCAAAGATAAGAGAGAGTTGGAAGGCTTCAGAAATTGGAAAGAACAATATCAACAGAAATGCCCTCATATAACTCGATCAAAGGAATATAAACAACTTTGCAGCAGCATATATGTCAACTAGATTGTTGCAACTATTCCAGGCGGTGGTTCCCAACCACCAGCTACATCTATAGAGCAACATGACCCTAATTAATTGATACTCTTGGCATGTTTCTCTCATGCTGATTGGAAAATTGGTGGCTAGTGTTTTTATATAACAGATAACATGTTACATTCTGTATAAAAGACAGTCTTGTTGTATTCAGTGACACTGAAATGATACTTTCTCCTTGTATATGTCTTTCCCATGGTTGTGCATTGTTAAATACGAATTCTTCTCCCCTGCCCCCTCCTTCGATGCCATGATTTCAACCCACCAACAAGATTGCAATGTGCACAAATAAAAGAGAAATGCAGCTGATGCCTGAGCTGAAGACAAGAGAATGCAACAGATACCTAAGCAGAAAACAGGGAAATGTCACAAGAGGAAACCCATATTTTTTTCCAGACATTTATGCCTTTTTTTTAGGGCAGGGTCTTTGAATATGGCCTTACGGCATGTGCACTGAAACATTTTATGTAATGGAGTCCGAACAGGCTAAAATATCTAAGAGACTGACAATACCAGGTCTATTATGACATATGGGTCTCAGTTTAAACTCATATATGTGTTAGTTGCCATAAGATGTCCAATATTTAAGGCAATTTGACATTGTTTTTATCTATGATGGTGCAGTAGCTACGGATTTGTATTTGGAAGGTCTGGATATACCCATGAGTTTGTAGGAGAAAATAATAGCAATTCAAGTACATAAGAGAACGATGATTCAATAATTCATTTTGGTTAAGAATAAGGTATCACCTTGGACCCTGCCTCAAGAACAATTATCAACCCTCCTCAATTCTCACTTTAACAAATAGGGTTAAATACCATAAATATTTCTTCTAAGATGATTTCACATCAAGCCATATAAAATGGGAGTATCACACCAACTTGTGTAATTTAAATTGAAGAAATATTGTATTTCCACTAACCCCTAAAAAAATAGAGTCTCAGTAGTCTCAATGAAGAAAAACAACAACTGAATACAATGCTGTAAAAAATCCAATTCAAACATCAATATGCAGAAGTAGCACTGGGAATAGGTACAAACAATCGAGCTGAACTCTTTGCTACATGACTTCTATTGAAGGTAGCAGCAGACAAGGTTGTAAAGAATTCAAGTGTTTGGTGACTCGAAATCAAGTTGCTGCAATTGAAAATGTGTTGTTCTAATGTTAGATTTTTTCAATGTTGTATCTTTCTCTTTTTTGGAAATATATCTAAATGAAGGGAGTGTTGTATCCTTTATGTTGTTTAAAGACATAATGTTTTGTTAAGGCTACTAACAAGGAGCCTTAAATGGCTTAAAATAAGAAGTCATAGGATAGAACAATATTCAGAGGTTAAGGCATTGTTTATTATTGTTTCCAAGCGTGTAGCACTGCCTTTATTCTAATTTGTAACTTTATAGGTTTGAAATTTAATTCCAAACTCTTTGAAGAGATAATATCCCATCAAAAAATAGTCCATTGGGATCAGCATTGCATGAGCTTATTCCTTTGTCATAAGAGATCCACAAATTTGAACCTGTGGATGCAGATGTCTGGGAATATAATTTCCCATAGTTCATTTTATGACGTAAAGTGAATGATGGGGACCCAGTTCAATTTTTTGAAAATGCAAAATTATGGGGACCCAGTTCAATTTTTTGAAAATGCAAAATTATGGGGACCCAGTTCAATTTTTTGAAAATGCAAAATTATGGGGACCAGTTTCAATTCAATGAAAATACAGAGACCCAGTTCAATTCATCAAAAATGTGAAGCAAATGAGAGAGACTCGACTTGTTTCAATGAAAATACAGAACAAAGGACAAAGACCTAATTCATTTCATTCAAAATGCAAGGCAAAGGAAAAAGAGCCAGTTCGTTCCATCAAAAATGCAAGATAAAGGACTGAGACCTAGTAGAGGTCCATCCTCGATTAGATTTGGAGAGAATTGTATACCAACTTCAAGGAATCTAACAGCCACCTCATGAAAATGTATGGGGCAGCATGGGAATTAATTACAAAATTGGGTTCTCAAGTACTAGTGTTAATAGGGAGTTTCTGTAAAAGTGGTAGATGCTTAGCTGATTTTTATTGCATAATGTAACAACCAATGGAACTTACTAGGTCTACTTTAATAAAAATATATCAAGAGATAGAACCTTTCTCTTGTATTCATCCAAAAACAATGCCATCCAGCTATGGTAATGGACAATGCCTCTAGATGTGATCTGACGATCTATACATTTCATTCTATGTTTTTAGTTGTCTTCCAAAATCCACAAATTTTATTTTGTGTGATTATACCTTCTCTGGCACCATGTTGAGAACTATACACAATGATTCATCTCATCACTTGTCAAAAAAAGCACCTTCTTCAGTCCACAAGTATGTTCAAAGACAACCCATACAATGTGATGATGGATGGTATTTGATGGATAATGATGGAATGGATTATGTAACTATTCTCATCAATTCATATATGGGAAAATAGTTCGGTCCATAGATTGCTTCCTTTCATAGGTTTCCTTTTCTTGGTGGGGGAATCCTATCTACCAATGCTTCTATGTTATTTCGAGGTTGCTTTTCGTTAATTGCATGGGGTTTATGATCCAAGAGATGAAAAGTTGCTTGATGCAACTTTAGACCCAAATATGTTGTTCCACATATGATACAATGAGATTGAGGATCCTAGCTATGTCCATCTTGGATCTAAAAGTTTATTGATGACTAGAGAAGAAGAAGCTCCCCATGAAGAAGAAATTTCCCATAGGGAGGATGACCCCTTCATCCTCTCTCATACTAAACTCCAAATGGTAACAAACGATAAAATGGTAGAGGTGAGGAGGAATTATGACCTAGGGCCTAGAGCAAACTTTTCTAATTATAGGAGAGAATAATTCCATTAAGAAACTTGGTAATAACAAAAGGGAGATGCCCAAATATTTCTAGTTAGGAAAGAACAAAGGATGAAGGAAACCATTTTCAAGAAACTAACAATCCCCGTTAGAGTTTAATTGAAAGCAACATATCAAAATAAGGTGCATGCAAAACACAATTTTATTTTATGAAGTCCGCACATGTTGCCAAAATGGCTGAAGCTAGCCTTCCTCCTCTTTCTTCCTTTGATATTAGGTATGAGTTGAGTAAAATTAAAATTCCCATGCCTCTTTTTGAAGTTTTGAAGTATCTTGTTGATAAAAAAGAGGTTTTGACCTTCCTAGGTTTTAAATAACATCTTCAAATATAGGATCCTAGGCCTCAACCAACCCAAGATAGGTCATCCCATCAAATATCCAATTTGATGATCCTAAGTCACAAAACCCCCGTGCAATCTCACCTGATAAACCTCTAAGATGACTCTCCAAAAGTAGTATTAAGAAACCTACCCGGGGATTGATCATATTACCCCACTATTTTATATTACCCTTGAACTAGGTTAATTTCACACCTTCAAAAGAAAATATGGGTTGAATATGAGCTTGTTTTGGCGAAGTTTACAGACAAACATAAGAAAATCCAATTTCTAGTGCATTTTGGGCATCGGTTGAGGTTGTTCAAACCCTCATCGAACAGTTCTGGAGCAAAACATGTGCATGTGTGACCCTTTGCAACAGTAAAAAGTCATGAAAATCACCTTAAATAACTGTTGGGCAGTACTGTGGATGAAAGAAGCTCTAAATAGCAAGTTTGGGTTAGTGGTGGATTTGATTTGCTCTGACCCTTTATGTTTGAAATTTGAGGTATTTCCTAAGTTCATGCTCTAACCAATGAAAGTTCTAATTGCATCCCTCTAACCATTAACACAACATCATGCACAAGTGTAACCACCGTCATTAAAGTGCTCCACTACTCTAGCATTTAATTACCCACTTAGGGAAGTGCTCCCATCATGGAAGAGAGTAGCTTATGCATTGAACACTCTCCATCACCCAGCACTAATGCACCCTAATTGATGCACAATAACTCAAGCAAATCAAAAATAGAAGAGAGTCCATAAAGCAAAATTGCCTTGAGGATCACGAACGGTTGTGTGCCATCTCCAACTATTGCCTCTGCTCACTCAAGCTACTGAGAAAAAAGGTAATTTAATTCATGCTCTGACCCTTTATGTTTGAAATTTGAGGTATTTCCTAAGTTCATGCTCTGACCAATGAAAGTTCTAATTGCAGCCCTCTAACCATTAACACGACATCATGCACAAGTGTAACCACCATCATTAAAGTGCTCCACTACTCTAGCATTTAATTACCCACTTAGGGAAGTGTTCCCATCATGGAAGAGAGTAGCTTATGCATTGAACACTCTCCATCACCCAGCACTAATGCACCCTAATTGATGCACAATAACTCAAGCAAATCGAAAATAGAAGAGAGTCCATAAAGCAAAATTGCCTTGAGGATCACCTTCATAAGTGTTCCATCTCCAACTATTGCCTCTGCTCACTCAAGCTACTGAGAAAAAAGGTAATTTAATTCATGCTCTGACCCTTTATGTTTGAAATTTGAGGTATTTCCTAAGTTCACGCTCTGACAATGCATGTTCTAATTGCAGCCCTCTAACCATTAACGCAACATCATGCATAAGTGTAACCACCATCATTAAAGTGCTCCACTGCTCTAGCATTTAATTACCCACTTAGGGAAGTGTTCCCATCATGGAAGAGAGTAGCTTATGCATTGAACACTCTCCATCACCCAGCACTAATGCACCCTAATTGATGCACAATAACTCAAGCAAATCGGAAATAGAAGAGAGTCCATAAAGCAAAATTGCCTTGAGGATCACCTTCATAAGTGTGCCATCTCCAACTATTGCCTCTGCTCACTCAAGCTACTGAGAAAAAAGGTAATTTAACACTCCCTCTTTGCAAGGAAGGTGTATGCCAACAATCCTAGCTTCTCCCTGAACATCTCAAACTTCCCCTTAGCCACGGGATTCATCATAATATCAGGTACTTGCAAATCTATTGGAATGCAATCCAACATTATAGCTACCTTCTAATATCAATCTCTCAGTAAATGGTACATCATGTCAAAATGTTTGGAGAAATCATGGAATACTAAATTCTCAGATACCATGACGCAACTATAATTGTCACAGTAAACAACAATAGGCTCCATCAATTGATCCGTCAACTCTACAATTGACTTGAAAATCCAAATGGAATCAGAACAAGAAGATGAAGATACCATATACTCAACTTCAGAAGAACTGAGAGAAATTAATGTCTGATTCCTATTGAACCAAGAAATCATACATGATCCGAAACTAAAAAAAAAACAGAAGTATTCTTCCAAGTATTAGCTTCTCCAGCACAATCCAAATCTACAAACTCGAGTAGCAGTAACTTTCCATCTCCAGAATACTTCAAGCCATAATGGATAGTGCCCTTCAAATATTTGAGCACATGCTTACCAATTTTCAAATGAGACTAATGAGGCTCCACCACAAAACTAGTTTAGCGTATTCACTATACACTAAATAGCATGGCTAGTATTTACTAGGTAAATCAAGGATCCCATAAACTACCTATACAAAGTAGGATAAACCAAATTAGTATCTTCAACAAAATCTAACTTAAGAATTGGTGTCATAGGTGTAGCCATAAGTTTACAACCATGAAATATATTTACAAATACAAAGTACCTATCATATCCAAGTTTTAATGTGTATGTGTTAGTTACAATTTCAGGATGAATTCTGCAAGGGATGGCATGTACACAACATGAAAACAAAAAAGGACAAAAATAAACCAAGAAGAACATGGAATAAATGTTACTGTATCCCAGATCTGAAGTTTAAAGGGCTTATTTCCAATGGTGATCATGCAACACCCCAAATTCCACCTTGATTGTCACATGCATTGGCTGGAACCTTTTGTCCATGAATTGTAGCAATATGCATGATTTCCCCACTCCTGCCAAACACCAAAACATTTATCCATTCATTCATTCTAGTAAAAGTGTAATGCAATTTTCCATGGATACACATAAAATAGAATGAATTTATACAAATCAAGGTTCCTACCAGTGTCTCTAATCACAATGTACTTGAAAAGGTACAGTGTAAGACAATATACCCTAGCAATTGTGATTCACTCCAAATCCAGGATTGTGCTTGATTTAATTTGAGCAAACTGTGCATAAAATATCAATATGTGTGGGGAAATTATGAATCCATACAACCCCTGTCTCTGCGAGAGTTGAGTTGTGTGATTTGTGCTACCATTAGGTAGGCCAAACAGACAACCTTCTCACAATATTATGCTAAAAGGTGAATGTTTGGCATGTTGTAAGTTTTGCCCCCATGTGGATTTTGGTTTTTATTTATTTGTTTGAATGACCAAGGCTGCTCCTTCATGTTAAAGTTGCTTTAAAAGTTAGCTCGAAAGAGTAGATATTTTATTTATTTATCTAAGTTTTCAATTACCATATCAAAACACTAAGAAGATAAGTTTATAACCAACATTCCAATGAGAATTTGTCACCTAAGGCCATGTTGTTGTATGGATTTAAATGAAATATAAATATTATATTGTATAGGAATGACAAGTAATATTATTTAGAATTGGCAATTTGAGGCAGTATTATTGTTCCATGGGGTTCAATCATCTCCAATGACATGTGTGTGTTTGTACTCATGCCCAATGTGCATTTATACTTGCAATAGTGAACCCCATTACCCTACTAGAGCACACTGTCTCGCCACACCCACAGCCAATGACCCGGGCATGAGCTGTTCATAAGACTGTACATTGGGTAGTCATACCAACCAGATATGCCACTGCTCCTGACAACTGGAATACCTATTTTACCCACTTGATTGACCGATAGGTGCTTCATGATGCCAAGAGTTGTACCCGAAACTCAAAAATTTCCTTATGCCAAAACTCTAAAATTGCTTTCCAAAACCCTAAAGAGTAAGGCATGTGAAATAAATATTTGTGGCATTTATGGCTCCCTAATCCAAGGGATAATAACATGGGAAATGAACTATAACACCTACCAAAGGGATTCAATGAATAACTAATTCTATTCTATCTTGTTTTCTGTATTGAAAGATAGGGGAAATTACTAAGATCAATGGACCAAAGAGTACAACTCAGAGATGGTGAGTTTGATCCTCAATATAAGTTTGGGATGCATGCAAAACAAATGAGATATGCAAGTGTCCCAAATGGATTCATGAAAAAGGGATCGTGTTAGAAGCAAAATATGTCCACTGAGATGGATCCCAAATATCCGTTGGTCGGGCTAGTCACAACCTGTTTGGTAGTTTCGGCACAAGCAAATAGGCTACGTGTACCTCGAATGGTCATATGTCCGAGGTGAAAAAAGGGGAATAAGGATAAGCATAAAACTTGCATGCAAGTAGTACCCTAAGGACCTCTCAGGTTGGGTATTGGGGCCTCCCTTAGAATTCCCACAAATTATATGTGTTAGTGATATTCACAAGGCTGGTATAGATATGCTTTCTTGTTTCATTGATCCTACATGCATTTTGATTAAGTAAACTATTGGAATTCAGAAACAGGGCACATATATCTACACCAAAGGGGAAGATGCTTGATGGGATGCCTGGATGAAACCTATACACGAAAATACAGGGAACTATTTCTTCAAGTTTCTTGTACTCGAGAAGAAACATCTTGGAAATTATAGCCAATTAGCTTATACATTCTCTAACCAAGAGCTTGAGTATGGCTCAAATCTTGATTCAACTATTGCTGTGAAGAAAGAATCACTCTTAAGCCTTATTTCATTTGCCTGGTATTTTTCTTTTCCTTCTCTCATATTTTCCATATTTTTTGGGGGTTCTTTTTCCATATTTATTTTGGGTTGCTTAGTGTTTAAAAGTAAATTAGCCGTAAGTTAAAACTAAGACCTCATGATATAGGAAGTTATAATAATTGGATGCTAACACATGTTTTGCAAATATGACCATAAAATTGGGGTAAGAACTGTTCATAGACGTGGTCAGCTTCATGTCCAGCAAGAAATTGGGAAGCAGCCTACACAGGAAGTACCTGATATATCTGAGAGAGAACCTATTTTGCAGGGCTGTCCTGTTTCTTGTTTATTCGCCTTTCAAATATCTTTCTTCACAAGAACAAATTTTTCTAGCTAAATCTCTGGAGCCATTTGGTCATGAGTGGCTACAATCTTTATTGAATACTATAGCACTAGGATCTTGTAACAATGGAAATTATGTATTTGATGATATTTTGATGGTAGTAAGCTTGATGTCTTTGGCAAGTTTTTCAAGCTTGGAACTGTTTAGTTGGACTTTACATAAATATAATGTACTGGAAATATTGTCCCATGTTATTAAGTTCTACTATGACAATGAAGTCAAAGTTGCAAGATCAAATGTATCTATTCATGTTGTTAGTGCAACACATGGGAGGATCTGTTGTTGGGATGAAACACAAGATTGAAAAGGAAGCAATTTAATATTGTTTCTTACCCACTCACCCTTCGCAAAATTGGTTCCAAATTCAGTCTTTGCTCAGAATGTCAGACAAGATATCCATGTTGAAGGTTCTATTGAAAAGGTTGAATGTGAAGAAACAGAAACTGGATTATCAATCAGGCAGTTTCATAAATTGGTTGTTGACAATAGCCTTGCTCCTGGTGTACAATGGTATGCATCACACAACATGTCCTGCTTCGGTATATATGGATTTCCAAATAAATTTGGAAGAAGAATGAAGAAGGAATTTGATAATGATGAGATGTATGACCTCTTGTTGGTCTTGTCAGATGGGAGTTCATTGTTTGCACACTTGGTTTTTTTAGCAGCTAGATGCTCATCTTTATTTCCCTCTAGCTATATTATTCCCAAGCAGAACATTTGGATCTTTGGGTGATGCTTTGTTAAATCAAGGAACAATGAAAATGGTACAAAAAAGGTCTATAGAGAGATCGTTTGTCTTCCAAATTGCACTATCCTACTTGTCTATACTAGAACTGTGAAAGTAGATGAGGAGAATGTGGCAGATGTCAGGTTACTGGAAAAGCATTGCAATTTGGAACCTTTACTTTCCCTTCTTTATGAAAGAACACCTAGTTGGGGAATGTGGATCTGAGAGTGCAACCTTGCTTCTGTCGTTGATTTTAGTGGCCATCCTTACTCGTAAGTTATCATGTTTGTTGCAGAATGCCTATTTCCTCTTATCATTCTTGCATGCATAAAATAACAAAAAGCCCAAAAGTGATATGTAGTAAAATAAGAGAAGGTAGAAGTTACTTGCAACAGGATAAATTTATGATATGGTACTTAATATTTTCCCAACAATTTCTCATTATGTTAGACTTTTTAGCATGATTCAAAGATTCTTTATAATGTTTATTCCCTATGTATATTTTTTAGTGACTTGCAAATGGAAGTCTTCAATTGATTTTGTAATTTTCATGTTTATCTCACCAGACCTTCGATGAGACATCACCAATATGTCATTGCATTTTGATGATTAATTGCCCCTGCCCGCAACAGAGATGTTATATTACAAGCACATGATTACATAGAACTATCTTGGCTAGTTGAAAAATGGTTCTTGGAATATTTTCCAGATGTCTACTTATCTGTTGTGCATGAGAAATTAAAATTGAATTTGCATTTAAGTCCCAAGATAATTCAGAAAGCCACATATTGTTCTTAATGGGCTATTGTTGAAGAAGCTACAAAGTGTATGACCCCATCATATTTTAGGATGTGTGACAAAGGATTCCAAGTACCCTCTTGTAGTCCAATGTTGCAGAGTCATAATCAAAGATTTTTATTTGAGGGTATAGCTACAAGAAGAGTTCACATGCACGTCCATAAAATGGAAGATTCTACACAAAGAACTGAAAAATATTTAACTGTAAGGCACTCAGAGACTACATCGGATGATTGGTATGATAGTAATAGTGGTTCTACATGTGGCCCAAAAATGCAGCAACTGCACTTTGATCGATTTGATGGGAAGAAATGCGATTCAGAGGTGAGAAAAAACTTTATAAGTATGATGAAAATGAACAATCATTTGTTTGTTTAATGTATCACTGGGACATGCCACAAGTTCTAGAAGTGAGTATGGGGGTTTTCTTAACAAAAGATTCGTGTAAGACTCATTTCCTTATTTCCAGTATATATTTTTTATTTTTAAGAGTGAATCCGTAACTAGTAATTGGGTATGGATTCTAGGGCTTATTGCATCCGGCCATTGTTTGCCTAGATTTGGAAACCATTCAATTTGGAAACTTCATTGGTTATAACTACTACTACTCGAAATTTTCGATTAACAATCCTATTCAACCAAATTCTCTACTGGACACTGACTACGGTTGCTTATCTCAAAACCCATGGAACCCTATCAGGAAAATTTAACATATTTAATAAGATTACACCCTATGGAACAAAGAAAATTTAACAAATTGAAGAATATTAAACCCTTACTAACCGATTTGGGGGGAATTTCGTCCTCTATGCAACCTCCTCGACCTCTTATCTGTGTCATCTCTACCACTGTAACCTCTATGTACTCTCGAACTCTATGAGCTCCCTTCCTCCTCCCCTCTGCGACCTTATCTCAACCTCTCTTCCTCCTCCCCTCTGCGTCCTCCTCGACCTCTTATCTCTATCCTCTCTACCACTGTAACCTCTGCGTCCTCTCAACCTCTACGAGCTCCCTTCCTCCTCCCCTCTGCGACCTTATCTCAACCTCTCTTCCTCCTCCCCTCTAATATGCGACCTCCTTTAAATCTCTCTTCCTCCTCCCCTCTGTGATCTTGCGGATATGGACTCGGCTCGGTGAATTGGTAAGTGGGGAAAATGAAATCAGCAGCAGGAGAGAAGACCCCCTCTTGAGGTCTCTTCGTACACCCGCTTTTCCAAATGGTTGTCAACGTTATGGAGCTTGTGTCACTGTAGCGACAATCGTCGGGCAAGATCCTTTTTTTCCAAAAAATTTAACTATTTTTCCACGAAAATTTTGATTTTAACTTATTCATGGAAAAATGTCGTGGAACTTTTGATCCATATGTAGTAGTGATCGGTCCATTGTGACCCAGATAGGCAATGGTTGCTGACATCATATAAAGTAACGACGGCAGAATTGGAGGCTATCGTGAATGACTGGCCCGAGGCGTGGTGCAAACCCATGGGGTTGGCCGAGATTGAGGCTGGGGAACCGATGCAAGGTCCAGAGGATCGCATATCAGCACATGACCAACACAGTCATCATGATTCAGACCGAGAATCCATAAAGACACCAACAGATGATGACAGTGACCGGGCACTAGAAGAAAATAGAACAAAAGGGAACCAGGACCCTGCGACAATCAGTGGGCTACCCCTGTCGACGGAAGCACAGTTGGGCCGAATCATAAAAGCAATCGCTGATGCATCCACCACAGCAGCTCAGAAGATGACAAGGGTGACAGATGAAGGATTCCATGTGCTTACTGCTCGCATGGACTCTTTGTGTGATATGGTTTCGCGACGGGCACCTGAAGAGGCAGTGGCACTGCAAGTTAGCACAATCAACACCAAGCCGCGGGTCAGGAATGTGGAGATTCCCTTAACTGCGATTGTGACTGAAGATGAGGATTTGAACGCCTTGCTGCAGCAGTTGAAGAAGGTGACCATCAATGTTAACGCGTTTCCAGCACAAGGATTGACAATTATGTAGACGGTCGCTAGCCGTGAAATGACTAACAGAATTCATGAGCTCAGTCGTAAGTACATGAGGTTGTAGGAGTGCGAGGCAGCTGCACAAGCAGCCATCGAGGATTTAACAGGAAGGGCCGCTGCAGTACAGCAGGCTGTGGATGCTCTCGAGAAAGACATCAAGAAGGAACGAGCTGAGAAGGATCGCAAGATTGAAGAACTGAAGAAAGAACATGACCTCCTCATCGTGGAGAAGGCCCATATGTGGGGTGACAATGTGTGGGTAGACCGGGCCACTGCGGAGGCTTATCACCATGTGCCAAAGCCCACTGAAGAGGTGGATATGCTTCAACGTGTGCAGAAAATGGGGGCTTTCATTGTCCAGTTACGGCATGAGAACTAGGAGCTAAAAGCTCAAGTGAACCCCGACACCCCTCAAGCAGAAGTGGATGACCGCAAACGAGCTATTGAGGAGATAACAATGCAGCTGGTGGAGATGGAAATGGCGACAACGAAGCTCACAGTCGACACTGTACAGTTCTGGGGCCAGATCGTCCAGGATGAGCAGGTTGAACAGCTGATGAAGGTTCGGCAGGAAGCGAAGGGGCAGTTGGCGACACTCAAAGCGGTGATGCACGTGATGCCACCCCTAGAGCAGGTTGCTAAGTCAATGGATTTAAAGACCTGCAGCAACGTGTCGCCAAGGCTGACGAGCGACAGAAGAAGCGAGTTGCGCAGCTGGAGGAGTTCCAGGATGTTGGCAGACAGTTCATGACAAAGGCTGGTGAAGCTCTCCAGGTAGTGCAGGGACATCATCAATAAGTGGCTATGAAGCTGACCAAGCACCCATCACCCCAGTATGTCATCGACAGTCAGGAGGCGGTGACAGCAGCAAAGGAAATGGTGATGACAGTCGAGTAGCAGTATGAGGATTTCAAAGTCAGGACTACAGAGTACACTATGTCCTGTTGATGTGTCTCGAGGGCGAGCCACAAGATTGTGTTGGGGGCCTGTTGGCAAGTGGTTTGGTAAGGAAGAATCGCAGCATTGCCGATGTTGCGACACATCAGAAGAAGTCACGGAAGGTAGAAAGTTGGATTATTTTATGCATTTTTGGGTCAATTATACTGCAGTTTGTGGGTTTTTGGTCATTTGGACCGTATATTATGTGTTGTTGAGTCATTTGTACCGCAGTATGCAGGTTTTTGGGTCATTTGGACCGCGTCAGTTAGATTTTGGGTCATTTGTCCAAGTGTCAGCTAGGAAGTTGTTAGTAAGTGGACAAGCATTGTAGAGGCGGAAGCCTATATATAGACATAAGTTGTAAGTGTTGAAGGAGCTTAGTATGGATCCTTGGATGTTGTTGTGTGCGTCTTTGAGTCTGTATCTGAGATCGAGAGATATTGCTGAGATCTGGTTTTGTGGAGATGTTGTATCGGGGTTTTGCTGAAGTAATATGACATGACAGAACTATTTGGTGAAATTCCCTATGTATGTTTTATGATAATGCATGTTGCGATTCATGAATGATGCTATGGTTTCTTACTGTAGTTAATACTTTAAATGTGATACTTGTCGCGATGAATGTTTTTGTTAAATGATGTTATGAATATGAATGATGTTAACTTTGAATGCATAGATCTGTCTTGAATGTTGTGATAAGTTAAGTAATCGGTGCTGCAACCATCCTCCTTCATTTGGCGGAAACATGGTTCTGTCCACTCTCCCTTGAACACCTCGGGTGAGACCTCATTTGCTCTGCAGGTGTTGTTGGATGAGGTAAAACCTGTCCGGGCCGGTGCTCAGGGAGATCGCGGTGGGTTGGTGTCGACTGTGATGGGAACCCCTGTCAACAGGGTCTGAGTAAACAATTAGTGAGACCCTTGTAGAGATCTAGTTGAGATTTTAGCTAAGCACAGTGAGCAGAATGGGTTGTGGGCTGAGAGATAGAAGCCTGTAGGTGTTTACTTTCACCCTAGTGCCATCATAGCCTAGCTTGGGGGTGGCCTCTCAACAGAAAAAGTATATGTTGGACAAAGTGCCTATGGCTAGGAAGTGGAAAATCACTCTTACACAACCAGTTGCTTGGATCTTTTTTGTTTAAAGATAAGTATTTTGATGTATTTGGTGTGCCATGATTTTTATTTATATGCATGTAATTTGAATGTTATGTGTGTGTGGATCAATTTTATTCCGATGTGCAGTTTATTTATGTGTTTGCACATGAATTTTAGCTCTTATGAATCTGTAATTATGGCTACGGGGCGTAATTTTGAGGCCCTGATTCAGTTCATGTCCCCTCCTACTGGTCGGATTGGGGGATGGGGACGTTACACTGTACATCATATTTACCTATCCCCTGAAAAATGGGCAATCTCAATGTGGAATCTTATGTAGTTTCCATTCTTGTAGGTACATGTGAACTGTTACTTCTATTTGCAACTAGTGGGGTGTTGTTACTTCTTGAACTCTATATATCTAGATTATTTTCTTGGGTAGAATTGGCTTCTATTCCTCTAACTTTTATTATTCTTCAGGACTTGCTTCAAGCATAAACTCAAGTAATAACTAGTATTCTTGATTTGATAAAGGGCATTGGGGGGTTGGGATGAAGTGGGTGTCCCTTCTTGGCGCATTTCTTCTGACAATATCGAACCCAGGGGAGATCAAATCCAATTGCACAGTCTCTTATGCAATCATACAAGTGCCTCCATTAATCTACACTTCCTCTTCTTCCACATCCTCTATGTTATATCCTTCTCTCAGCCTCAAGGGGGTGATACCACTATTCTCATAAGAGCTTTCCCTTTCTTCCTTTCCTTGCCTCTTTGGGGGTCTCTCGTATTATAAACATTCCTCTTTCCTAGCCTCTATACACCCTTCTGGAATAGAGGACCATTCTGCACACTCTCTCCATGCATCTCCATCTCTAGCGTTCTTCTTTCCTCTCCACTCCACATTATCTTTCCATGTTGGCTTCTTTTTTTGTTTCTTTCTCCTAACTGCATGCTTTATCTCATCTCTTCTTTCATGTATTGTCTCCCTATGGATTCTATGCTCTTCTGGATCCATATATACGCCTAGATATTCTCCCACTACTTCATACCCCACCCCCACAATCTAGAGTTTATGCTGCCATGATATCGGGTTTCATTGTCATTAACCCCTTCTCAATAAACAACATTTTTACCCACAATGGAATCTGCACCAAGAATCTCTTTCTTAGACTCTCTTCAAATCTTGCTTCTGTGTGGCTATATGATTCACTACAACTTATAGTCTACAATATACCCTTCTTTCACACACAACAACTAGAAATCAATAGCTCTAGACCATGTATTACCTAGAATTCTCAGCTCTTCTATATTTTCCTCGGTCCATGATATTGGCCAAGGTGTGCTCCAGGTGCTATTTATCTCATATTACCTCTGTGTACATTCATATAACAAAATAGGAAGCTCATAGAAGAAAATTTCATGCAAATATGAATAAATATACCTTTCTTTCCAGTGTTGGGGTGAGATCCGAAGTCCTCTTTTCTCTTTTTACATGAACTCATCCTCCTTGATTTCTATCCATTGTTCGATCTCAATTTTATTTGGATTCCACCTGATTTCTTCATCATCCCTTCACAATCCCCATCAGGTCCTAGAAATGGAACCATTGTTGGTTGGTCGGTTCAATCATACCTAGGGTTCGGCATTTGTGACCAACAAAAACCTACAACCATTGGCATTTTCAATACCCTACAAGCATAGTAAGGTCTCACCTAAGACACACACAGGTAATTACATAGAGACCTGAATCAGGGATGCACAAGATAGGATGGGTTCTTTCTCCTTAACATAGTAGACAGTTCTTTACTTCCACATACATCTGAATCATTACCAAACTAACATTCATCTTCTAAACTATTAAGCATTCAACATACATTCATTAACCAAGAAACTATGCAAGGCAAATTTGAGACAATAGTTGTATTATATTACTGGTAAAAATTGGCTACAATCCATGACTACAAGCTCAACTCAACAACTTAATAACCATTCATTAGTACAAGTATAATATGACAAAACATCATATCATAAACAATGCAAAACTACATCACAAAACTCAACAACTTAAACACTATTGATTACAACTCAAAATCCCAAAACATTCTAACAACCTTTTATATACCAACAACAACAACAACAACATGCCAACCCAACCCCTTTACAAAATAGGCCCTTTTATTGGCTAATTCCCAAAATTGTAGGACTGTTGGTGGCGCACAGTCTCTAACTGAACTCCAACTCTATCTATCTTATGTTGGCACGCAACTGCTTTCAACTGAATTCCTCGACGTGCAGTATAAATACAACTGCCAAAAACTGGGCACCAACAATATTGACATGGTTGACTTGGTCAAGGGTGGGTCAATGATTATTTACCATATGTAGTTTATAGGCCCATGGTAATCACCTATGTTATTGAGGTGATGAAACCTATTCAAAGGCTTAACATACTCCATTGTAAAATGCCTCAAGTGGTCAGTGTTGGCCTAACTTGGTTGAGTTGGCTAGAATGGCAATGGCTAATAGAAGATGTATCTTTGGTGTTGGATTTCTTTGTAAAGGGTTTCCAAGGTAAATATCTTTTCCATATAATTATTGAGATTTATGTGTTTTCTTTGTATATTCTTTAGTTCTCTTTCTATGCTCATTTTTAATATGGTATCAAATCTAGTCAAACTTGGACTCTCCCACAAGAAATGTCTCATGCCAAGGGCCATGGAAGTGTAGCATTACAGGTTGTTATCGCTCGATAAGCATGTGTGTAAAGAGAAACAAAATTTTGGCCTGAAGGCACTACATAGGAAAGGAGCTTAATGGAGTTGTTGTAGATCTAAATATGTTTTGAGATCGAGCATGTTGCTTGAATGTCTAGATATTTTTCTTTGTTAGAGATATAAACTTAAAAATTGAGGGCACTAGTGAATTGAAAGTGCATATCTATGGTCTGAAGAATGGATTCGGTGTTGTTTCTAGAGATAGGTATCAATGTCAACTAAGATGTGTTTTTAGGGAACAATTCAATGCCTTCAATTTTGAGATATGTGAATCATGATCACTATTAGTGTATAGTCAATTGAGTGGGTGTATCATTACAAGAGATGTCTCTACTTATTAGGATTGCTCAAGATTACTTTAGTGTTCAACAAGTCTACAAATTTGTGGTAGAACGCTTCATTGAATAGTGGACTTCTGTTTCAATTGAGCTAGTTGATTTTGATGAGATTTGTGTCAGATTTGGTTGAAAACGTTTCTTGGGAGGAGCTCTTGAAATTTTTGATGCAATTAAATATTTGGTGGATATCTATTATCGACATAGGTGGAACACTATATCATCATGGAATCTTGTGATACAATCGCAACACTATATTATATAATATGAATGTTGTTCAATCACAAAAGACATTAGTGCCTTTGTTGGTCATCTTAGGTTGTAGATTTGTTGTTCTAAGTGTGTATATGACATGCTTTGAGCTATGGTAGAGTTTGACACGCTTTGAGCATGAATTTGTGGCAATGAGCATGGGTAGCAACATTGGAACTTGTGCTAGCACTATTGACATGATTTATGAGACATAGATAGTGAGAATGCTATGGAAATGTAGTGGGAGGTTGTAACATCACATGGAGGCACCATTCATGAATATTAAATGGTGGAGTACCTCTGTATGAGGTAACCATAAGATCACATCAATTTGTGTGCGAAGCAATATTGGAGACCAACATAAATATGATGCCTCTTGTAGATGATCTACCAAAGGAATGTTGGGAAATAAAAGTCCACTATGGATGGTCAATTTTTTGGGTTGTGATTTGTGGCTATGGTGATAGTAGAAACACCAAGACTCTCATTATGTGCTAAGAGGAGATACATGGAGTATCATGTTCCAATGTCAACCCCAAAAAAAATCCAATCGTATTTTTGTGATCCATGTGCATGTGTGCTATTATTACTTGTGATTAGAGCTCATAGGTGCATGGTGTATGGATATGTATGGTTTTAGAAATAGTTGTGTGGAGTCGATTAAATAATTTGTTGAAGTTGGTTGTGCCAACAAATGAATTTCATTTGGTGAGATTGTGTACCAGATGTTAGTGTTGTTGTGAGGTGCTTGTGTGAACGGGCAAGTGTAAACTCACAACTAGAAGTTCAAGGGGAAGAGAGGTTTGTGTTTGTGCCTATTTAGCATAATAAATCAAGGATTATAATTGATGGTGGGATCAAAGTGAAGGTTAGTTAACCATTGAAGGAATTGTTTTAATGTGTACATACTACCTAGTGCACACAAGAGCTTATTGTCATGGATAGGAGCTTGTTGTCATGCATGGAGACTTCCAAAAATGTATGATGCTAGTGTCTTCAATAGAACTATCATTTGTTGATTTTTCGATACATATCACATGTAAATGGGCATATGATTATAAGCCTTGTTTAGGCATGCATACACTAGTTTGTTTGTTCATAGGTGTAAGGTCTAGATGTAGCCCTATGAGTTAGATTTAAAGGAGTTGTGTTGTATTCTTGGATACTTAAACAAAAACTATGAAGGGGGTACGTGTTTATTCCATGTAAAGTTTAAAGGGGGGAATTTCAAGTGAATCTTGACATCATTGACTTGCTCAAGGGTGGGTCAATGTTTGTTTATAGTACATAGTTTATAGGTCGATGATATTCACCCATGTTATTAACGTGATGAAGCCTATTTAAAGGCTTGGGATACTCCATTGTAAAATGTGTCAAGTATTTGATGTTGGTATAACTTTTTTGACTTGTTTGGATTGGCCATGGTAATATAATATACATCTTTGGTGTCAATTTTCTTGGTAAAGGGTTTCTAAGGTAAATCTCTTGTCCATGTAGTTATTGAGATTTATCTGTTTTCTTTATATTTTCTTTGTTTCTCTTACTATGCTCATTTTTTTAATAACCCTCCTATTTTCCATGACCTATCTCAATAATGTCCTTTCAAGGAGTTGAGTGTGTTGTTATAATTCTCAAATAACCCTTCTGGTGGACCCAAAAGCCTCATGGTGGCCACTAAGAACTCCACTGTGGAGACCATGATAAATGAAGTCAACACAAATATTAATAACATCAAATCCACTATGTTGGCACAAGTTGCTAGATTTTTTAAATCAACTCCAACATCCACACCTTGAACAATCAAGTTTCTTTGATTGCATACACAAAATTGGCTTGACCGATTGATAACTCATCGCCTACCCCTTGAGACCAAATGGAAAGAGCAACAATGAGATACACCAAGTGAAGAATCCTTCAAGGATGGTATGCATTGCAATATATCACCTTTTATAGATAACTAGATGTGCCATAGATACCCTAAAGTAGATCTAAACTAATTTAATGGTTTCAACCCAATTAGGTGGGTTACCCAAATGGAAGACTACTTCTCCCTTTAAGGTATTATTAATGACTAGATGAAACTTATCATGGGAGTGTTATACTTGGATAGGGAACATTGGCAATCATGGTAATAGCATAAGAAATTATGTGTGGGGTATATTACCTCAACCCGGTTTGTCAATTCCACATATGCCCATTTTAAAACATACACTCATTATTCGGGTAGGTTGACCAAGTTATGCCAAACTGATATTGTGGAATATTTTATAGTAGCCTTCAAGCAATTGCAATCCACATTCAGGGAATTATTGATCATTTTCAAAGAATATTTTTCCATTGGTCTAAACGAGGAGATTCAAGCACATGTCTTGATGGTTCACCCAACTACTTGATTGGAGGTGTCCTCAACATTCTTGAGAAGCTCAAGTGGTGACAAATGCTCAAACAAAAATATCCCAATTAATTTCCATTCCTAACCACCTCTAACATCTACAACAAATCCCTGTCCCTCTCAACCCATAAGAATCCACAAGTTGACCTAGAAGAAGTTGAATAACACCAACACCTCAAAATTTGCTTTAATTGTGATCAGTGGTTTTTTTTTCAAAAAAAAATTGTATTTCTATTCATTAGTGAAATAAAATACATTCTTCAGCAATGTATGAGATATAAGGTCTTTCAGGAGACCGAGTTAAGCTTCTTCTTTACAAGCGTATCAAATTTCTACCAAATTATACTTTCATAAGAAAGACAAAACTGCAAAATTAAAATATTAATTCATGCCTTCTAGACACAGAGTCCTCCTCAATTTCTTCTATAATCAAGACTCCCAGAGGAAGGAGAAGTCTATCTTTTGAAAGCGCATCAACAAAACCATTGAACTCCCTATAAAAATGTCGAAACTTGATATTCTAAAAGGAGGAAGATTGTAACATCCCGAATTTTCATAAAAATTTAAATTTTTTTATAACGGCATTAATTATGATAATAATAATTGCGGAAATAACAATTGAGATTACGACAACATTAAATGTAAAGTTGTTAGTACTAAACATACTTTAATTTCTATTTTAGCAGCAATATGATAATGACACATAATTAGTAAACATGATTACGATAACAAATGTACTAATAGATCGGAAATATGATGCGACACTTTTTCTTTTGTAATGATACTGACAGCTTGACTTTTGATGCATAAGGGTGTCCTACGAGGTACCCTGGAGCTTACTTCGCTGCAATGCTAAAGCAAAATGAATGTTCTATGTGCAGACGACGGGTAAGAAGTTTCATGGATACATGGAAGGCTCAAATTCAACATCGTAATTAAATAAAATGTTAGAATTCTATTGCAATCCACCATAAGTATGCAGGTATGGATTTCATTGCTATAAATACTGTTTTCAAATACTGTCTTATCACTTGGCAATGTATGAGAGCATAGTTATCTATGACATTTTCAAGCTGATAGGTTCGTCACTAAAATCTTTATGGTTGTAATGTCCATACCGAGTTCGGAAAGCTGTCTTGAAAATATCTTCATCCTTAACCCGTACTTGATGATATCCTGATCTTAGATCAATCTTCGAAAATATAGTTGATCCACGCAGCTGATTGAATAGATTGTCTATGCGGAGCAACGGATATCTATGCTTGATTGTCATCTTATTAAGCTGGCGATAATCTATGCATAGTCTTAAGGTTCCATCTTTCTTCTTAACAAAGATGACAGGTGCTCCCCAAGGAGACATGCTGGGTCTTATATAATTCTTATCAATCAGTTCCTTCAACTGTGATTTTAATTCATTTAACTCCAGTATGTTCATTCTATATGGAGCTTTAGAATTTGGTACTGCTCTTGGTATTAACTCTATGGTAAAATCTAAATCTCTTTTGGGTGGTAATCCTGGAATCTCCTCAAGAAACACATCCTTAAAATCCTTTAGGACAGGTATGTCCTCTAATTTTAGTTTGTCCTCTTTATCCATAAACTCATCATTTACCACGTTTACTGCAAACATTTGGCATCCTTTCCTAACTGCCCTCTTAACTTGCATGGCTGAAATCTGTCTAAGGGTTACATTCCTTGGGATGCCTTTTATTTCTACAGTTTTCCATTCGTCATTTAAACATATAAAACTTTTTCCATAACAGTCTAGGATGACATGATGGGCTTCTAACCAGTCCATCCCAACTATAATATCATAAGAACATAAAGGTAGAATATTCAACTTGATTTGTGTTTGTAAATGATTCATGGACAAAACACAGTTTTCTATAAAATCTGATACTTTTCTCTTTGTTCCAGTTGCTAGTCTAACTAGCCAAGATTTACTAAACTTTTCAGTTTTCAATTTAAGACTGTCCACAATGTCTGGTGATATATAACGTAAGCTAGCACCTGGATCAATTAAAACAATAACAAGATGATCATGTAGCATACCTTCAATCTCTACCATGGAGATTTGATGATTTGCTTGCCTGTTGTCATGTGCTGCATTGATTCTAGGCATTTCCCTCGCCACATCTCCAACCGTAGGTTCAGTCTGTATAGAGTTGATGTTGTTTGCTTTCCGCTTCCTCAAGCGACATTCTGATGCGTAATGGGGACCTTAACATTCAAAACATTTGACAGGTGCCTTTGGCTCACTGGTTCTGGTATTATTAGGTGCATTTCTGGGTGTTGTAGAATTCTGCTGTGAATTGTTTCTGGAATTATTCCCTTGATAATTCTGATTCTGAAAAATTTTCTTTTGAAACCCAGAATTTCTATTGAACCTGAAATTTTTCCATTTCTGCTCAAATTTGTTGGGCTTATGACTCTTCCAGTTTGACATTCCCTCTCTTTTTCGATTTGTGTCATAACAGAAAACTTCCTTTCTCATAGCCTCTTCCAATGTTTTAGGACTGTCGTACTCAATTATGTCCTTAATATTGAAAGGTAAACAGCTCAAGTACCTTTGAATTTTCGGTTTCTCTTCTATGAGGTATGGTACATATCTTAGTAAGTTCATAAACTTACTGTTCATTTCCTTCATGTTCATACCTCCTAGCTTCAAATCGTAGAACTCTTTAGATTTTTCTTCATAGTACTGTTCAGACAAATATTTCTTTTTAAAGTATCGTTTAAAGGTACTCAGCTTACATCTTTATCTTTGATGCCTTTTACTCTTTTGATGTCCTGCCACCAAATATCCGCTTTTCCGGTCAAGTTATATATATCCATTTTTGCCTTCAAAGACTCTGAATAGTTATAAATATGGAAGTATTTCTTCATACCGGACAGCCAAGCTTCAGCTGTCTCTCTCTTCTCAGTTTCTCCATTGAAAGTTGGAGGTCTAATATTTTTGAACTCCCAAGAAATCTGCTCATATTCCTTATGATTTTTCCTTCTGGGCTTGAAATCTCCTTCACTACTATCACTGGTGTAGTTACGTTTCTTTCTGCATGTTTCAATAGCATCTCCTGATGAGATTGAACTGTTTTTCACTTCACTAGTTTTCTTTTTCTTGTTTTTATCAGCAAGAGGCAAATCTTCAACCTTAGAAATATTTTCATTATCTCTTTCTTGCTCCTCAGTTTGGCTCTGTTCAAACAACACTTGATTTAATTGTTCCTGTAGTTGCAAAATCCTTTCATGTCTTGTTTCACTGATCTGATTTCTGCTTTTAATTCATGAAAAGCACGTAACAGTTCTATCAAACTGTTATTTAGTTCACCGTGACCTTCTGCTACATAGTGTTGTCCCGAGCTGTGACTGTTTGGTTGAAATCTGTCGTCTAATTGTTCAGCTGAGTTCTCCATACCTGTAACTGAAAATAATTTCTGAAATAACATAATAATTAAAATTTCAAGTTAGTACAATTTTCTGTTGTATAAAATTTTTCTGCTGCATGTTTTTGGACCTCTTTTAGGCCTAGAGTTCGAATCTGAGCTCTGATACCACATGTAACATCCCGAATTTTCATAAAAAATTAAAATTTTTGATAACAGCATTAATTATGATAATAATAATTGCGGAAATAACAATTGAGATTACGACAACATTAAATGTAAAGTTGTTAGTACTAAACATACTTTAATTTCTGTTTTAGCAACAATATGATAATGACACATAATTAATAAACATGATTACGATAACAAATGTACTAACAGATCGGAAATATGATGTGACCCTTTTTCTTTTGCAATGATACTGACAACTTGACTTTTGATGCATAAGGGTGTCCTACGAGGTACCCTGGAGCTTACTTAGCTGCTTAGGTTATGAAAAATCTGGCCAAAGCATGTTCCTATGCTTGTTACTATTCATCTGTCATGTTGAAAACATTGAGGTGTAACTTCTATGTTATTTTATTTATCATTTAAATTCTATATATGAAATAGTAGAAAAACTATGGTTATTATGCCAACCATATAAGTATCTATAGGTTGGAACCTATACAATAACCCTACCCTTATAAACTATTTACAAAAATATACAAGAGGGTTTACTATACTAATGTGATAGGCAATTCGAAATTAATAAACATATGGCTAGACTTAAGCCTTGATATACAATTCGTGATCATAAAGTTTAGAGCTTAAATTAATAAAGCTCTACGTGAAGTTTTGTTTTGATATCCAATGAAACTAAATCGTATATCTCGATGGTACTGACTTGCATTTAAAATGACAGGGTAGCGAGTTGATGGTTTATTAATGGCGTCTGCCACGAGCTATCATGGAGATCGAGTCTCGATCCTGCATTAAAAGCTTGACATGAAACTCAGGGTGACAAGGATTGTTGTCATTCCACGTATTGTAATATCATTGTAATGGTGAATGCCGAGACCACTGTGTAAAGGTTGTAAGTTAATACTCCTCTGAGTTGGATGTTAGAACGATCCAGCGTGATCCATCGTGGCAATACCATGTATGTGAAGTGATAGTGCATTAAATGAAAGGGTTGTTCGACCCATTACAACGTCGTTGGCACATCCGAGAATGTTGATTGTGATGAGTTTGGACCGTTCGATTTCAACCCTAACTTCTGTCGTTGAAATGGTTTATGATCTTGGAAAGTCATTTATTGTGTTATTATTTTGGTTTGTGTGGCCGACAGGCTGCCAAAATTTTAGGTAGAAGGTTTGTAAGAGGTTCAACCTCGAGACCTGTAGTTTAGGGTTGGAGTTGCAGGTTTTAATCCATTGTAATGGCGTTGTACTGAAAGTCTGGTTCTCTGGTTCAAGTAGTCATCGAGTTGATAGTTTTAGGAACTTTTCGTTTTGATTTGAGTGGAATATACTCCCTGGGAAAATGGACAGAGGGTTTCCCGTCTCATCTACAGCGTGGAAACATCGTTTAACTGGTGAAAGTGGAAAGCTTTGGTCGTTTACGGTAAGGTAAACTTTCTTGTAAAGAATAGTGATATTCCTTTGTTGCAAATCGTCTTTCAGTTTGAAAAGTATCAGTTAACTAAATCCAACGATTTTCTTGTCAGTTGCAGGTTGTGAAGGAATGGTTCGAGCAAGGGTTTGGAAATAAGGGCGTGCTTCCAAACTGGTAAGCTCTGGGTCTTCCAAAACCCTCGTAGGTGCTCTCCGTCTGTGTGTTGAAGTGGTTTCTATGGGTGAATATCAGGTCCTTTCCATGACTCGTCGTTGTTGTTGGTTGAAGATCTTCGAAGCACATTTCGTTATTCATAAGGTGTCTGTTCAGTGCTATGACTCTCGTTTGCTTACGTGAAACTTGGTTTTATACCTTGATACATACTTTCGTCGAACTGGGAAATTGTAAAACTCGTTAATGCCGAGGGTTTAAGGACTTGTTTCAAATGTTTGAACTTGGGAATAACCCTGTATGATTTTGTTTTGGAAATCATGTTGTAATTTGTTTTCTGAGAATGGAACTTGTATTGGTTAAAGCTATTGAGCCACGACCTGTTTTGTTTAAGTTATAAGAAATGATACAAGGAGTCGAGGCTCATTTATAGTGAATACGATGCTCCCTTCTCGGCAATGAATAAATATGCTATTTGTTTCTGTGTAAAATCGTCTGTGTTATAAAACGTAATGTTGTAGGTTGACATCATGATTTTCGTTCTATACTAGGGTTTGTGAACTTGTCTTGGATATTAGTTCTGTAATATGTGCTGTTTGGAAATGAGTTCAAATCGTTGTAATGAAAATGAACGGGCCATACCCTAATTTGTGTTTTGTTTGAAAAGAAATTAAATGTTTGAAAATGAATTTTCAAAATAACTTTGGTTCGATCCAAAGCCTATGTAGATTGAGTTTGCAAAACGATAATAATGGGGATCGAAATTCTAACTTAGGGTTTGATAGAAATCAAGTTTTATTTTGGAAATAATAAAAGCAATTCGTAATATATATAGTTTCTAATATAGATGAATAAGATGGAAGGAAAACGAAGTATGGTTTATCATGTTTTCAATATTGCTAGAAAATAATCTTTGAAATGTTTAAAGAGGAAAATGAAAACAATGTGTATGTGAAATATGAAGATATGAAGACTGTGTAAGATGACTGTAATTTATGACTTGTGATCATAACTAGCACTTCTAGTTATTACAACAATAATATTTGTTTCTAAATATAATGTACAAAACTTTTAAGTGTATTGATTTCCTATTTAAAATTTAGAGGTAAGAAAAACACAATGAAATTGTACAGTCAATAAGCTATATTTGTTTTTCATGAAAACAATAGAGTCTCCTCTATACTGTAATAAGTACTGTATATTAATCACTACTGTTAGTTATAGGGCATAAATGAAAACATAATTCAATCACTGCACTTGTCTATTCAAATTAGTGGCATTTGCCTATCTTCTAATCTATTATTAATTTGCGTATCTATACTAGAGTACGATGCATAAAACAACATGTGGAAAAATATAGATACTAATTTATCAATTCGAAATCATCAGTAAACTTTAACATTCAGACTCTAAACAAATTAGAAATAGATTCTTCTTTCAAACAGAGAACAAAAATTACTAACTTACTGAACATAACTACTAGTTGAGATAAAGTAGAAAATTTGTAAAACCTGGATAAATCTGTAGGGCAACAAACAGCCCAAGAAGACTGTTCCACCCAACCAATTCCTGAAAGCAGTTAAGTACTTGCCTTAGGACCCCCGAGCCTGTTCACTGAACCGCCAGGAGGAAGAAACTCTAGGAATTAGGATCTCCACTTGCAGTAGCACTAACTGTTGAGTCTTCAAGAACTAGCAGTCCAATAGACCTATACCAGTATCTCTGGTTCTTCTCAGCAATATGCAGACTTAAGATTGCACTCACAACTAGCCTCCCTAATTCGAATCTCTCAGTCATCACCTGATGCACATGAGGAAAATATTTCTGCAGAAAAATACTATGTAAGAGCTGCCTGCTCAATTCAAATTTGCCTTAAGTAGGCTGCCTAAGCCTTTTCAGTTGTTACTGGGTCATTAAATGAGCTACCTGCTCACTCCCTCCACCTAGGGTATAATGCCACATTTTTAGGGGTAGTTTTTCCATAACCAACAGCTAGTGGTGTGATGCAATTGCTGCCATCTGTCCCATACCTTCCAACAGCTTCCATTCCTCCTAGTGGGTCAGTGAACACTCATTTAATAGTCCCCTTGGGTGTTTGTCTCCTAATTAATTTATTTAAATAATAATAATCAGTAATTATATTCATCCTTGATCAAAACTGATCATAATTACAAAACTTTGTAATTAAATTTAACATGAAGTATTTTGCAAATAAAATAATAATTTTCAGAAATTTGGGTAGGTGACAAAGGTATCTCTTTTAGGCGACCTACCGGAGGCCTGAGATGGGTATCTTGCACATCAATTTCATTGTTAACACAGGAAATTGCAAACTGCGGGTCTCCCATTATCATGATGTCATTCAACCTACAATTAGAAGCACATTTTAGGAGTTGAAAGAATGCTTGAAGCTCGGCCCAATTATTAGACCCTAGTCCAATACAACCTTTTCCCTATAAGGAAGACCTCTCTACAAGATGGATCACAAATGTAACACACCCAGTGTCACATTAACTTAACACACATAATAATATTTTTTTTTCTAAATATAGCATGCATAATGTTCATATGCATTATTTAAGCTAATGCGCAACAATACATAGAAAAAACATATTAAATAAACCGTTTAGCAAAAGCTTACTTTAATCACATGTCACACATTTATCAATTTAATATTACTTCATTATTATTTCACATAATAAATGTTTCCCATTAAAAATATATTATAATGGACCCATAGTAAAATATGCACTAAGAATTATCTGAAACCTGAATAACAACCCTTAATATGTGGAAATTGTTTACAATTACCCATTAGGCAAAATAAGGATAATTAAGTGCATTACAATGCATTACCACATATTAGGTTTAAATAGTAATAATTCAAAACATGGTTCAACATTGCACATAAAATAAATACTTCACAAATATTTCATTTTTCGTAATGAATTGAACTCAATAAACCATCACTTAATAAATATTTCATTTTCCCTAATGGATTGAGTTATGTGCATTAACCAAGTACCTGGCTAATCAATTACTCATTAAGCAATGAGGTCTAATTACTGCATAGTAATATATAAACTCTAGGAGTCTTTCAATTTAACTATTAATCAATAATAGTTTGAGCACTCCAAATTATGGATTATTTATAAGCTTATGAGTGAATGAAAATTCACACCATTTCCATGCACGGGAAATTAAATTGAATTACATATGAATTTCATCTTTAATTCATATGTGGTAATTTTCAACACTCAAATTAAAATAATCAATTTGCCCGTGAAACCATAATTAAATATCATGACAAAATAACCATTTCATGGTTGAACTTCCATCAACCATCATGTCAAAAGTAAATAAACTATATTTTTAACGCTTGGATAAAGAAATAACAAGTCCAAAGCAATATTATGGCCATTGGACACTCAAACATTAACTTACAACAATTTTATAGGTGTTGTAAATTCATTCTATGGAAAATATACCACAGCTAAACAAACCAAAAATACCCTTCCCTTTAATTAATAATTTATCACAGAAAATCTATAATTTCAGGTCTGCGCAATTTAATTTCTTACGGGAAATAAAACCCATAATTTTAACCAAAAAACAAGTAATTTGGAGAAATAAACCCATGTCAATTCCATGTACAGGAATAACACAAACAACTCATGAATTTATAAACATGTAATTTTATTCATCATTCATCAATTAAACCAAATCGAGAAATAAAGCATCATTTCCCGAGTTTAAAACTTATCTATAAAATACTTGAATTGGGAAACTAGCTGTGTGGCTTCCATGCTCCACCCAACCATAGGCAATTTTGCTCATCTATCTCTTTTTTGGTGAGACTCATGCATTCACCAAAAAGACATCTCACCAGTCCCATAATTTCTCAGCAATTTAACACAGGATTACAGGCATCCATGAAAAATAAGTTACTGCCAATTCCATGCTAAACCACACAATTCCTCACTCTGGTTTCCTTCCAATTGCACCACAGTGAAAACCCATCACTGCTTAACCAGTACACAAGAATTCCACCAAAATGGTTCATGCATAATGCACCATTTCATTGACCACAACCCAACAGTCAATCACATGTTCATTCCAAAATAGGAATTATCACTCGTAATTCTCACTCCTCTATTTACTTAGACCTTCCATGCGTCTCCGCACACTCCCCCTTCTTCCCAGATGACGGAATAATCCATAATATTCCATTTGCCTTACATGTATAAGCTTTTGCATGCAATCTGACAAACACATGGGCTCTGCAAGAGACCCACGTTTCCCATTTTAATATTTTCATTTTCATTTTTAAAATAAAAACCATATAATCTCTCCCCCTAATCCCACTTAACTCATTTAATCATAATTAATTGATAATTATGATTTTAAAAACATAACTAAAGTCATTTAAATGGGTTTAAGACTTAGGATAAACTTTAGGGATATTTTAAGGGTCTAAAAGGGTATCTAAGGGTCATGGTATAGTTTCCTCCTAGGCCACTTCTATCCCCCTTACTGTCTCTAGTGAATACATGAGTCCCTGATCTCTTCAGGGTACTTCCTTAACACAACCAGTTGTGTATTTTTAATATTAATAATGTCAAAATATACATTTGATCTTCCATATAGGCATTTGCATATCAATATTTACATCATACATATGATAGGTTCAGGGGTCTCAGCTAGGGGTATTACAACAAAACCAATCCCACTACTGGCCCCATTATACTTACAAATCCCGTTAAACATGCCCACAGATACAATGAAGGTGAGGAGAAAGGAAGGTCATGTCTCTCCTTTTCCAGATCAACAATTTTTTTATAGAAATTGAACAGGGCACTAACTTGGTCCATCAGGATTCCAATATGTGGGGCTTTATATGAGAAAATTGCATTATTTCTTGACAGACATATCCCCTAACAAATCAGAAAAGGAAAGGAATGGTATTTTTTAAGATGTAGAATGGAAAAGAACCTTAAAAAACTCAAACAGAAGGAATTTCCAACCTAAAGATCCTATTTCTAAAACCTGACTTCTGACATCCTCTAAACTTCCTGAAAAAAGGAACATTCTAGAAAAAGTTGATGAGCCAATTCTTTAGCCAGCCTACAGAGCATACATATATATGGGCCTGACCAATTCATTATTTGTAATCTATCCCAAATCGGAACTTTATTTGCAAGTACTAACCACGTCAGCAGGGAATATTTTTGAGGAACCACTACCTTCCATATCTTAGACCACCAAATTTGCACAGGAGGTTCCTCTGTCTTAAACAAATATTCATAGCCACTTTTGGTTGAGTGTTACCCCCCCTTCGCCTTTAAATATCCAATCTAATTCCTCCTCATCCTTTAAACAAATGTGCGCTTGAGAAAGAGTCAGTACATAATCATCCCAAGCTTGACCCTAATCCCCTGCAATGCCAAGGTCCCTAGCTGATAACCAACCTTGCTGCCACATATTGGTTAATCCTAGATTGGCTACTTTATCTAACGTATCCCAACCTAAATCTTGAAGGAATGTAATAAGGTCTCTAGAAAAACAGATTGAACTTTCCTGCCATAATTGCGTTTTCTCCCACTCTGATAGATTTACCATTCCCTACTTTACAAACAAGGAATCTACCAATGATAGGGAAGGCTCTAGAAAGAGCATTCCAATGATTAGAAGCTTGACCTATTAGTTTTTTTTTTGTTTAAACAAAAACGTATATTGTATAAAAAAAAAAAATCCGTGGTTATGAACCAAATCGGCTAAGTACAATTGATGGCCAAATTGACTTTGAGCAAATTCAGTTACACTTAACTTACGGTCTATGGAGATCATAATTGTGTGAAGAAGAGCTTATATATCAAGATGTCTTTCGTATCAAGATGAAAGAGTTTATTACAAGAAATAAATTGAATAAGCATTGATGTTGCTGATTGTGTTGACATCATGGAGGTTACTGTTTGAATTTGATGTGAGATTCAAATTGCCCAATGTTTCAGCGTTCTGCAACTGGCGTTGAAGTAATATAATTCTTCATTATTGTTGGATTTGATAATAAGCAACTGTATTCCAAGGAATGAGAGGATGTTTAAGCTTGAAATGAATGTGGCGCTGGAATTGCTGGTGATAAATACATATAAAATCTTGAGGATGATGTGAGATCCGATTTCTTCAGTATCGACACTCAGCTTCTGTCAATGGAGGAAAATGAAACTTCTGCGATATTGGAGTAGAAGAGAATCTGAAGGTAATCAACAATAGGGAGGAATCAACATGTACTAAAGGATCATGCTCAAAGAGTTCGGTAACTGATTATCCTGCTGAATGAGTTGTCGATATAAGATTTATTGTTTGAATAGGTAATGAGATTCAAATTTCCAATATTTCATCATTCTGCTTCTGGCATTGAAGAAAGGTAATTCTTCTGCAAATGTTGGATTTGATACATAGCATCTGCATTCTAAAGAATGATGGATGGCTAAATCTTTAGATGAAAATGGTGCTGAGAATGTTGATGAAATAATACATATAAAAGTTTGAAGATATTGTGAATTCTGAGAGCCAAAGTTTCAACACTCTGTTGTTGATGAAGAAGGAGAATTAGACTTCTGAGAGGCTGGAAGAGGTTAGAATCTAGAAGTAATCTGCATTAGGCACGAACCAAATTGTAGAAGAAGATCATACCCAAAGAATTCAGAAACTGATTATCCTGCCCTGTTGGAGATATTAGTAAACAAAATCAATAAGTAAGATGAAAGTCACTGTCAAATCCAGTTGCCTTGATGAAGAGAGGAAAAACCTTCTCATGGAATATATTGTGATCCATTGACAGTGTTGGAAATCTGAAGAATCCCTTAATTTAGTCTACTAGTTACATTCGCTTCTATGTCAACTTCAGTGTTTGAAGTTCTAAGGATATGAAATGCCTTATAATGAATGAACGTTCTTGAGATGTGCCTAATTCGCTGTATTATTCGATTGAGAGGTAAATTATTTAAACTGGAGGTGGCATTGAATGCTTTAATTATAATCATGGAGTCTCCGAAAACATTTAGGTTATTGATCTTCTAGTCCTTGGCTATCTGGCAACCTTTTAACAATGCCAGAGCTTCTGCAATGTTGTTTGAGCATATGCCCAAGCCCCATCTAAATTTCAAACTTATTGCGCCTTCCTTTGTCCATAGGACTCCCCCTGCTCCTGCATCTCTAGGATTATTCTTGGATGCACCGTCAAAATCTAAGATGTCAATATCCTGGTTATTTCTCCATTCATGGAATTCGATGTTAGGTAATCTAAGTTTCCAAGTAGGGTAGGTTCGCATTTGTGGCTCTTTGATTGTGTAAGGGATAGAGAATCCGATCCAATTCTTTTCATTATTGCCAAGATTTTCAAAAGACTTATACTTGGATATTTTAAGACATTCAATTAGAAGTGCTTTGGCTTGGCTTGCAATTTGTAGGGGCGTGAAATGCTTGTCTTGAAAGATGGTCGAATTTCTTGCTGTCCATAGTTTCCAGCAGGTATATTTGGGGATGGAGATCCAAATATGATACCAGGGATTCTTGATTGGGATGGGTGAAGGATAAGTGGATTTCCAGTTAAGGAAGAGTTGGGAGATGGAAAAGAAAGGGGGCATAGTGAAATTGAGATCTTGAAGTATAAGGGTCCAAACCAACTTGGTAAATGGACAATCCAGGAAAAGGTGGATGAGAGTTTCAAGACTGCTATGACAAAGAGGGCACCAAAATGGCCCATGGAAGCCTTTCTTGATTAGGTTATCTCCGGTAAGGACTTTGCAGTGGATTAGTGTCCAGATAAAGAAATTAACTTTAGGTAGTCCTAGAGAGTCCCAAGCAAGTTTCCATAAATCTCTTCTTGTTTCATCATAGGTTTGGAGAGCTTTGTAGCCGAAAGCTGGAGTGTAGGAACCCATGGGGCCCCACCCCCGTTCATCTTTGGCATTGAGGTGTATCGGGGCGCAACCTTTCAATTTGTTGGTGAGAATAATATTGTCGGCCTCAAAATGTGGGCTGATGGTTGTGTTGTTCCATTTTTTCCAATTTCCCTGAGGATCCATGAGCTGAAATCATATAATGTTGTAATTCCTTGTTGATTGAGTCAGACTGTTATATTCTATAATTCTTGGGAATTCTAAAGAAGATCATTGTCCATGATCTTGTCCGTGAATATATTGATTTTCCTACCATTTCCAGGTACCCAATAGAGATCTTTTGAAAAAAACTCCCAAGTTTCCTTGCATAGGGTCCAAGTGCGTGAGCCATTGGAGATTGGCTTGTGATCGAGACATCTTAGAATGGATCCATGTAAATATTTTTTCCTAAGAACTTGACTTACTCGATGACTTTTATTGTGCAGAATTTGCCAGAGCAGCTTGCCTCCCATAGCCAGGTTTGCATCATGTGGATCGCGAATTTGGAGTCCCCATGAAGATTTTGCCTTCTTAATAGTGTCCCAGTTTACAAGATGAATTTTATTATCATTGTTTTTTCCGCCAGACCAAAGGAAGTCTCTAATAATTTTACTCATCTGATCTGCTGCTCCTTTTGGGGAAAGGAGGGTAGAAAATTGATAGATGGGTAAAGCTGATAGGACAAAATTTACTAAAATTAGTTTTTCGGCCTTGCTGAGCCAGTGGCCTCCCCATCTTCTAATTCTACTTTTGAATTTGTTGTTCGTATCCTCCCAATTTCTAGAGTTTGCTTTCCCGAAAGTGATAGGGAGTCCTAGATATAAAAACTTGTCCCAGTGAATGTGAACTTTGATGCCAATTATTCTGGTGATCTTTGTTGCAACATGATTTTTTAGGTTCCAGCAATACACTGCACTTTTTTGCAGATTAATTTTACCACCCGAAGCATTACAATAAATATTTAAAATTCACTTGAATTTGCGGGCTATAAAGGAAGATGCTCCACCAATTAGAAGAGAATCATCAACAAAAAGGGTGTGATTAATAGGAAGAGAGTCAGAGGTCAAATGGAGGCCGGGAAGAGAGGCAATGGTCATTTCAAAGTTCAGTTTTCGACTGAGAGAATCTGCCAGGATGATGTACAAAAATGAGGAGAGAGGGAAGCCTTGTCTAATGCCACGCGTGGCTTGGAAGAAATCTGTGGGTTGGCCATTGATAGGGGGGGCTATCCAAGGACCTCTTATACATGCAGAGATTCAGTTGATGAAAGTTTTTTCGAATCCAAAGCGAATCATAATTTTGAGAAGAAACGAATGCTTGACACAGTCAAATGCATTGGCCATGTCAAGTTTGATTAACATACATTTTTCCTTTCGAGATCTGCTTGAATGGATTGCTTATTGCATGAGGATGATGTTGTCGAGGATTTGCCTCCCTTCGAGGAAGCCACCTTGATTGTCAGAGATAATTCTATTGAGTAAAGGCTTCATTCGATTTGCTAACAATTTGGAGATAATTTTATAGGACGAATTGCATAGTGATATCGGTTTGAATCTACTGAAGGAACTGGGATTGGTTTCTTTTGGGGAAAGAAACAGAAATGTACTGTTCGTGCATCCACCGACTTTGGATTTGGAATGAAAATTCCTTATCAATCTCATAAAGTCTTTTTTAATATACTTCCAACATGCTATGTAGAAATGCATGGAAAACCCGTCGGGACTCGGTGCTTTATCAAGTTCAAAAGAGAGAATGGTATTGTATACTTCCTACTCGGTGAAAGGAATGCAGATCTTGAAATTATCTTCCTGCATGATACTGTGGGGAATATGCTCTAGTAGGGTTAACTCGTCATCACCATTATCGTTGCTGTCTTCTGCGTAAAGATTGGAGAAATGAGAGAATCCGGCGTTCTTTATATTTGTGCTTTCGGCAACTGACGAACCGTCCTCATTTTTTATTCCAACAATGCGGTTGATAGACTGTCTTATTTTGAATTGTTTATGGAAAAAATTAGTATTCATGTTGCCTCCTTTAAGCCAAATACAACAAGATTTCAACCTCCAATACTCCTCCTCGGCTTGGAATTTCTGATACACATTGGATTGGTGTAAAACTTCATCGTGTAGGGTGCTTGCTTCAATGGAACGGGATTCCATTGTTGACTGGAGATTTTCTAAGGCAATCACGGCATCTTTGCTGGGTTGAACGGATTTTGAACTAATAATTTTGGCCCATTTCTTGAGAGCGGATTTGGTATTTTTTAATTTTTGTTCCCAAATGTAGCAGGGGGAGCCTGTGATTGGAATTTTCCACGCTTGTTCGAGGATGTCCCATAAATTAGCCTGATCGAGCCATTGAGGGCTGAATCTGAAGGGAATGGGGCCAAGATTCTCAATTTCAGAAAACTGAAGTAGGATGGGTCTATGATCTGAAGCAAGGTTGGTGAGGATGCTAAAAGAGATGTTGTGGGTATCAGTCAGTAAGGTGCTATGGACTAGGAATCTATCCAATCTGGCCATGATATTAGCTTTGCTGAGACGTTTATTTGACCAAGTATATTTCCCATTTTTGGGCTTGATATCGATCAAGTCCCATGTATGAAGAAGAGCTTCAACCCGGGGTTTGAAGTAGTCATTTCCTTGTAGGCCACCTTTCTTTTCTGATCTGGAGAGAGTAATATTCATATTTCCGGCTAGTATTATGTTCTAAGGCTCGTAAACCTCCAGAAAACCTTCAAGTAAGCTCCAGCAATCGTGTTTCTCAGAATGTAGATTGGGTACATACAAATTGAATAGAGCGAAATGCTTATTGCTCTTTAGATGAGTAAGCTCGGTGTAAATCCAATGTTGAGTAAAAAAGGAGTTGTGGAGATGGAATGCATCAGAGGACCATAAAGTTGCTAATCCCCCAGAAGCTCCTCTGACACTGACTGCGCAACCTGTGTTCTTCTTCCATTTTTCGTTTGTTATAGCTAAGAGTGTTATTTCATCAATTTTGGTCTCTTTGAGTGAAAGGAGATCGATCATGTCAATTTTTTGGAGATCTTTTACCGCCTCAATCTTGCAGGGATTGCCTAATCCTCTGCAATTCCAGGAGACCAGCTTCATCATCTGGGGATGTAGACGGAGGAAGGTGTTCCCGTGACTGGACCTCCATATTTCTTACCTGCTGTTCTGGTCCTTGTATTTCTGCTGAATGCCATGTCTATCGTGGCTTGTGATCCTTGAATTTTTTCACGCTCGGCTTCTTCCTCCCTTAAGTCTTTGGTGGATTTCCATCCTGGCTTTTTGGAGGATTTATCTATGGGTTCATCTGAGGACGAGGATGAGGTAGGGGATCTCACTTTGGTTATTTCTGCATAGGAGGGGGCCTCTTTGATAAGATCTGATCTGATAGGGCTGGGGATATTATGAGACAAGGGATTCTTCGACATTGCAGGGGCAGTAGGAGGGGCTTGGGGAGCTTGTTGTTCGAATATTTCTCCTTCTTCTTCAACCTCAGGGATGTCATGGATTTCTGGCATTTCGAGGGCTTTGAATATGTTGTTGATCTGCCTTTTGCGTATTCTGACTTTTTGAATGGGATTTCGTACTTGGTTTGGAGGTTTTTTGGATTGATGTCTATTGCTCTTTCTTCCTGTCTGATTCCTAATCCACTGGTTTCTTTTTGCATGATCTGGCGAAATGGCCGTATTCGTGACAAAACTTGCATTTGAAAGGGATTTGTTCGTAATCAAGTTCTTGTATGTGAGACCAATTTGCTACTGTGAGCTTTATTGCTTCCGGAAGGCCGTGTTCTAGATCTACTTCAACGCAGATTCTAGTGCATGAATACTGATCTTTTCAGTCAGCTTTGTCGATATATTTCCCCAATGCATTTCCGACCGCTTCGAGGGATTCGATGTTCCAGCAATGGAGGGGTAAATGAGGGAGTCTCACCCAGACAGGGACTGCCGAAGGGATTTCAAGGGATGGATCAAAGTTTGGGGTCCATCTATTCATGTAAATCCCTTGTGGTCCCATAAAATAAGGTCCGTTCCGGAAAATGAGCTCGCGATCCTGCTTGCACTAAAAAACGAAGGCAAAGTAGCATTTACCCAGGAAGAAGGATTTCACATCTTTCGTGATCAGTGGTTTCCAATTTTTTTGAACCCATGATTCTGTGGTCCTCGGGGAAGGCCAAAGACCAGTGAACTGGCCGATCAAAGCACGTTCAGAGAGATTCAAGGCTGTCTTGCACGGCAAAGCCACCGACAACGCGACTATCGAAATTTCATCGAGTTTTTTCACAAATTTTTGTTGGATAGAGGAAAGGGGCTTCTTACCAAAAGAGGAAAGAAGTTTTAAGAAGCTAGAGAGATCAAGAGGGATGGCGGAATACGAGGCCATGAGAGCCAAAGATAGGGAGAGAGGGATGGAACCAGAAGGGCAGGAGGCCCGAGGCTTGGGGGGAGAGTCTCGATGGTGATCAACAGTCCCTGCGTGAGGAACCTCAGGGCGCAGCCATGGAACGCGAGCCCTCAAATTTCTGCCAACATAAATCAATTGTGACCTGCCTATTAGTTTTTTCATCTACCCAATCCAATCCAAAATAAACCTAGGAGCAATGTACTTCTCTATTAAAATCGACCTCCATAAACTGTCTTTGGTGAGAAAGTTCCACAATGATTTTGATGCCAATGCTTTATTGAAATGAAAAATATTTTTGAGACCCCGTCCTCCAAGAGACATGGGGCTTCCAACCAAGACCACTTGACCAGGTGAAAACCCTGAAATTCACTTTTCCCTCTCCAAATAAAATTGAAACAAAGCTTCCTTATGCGAGACAAAACTCCCTTTGGAATGGAGGCCAAAAGGTGCCAATACATAGTAATTTATTCTAGTATAGATTTAACAAGGATGATCCTGCCTCGCCGAGAGATCCATATATTTCTCTAGAGGTTGATTATGTTCTCAATTTTATCGATAAGCCACCTCTAATCCTGCTTGCCATACTTCGTCAGTTTAAGATTGAAACCCAAATACTTAACCCCTTCTTCTGCACATTCAACCTCAAAAGGGAAAAACCTTTTCCAGAATGGCTTCTGATCCATCTTCTTCTGGACAAGAAAGGTTGAAGATTTAGAGACATTGATTTCCATTCTAGACGCTTGACAAAAAATGCCCAAAATCTCTTTGAATTTAACACACTACCCTTCATACTGAGCACAAAACACAATAATGTCATCCACAAAGAGAGAATGTATGAAAAATTCTCGTTGACTAAAAGACACCTCTATAATCCTTTTATTCCTTCTTTCTTATCAGCTTAGTCAACTCAATACATCTGCTATTAACAAAAAGAGAAAGGGGGAGAGGGGACATCCCTGTCTGATCCCCCTTTAGGCTTTAAAGAAGGCAGACACAACGTCGCTAATCAGGACCAGGAATGAGGCAGACTCGATGCATCTCATTATCCATGAGGTGATCTCCAAACTGTTGAATATTGTAACTTCTAAGAATATTATATTTGTATATTATTTATTCCAGAGATGTTTCATACCTCCGATGTGATTATACTATGAATCCGGAGATGTTTATTCCTCCGAGAAGTTGTGGTAACTAGGTTTATTGGACCCACCATGTGGGGGTCGGCCCAGTCAGTTATAATAGGGTATTTAACCTAATGGTTAAATACGAGCCTACATGTACTTGTGTAAAATATATGTCAGTGTAGTGTATAAATAGAGGAGGTGTGTTCCCCATTTGACACACTCACTCACTTGTGAAAATAGGCGCACTTGTCTGGGAGATTTGCTAAGGAGGAAAAGAAGGAGGGAGCACATCTTGTATTTTGGTTGATCATCTTATTGAGGAAAGCTTTGTTAGGTTTTCTACCCCATGAGGGTTTCCCAGGGTATATTCTGTGTCTATCTTGTGATTATGCTTCTTTCAGTGATCTTTCTAGTCTATTTGGTTTAAAACTTAACATGGTATCAGATCTAGACTGAATAGGACATCTTTCACAAGGTAAGAATCTCTCTCTCTCTTTCCGGTGAAGATTAGGGTTTCAGCAGAAAGTTGATATTATTGAAATCTGATTGCATGGCTGGATAGCCCTTCTCAAGACCTTTCTTTTGAACCCTAGATCGAACTTTTTGGTTGGGTAGAACTCCAGGAAAGTCAAACCCTAATTCTACCAAAAGTGCGATAAGTGAGAAATTGGTTTCCGCAGAAAGTTGATATTATTGAAATCTGATTGCATGGCTGGATAGCCCTTCTCAAGACCTTTATTTTGAACCCTAGATCGAACTTTTTGGTTGGGTAGAACTCCGGGAAAGTCAAACCCTAATTCTACCAAAAGTGCGATAAGTGAGAAATTGGTTTCAGCAGAAATTTGGTATTGTTAAAATCTGATTGCATGGCTGGATAGCCCTTCTCAAGACCATTCTTTTGAGCCCTAGATCAAACTTTTTGGTTGGGTAGAACTCCGGGAAAGTCAAACCCTAATTCTACCAAAAGTGCGATAAAATTCTGTCTCAGGCTCCGAAAAAGTAAAAGGTAACTTTTCAAGTAATTACTACTCTGTCTCTTGGACTCCCCCAAGAGAAGATGGCTCCAAACACTAAGCTTGAAGACAAGCTAGAAGGTATAGAGAATTTTCGGGCATGGAAATACAGAATTGGTCTCATTCTTGAAGAGAATGATCTTGCTCATTATATCAAGGATGAAGTTGCAGAACCAGAAGGAGATGAAGCCAAAGAAAAGCATAGGAAGGATTTAATTAGGGCAAAGAGAATCATAGCTGATTCTATTAAAGATCACTTGATTCCCCAAGTGGCCTCCAAGAAGACTCCAAAGGAAATGTATGATGCCCTAGGAAGAATGTATGAAGGAAAGAACATCAATAGGAAGATGAACCTAAGGACTCAATTGAAGAGTACCAAGATGCACAAAGGAGAATCCATTCAAGACTACTTCTCAAGGGTCTCACAAATCAAGGAGCAACTAGATGCAATTGGTGATACTCTTGATGAAAATGAACTTGTGATGACTGCTCTCAATGGTCTCATTAGGCCTTGGGAATCATTCATACAAACCATGTGTGCTAGAAAAGAGAGCATGAAGTTTGATATAGTATGGGAGGACTGTGTTCAAGAAGAAACTAGGGTTGCCAACAGAGAAGCTCTTCTCAAAGAGGATGACCAAGCCTTGGCCACCCATACCAAAAGAAAAAGAATAGGTCATCTCAAGAAAGTTGACCACAAAGGACCTCAACACTTCTCTAGGCCTAAAAAGAGAAGAGGACCTAATCCAGTAAGAGATCTTTCCAAAGTTGAATGCTACAGTTGTCATAAACTAGGACACATCTCCAAATATTGTCCTTCACAAAAGAAGAAGTTTGTCCACAAAAGACATCATGCACATATGGCAGAAAATGATAGTGAAGAAGAAGAAGAAGAAGAAGAAGAGGTATAGGTAAAACCTAGAAAGAAAAGATATAAAGTGAAGAAAGAAGATCCAGAAGAATATGTTCTATTCTCTGCACTCTCTGGATCTGTATCTCCTGGAGAAGATACATAGTTCATTGACAGTGGTGCTTCTAAGCACATGACAAGTCAAAGAAAGACTTTCTCAAATCTTGAAGAAAAGTCTTCTACACAAAAGGTATCTCTAGGAGATGACTACCAATATCCCATCAAAGGAATTGGTGAGGCTAGCTACAAGCTAGACTCTGGAACACCCTTGAAGATGAAAGATATCTTATATGTACCAGGTTTAAAGAAGAACCTTCTCTCTATCTCAACACTAGATAAGAAAGGTTTTAGAGTGGCATTCATAGATGGACAAGTACTCATGTGGTCCAAAGGAAAGACAATTAAAGATGCAGTTGTCATTGGTGAAGAAGAAGGAGGTCTCTATAAGCTCAAGGGTCATCCAGAAGCTACCCTTGCTCATGAGATCTCTAGCCCCAGTGAGCTATGGCATAGAAGATTAGCTCATATCAACTATAAATCCTTACCCTATGTAAGTAAGGTAGTCATAGGACTACCAGATTTGAAAGCTGATCATGATGGATCATGTAAAGGATGTAAGAAAGGGAAAAATATCAAGAACCCCTTTCCAAAGAGTGAAACAAAGACTAAGAACATTTTGGAGCTAATACACTCAGATGTATGTGGACCAATGCCCACCACTTCTCTAAGTGGGTTTGAATACTATCTTTCATTCATTGATGACCACTCAAGGAAAACTTGGATATACTTCCTGAAAGGTAAGAATGAAGTTTTTGGAAAATTCAAAGAGTTCAAGGCTCTAATAGAAAATCTATCAGAAAAGAGAATCAAAATTCTCAGAACAGATAATGGAGGAGAATTTACCTCAAAGGAATTTGAGGTCTTCTGTAAAGAAGCTGGAATTAAGAGGGAACTAACTACTCCATATAATCCCCAACAAAATGGGGTGGCTGAAAGGAAAAATAAAACAACCATGGAAGCTGTGAAGACTATGATACATGACCAAGATCTTCCTATGTATCTATGGGCTGAAGCAGCCAAGACAACAGTATATGTGCAAAATAGATTATCTCATAGTGCTCTTGACTTCAAAACTCCAGAAGAAGTGTTTACAGGTAAGAAGCCTGAGGTAAGTCACCTTAAAATATTTGGGTGTCCTGTGTACATCCACATTCCAAAAGAAAAGAGAACCAAGTTGGACCCTTCTGGTAAGAAGGGAATATTTGTTGGTTATTGTGAATCATCCAAAGCCTTCAGAATTTACATTCCAGGCTTTCATCACATAGAAATAAGTAGAGATGTAACATTTGATGAAGAAGCAGCTCTCAAGAAATCCAAGAAGTGCCAACTTGAAGAAATCTATGAAGAAGATACTTCTCCCAGGATCACATAGGCTGTGCCCATTCCTGAAGATGATTCTCCAGAGGATCATGACATGTTGGAACCACAAGAGCCTCCTATTACAGACTTATCTAAGAAAAGAAGGCCAGCATGGGCTAGAGATATTATTCAAGGGGCTGAAAGATATGGAGCTCCTGATGGCTCCACTAGAGAAAGAAAGAAACCAAAGCTAGTGTCCAACTACATGGCCTTGATGTGTGATCTTGTGGATCAACTACCTACCAGCTATGAAGAGGCAGCTCAGAAGAAAGAATGGGTAGAAGCTATGACAGAAGAATATCAGTCAATAATGAAAAATGATGTTTGGGATATAGTCCCCAAACCAAAAGATAAAAGTGTGGTTTCTTCCAAATGGATTTTCAAGATAAAACATGCTGTAGATGGTAGCATTGAAAAATACAAGGCAAGATTTGTAGCCAGAGGATTCTCTCAGAAAGAGGGAATTGACTATGAAGAAACATTTGCACCAGTTGCTAGGTATACTTCAATTAGAACTATCATGGCACTTGCATCCATGATGAAATGGAAACTGCACCAAATGGATGTTAAGACATCTTTTCTGAATGGTTTAATTGAAGAAGAAGTATACATAGAACAACCACAAGGATTTGAGGTCAAGGACGGAAGGACCCATGTATGCAAACTGAAAAAATCATTATATGGATTGAAGCAAGCTCCCAGGGCTTGGTATGGAAGGATTGACAATTTCTTAACAAGCATGGGCTTTACCAAGAGTAAAGCTAATCCCCATCTCTATCTCAAAGTGATGGAGGATGAACCAGTTATACTGTTGTTATATGTAGATGATCTATTTCTAACTAGAAATGAGAAACAAATTATTGAAAGCAAGAAGAAGCTTTCTTCAGAATTCGAGATGAAAGATCTCGGATTGATGCACTACTTCTTAGGCTTAGAAGTATGGCAAGAACCAAAAGGAATCTTTCTAAATCAAGGTAAGTATACTGTGGAAATTCTCAAAAGATTTGATATGTTGGAGTGTAAAGCCATGGCCACTCCCATGGACTCCAACTTGAAGTTATTGGTCAATGATTCATCAGAATTAGTGGACATAACTCTATATAGACAAATCATTGGATCATTGATGTATTTAACAAATACTAGGCCTGATATATGCTTTGCTGTAAATACCCTAAGTCAGTATTTAGTAGAACCTAGAAAGGTTCACCTAATAGCTGCAAAGCATGTAATGAGGTACCTAAAAGGTACTTTAGATTTTGGCCTATATTATCTCAGAGGTCATGAACTCAGGTTACATGGTTACTCAAACTCTGACTGGGCAAGTAGTGTCTCAGACAGAAAAAGTACTTCAGGTGGATGTTATGGTCTTGGATCTGCTATGGTCTCATGGTTCAGCAAGAAACAATCTAGTGTGGCCCTCAATACTGCCGAAGCAGAATATATAGCTGCCTGCTCTGCCAGCTGTGAAGCAGTATGGCTTCGAAAACTATTATCTGGAGTGTTTGACTTAGAAATGGATCCCACTGTGATTATGTGTGACAATCAAAGCTGCATTAAGATGACTGAAAATCCTGTGGTCCACGATAAGTCAAAACACATAGAGATCCGATACTTCTATATACGAGATATGGTGCACAGAGGAACTATCAAGCTTGAATATATAAGCACTGAGGATCAGATTGCTGATATCTTGACTAAACCTCTGTCTTGAGTGAAGTTTGAATACTTCCGAGACAAGCTTGGTATAGTTCAAAAGGACTCTCCTCGAAAGTGGGAGTAGCATAGTACCTGATAACAAGTCAGGTCTCATCAATGATGAGGCTACCTATTTACTACACTTAGTTACTTAGAATTATTTTTAGGACTCTTATACTTTTACTTTTGATGATAGATGTATACATGCTTTTGATGATAGATGTATTAGTGAGAATACATGCTTTTGATGGTAGATGTATACATGCTTTTGATGATAGATGTATTAGTGAGAATACATGCTTTTGATGGTAGATGTATACATGCTTTGATGATAGATGTATTAGTGAGAATACATGCTTTTGATGATAGATGTATACATGCTTTTGATGATAGATGTATTAGTGAGAATACATGATTTTGATGATAGATGTATACATGCTTTTGATGTTAGATGTATTTTTGATATACATGTTTTGATGATGAGGATACATGTTTTGATGTACATGTCTTGATGATGAGGATACATGTTTTGATGTACATGTCTTGATGATGAGGATACATGTTTTGATGATGAGGATATATATACATGTTTTTGATGATGAGAATACATGATGCCTTGATGTACTTGTATAGATGAAGATACTTGTACTCATGATTGACATGTAAGGGGATTGGATCATCCCTGGACTTCAGTCCTAAAGAGAGTCGTAGACGTATGTCTTCGAGAATGAAGTCCTTGGTGGACTTGAGGGGATTGGATCATCCCTGGACTTCAGTCCTAAAGAGAGCCGTAGACGTATGTCTTCAAGAATGAAGTCCTTGGTGGACTTGAGGGGATTGGATCATCCCTGGACTTCAGTCCTAAAGAGAGCCGTAGACGTATGTCTTCGAGAATGAAGTCCTTGGTGGACTTGAGGGGATTGGATCATCCCTGGACTTCAGTCCTAAAGAGAGCCGTAGACGTATGTCTTCGAGAATGAAGTCCTTGGTGGACTTGAGGGGATTGGATCATCCCTAGACTTCAGTCCTAAAGAGAGCCGTAGACGTATGTCTTCGAGAATGAAGTCCTTGGTGGACTTGAGGGGATTGGATCATCCCTGGACTTCAGTCCTAAAGAGAGCCGTAGACGTATGTCTTCGAGAATGAAGTCCTTGGTGGACTTGAGGGGATTGGATCATCCCTGGACTTCAGTCCTAAAGAGAGCCGTAGACATGATGTCTCCGAGAACAAAATCCTGAATGAACAGGTAAGGGGATTGGATCGTCCTCGAACTTTAGTCCTTTGAAGTGAGCCATAGACATGATGTCTCCGAGAACAAAATCCTGAATGAACAGGTAAGGGGATTGGATCGTCCTCAGACTTTGGTCCTGTGAATTGAACCGTAGACATGAGGTCTCCGAGAATTGAATGATAGGATTGGATCGTCCCTGAGCTTCGGTTCAAAAGGCACATGATAGGACTAGATCGTCCCTGAGCTTCGGTTCAAAAGGTACATGATAGGACTGGATCATCCCTGGACTTCGATTCAAAAGGTACATGACTGGATTGCATCATCCATGGACCTATTTCCTAAAGAGAGTAGGATTGATCATCCTATGTAATGATGATCGTGTGATGACGATGCTGATGATCGTGTGATGACGATGCTGATGATCGTGTGATGACGGTGCTGATGACGATGCTGATGATCGTGTGATGACAATGCTGATGATTGTGTGATGACGATGCTGATGATCGTGTGATGACGATGCTGATGATCGTGTGATGACGATACTGATGACGATGCTGATGATCGTGTGATGACGATACCGATGACGATGCTGATGATCGTGTGATGACGATGCTGATGATGATGATGCTGATGATCGAGGGATGTCGATGTTCCAGTAACTAGTTGAGTTACTGATGATGATGAACTAAAGAAAGCTTCCGATGACATATAGATGTATCATGTTTGATGTATGACTCGTTGCTCCTGCAGATGTTGTTATAATATCCTTCTCGTTAAGGGGGAGTGTTGAATATTGTAAATTCTAAGAATATTATATTTGTATATTATTTATTCCGGAGATGTTTCATACCTCCGATGTGATTATACTATGAATCCGGAGATGTTTATTCCTCTGAGAAGTTGTGGTAACTAGGGTTATTAGACCCACCATGTGGGGGTCGGCCCAGTCAGTTATAATAGGGTATTTAACCTAATGGTTAAATATGAGCCTACATGTACTTGTGTAAAATATATGTCAGTGTAGTGTATAAATAGAGGAGGTGTGTTCCTCATTTGACACACTCACTCACTTGTGAAAAGAGGCGCACTTGTCTGGGAGATTTGCTAAGGAGGAAAAGAAGGAGGGAGCACATCTTGTATTTTGGTAGATCATCTTATTGAGGAAAGCTTTGATGGGTTTTCTACCCCATGAGGGTTTCCCAGGGTATATTCTGTGTCTATCTTGTGATTATGCTTCTTTCAGTGATCTTGCTAGTCTATTTGGTTTAAAACTTAACACAAACTAAACCCAATTTTAAGTAAAATGAGACATATGAAAATACATGATGCTTTGTCATAGGCCTTAGAGAGGTCCAGATTAATAATACCAACTCACTTGTTCTGTAATTTAATAGAATGCATACCTTACTAAGCAACCCCCACAACTTCATGAATTGATCAACCCTGAAGGAACCCGAACTATTCCCTAGAAATAGTCCTATAGAGAATGGGCTTAATTCAGAGAGCAATTATTTTGCAATTAGCTTATATATACCATTACACAACAAGATGGGTCTAAAATCATCACATGTCACAAGATTATCCTTCTTGGGAATCAAGGATAGAAAAGGTGGTGGATTCGAGCTTTTCCTCATACTCTCTGATAACACTGTGTATGCTTTTTCCCATAAGTCAACAACCTTAACCATCTGGCTAGGTGAGAATTCAATACCCTCAAACAAATGCACCATAACTGGAGCCTTTTGATTTGATGGCATTTATACCACCATGGACAGAATGAAATCTTGCACCATGTCATCTTCTCTTGGAGGTGCAAGCTCGTCTTCTTTCCCCTTCGACTCCTTCACGTCACCTTCAGCCTCCTCAATTGTCATCTTCACGTCTTTATTCACACTTATTTCTTGAATATCAATGTCAATGGGATCTGCTGCAAAAAGCCCCAACATCTTCTCCATCCAAGATTCTGCCACTACTTTGTCCCCTTCCTTGGGAAATTTTCTCCACCAGAACTTCGAAGAGAAGGAGAGCAAACGGTTTACTACTACATGGTCATATTTATGACAACATACACATTGGAAGGGTACATTAATATATTCCAACACCTGAAAAAAAAATCACATCTCCAGCCACCAGATCTATGGGCTCGAAGATACTCGCCCTTAAATCCATTCCACCAAAATACGGGCCATCGATTTGGATGAAGAAGAAAACAATCCGGTGTCAACTGCAACAAACTTGCAGATAACATTCTCGATTCCCTTCAAACCCTTCGATGACTAGAAATCAAGAGGCAAACACGACAATTTAACCCAAACAGGGATTGCCTATAAAAAGTATTTTCGTGCATAAAACAGAGGATGCTACTTCTTTAACACAAACATATTCCTACTGATTCCCCACATTCTCTCCAACATAGAATGGGCATCCTTCAAATACATAAATTTGAAACCAAACCAATCATGGGCTAGTTTAAAGATTTCAGGCTTACCTTCCACTATAAGGCACCAATTCTCCTAGATCCACTGATGCAACTCATGTTCACCCACCCTTTGACCATATATTTTTCCCACCAATGTACAATCCACCATTTTTGGAATGTCTAAGACTGGGACATCCATACCGACCATGAGAACCACCCTTGGGCCCTTTGATTTCACCCTCTTACGTTTTTTCACAACCGGTGTTGAAATCCTACATGTCGTGAGCTCTTTGAGAATCACTATGCTCCTGATAAAACCCTGTGATCCTACCTCTAACTCCAGGTTCGTGTAAACATACAGGAATGGGAATGATGGGATTATATAATTGTGATTCAAAAAGACCATATCTGGATGCACCTTTTCCAGATCTGAAGCAACCCTTCTCATATCTGCCAACTAACGTTGAGTTGGAACACTGGGGGTTCTACAATCATTATTTGAAAAGGCCTATGGTACTTGCATCTCCGGAATTGAAACTACTTCCATAATAAAAGATACAAACCTTGAAGGGATATGGTTACTCACCCACAGATTGGTACCTTTTCCATCAGATCTTGCATATGAGCCATCAAAACCTCAAAACTCCTCATCGCTAAAAAATATATCCGAATGCAAAAGAGAATCATCTGAATAGTCAACTAGATGGAACTCCTCCTCTCGAGGCTACTCCATTTTCAATAGACTAAAAAAACCTCGCACCCTAAACTAGAAACCCTAGCTTTCCACAAAATCCATCCCCTCGAACCCTATACCCATCATTATTGTTGACCAATTGTGATGATAGGTATTACAAAGGTCATAAATGTAAATAACATAAATTATTCCAAATGGATGTGTCCCAACAAGACTACTAAGAAAACATTATTGAGGATGACATTCTCAAGATAGATTTAGCGGAAACCACCCCTCCTTTGCATGAAAAAAAATCCCTATACCCTCCTTGTGAGGAACACCAAATTTCCCTCCTTGTGAGCTAGTTTTATCTAAAATTTCATTTCCCCAAACCCTAAAATTGATTAGCTACATCAAGCACCAAAATGTGTTTGTTTTAATTGACATCAACAACACCCACAGTTTTATTTATGGAGAGTTGTAGAAGAAACCCATTATTATGTCCATGTAATGCATAATTTTGAACTTATGATAGCCAATGGAGGTATGATGAAATGTGGTGGTAAGTGTGAGAATGTGAAACTTAAAACAAGAGACTATTGGCTCAAATCTCACATGTTCACTATAGAAATGAGCACTTATGTTTTTGTGTTGGATGTAGAATGGTTACACACTTTAGGTCATGTTACCATAGATTTCAATGAAATATACAATAGCTTCGCTAAGGACAACCATCGACATACACTCCAGGGGATCACATCCAGCTCCCTTGAAATCATCAACTCTCATCATATGGAGAAGTTCTTGAAGAAAGGCCACTCAAGAATTATTTCCCAACTCAATGCCATCCAAGTTATGGACAGCCATCCACATGAAATTCACCATGGCTTATAGTTGGCCCTAAGCAAACATCAACATGTATTTGAAACACCATGTGGCTTACCCCCATCACGTGGTGAGCACAATGACAATATCCCCCTAATTATAGGTAATAAACCACCCAATGTGTGTCCTTGTATGCACCCTTGTGCACATAATAATGAAATTGAAAGTATTATTCATTGAGGGAGGTTGGTGTCATCCATTGTAATAACAACCTTTAATCATCATTCATGGTCATGGTATTGAAGAAAGAAGGCAATTGGCACAGGTATCTTGATTTTCATGCTCTCAATAAGTGACCATCAAAGACAAATTGCCCATCCTAATTATTAATGATCTTTTGGATGATCTTCATGGTCACTAATCTTGAACTTTGGTTAAGATACCACCAAATATAGATGAAGGAGGTTGACATTCCTATGACAACTTTTTGTACACATGAAGGCCAATACAAGTTTTTAGTGATGCCCTTTGGGATTTGTAATGCTTTTGGGAGGCTCATGAACAATCTTTAATGTGCAATTTTGTGCTTGTATTCTTTGATGATAATTTAGTATATAAAAAAACCTAAGAAGCATATGTGGAGCATGTTGAGAAAGCCTTTTAACTCCTTTAAGACAATCAATTGTTCTCTAAATGTTCCAAATGTACTTTTGGTGCTTTAAAGGTTGAATATTTGGATCACATTGTCAATATGGATGGGGTGTGCATGGATCTCAAGAAAATTGAGGTTATGTAGGATTGGCCACACCCCAACACCCTAAAAATATTATGGGGTTTCTTAGGACTTACTTGCTACTATAGGAGGTTTGTGAAAATTTATGGGAAAATTGCAACCCCCTTAATCACCCTACTAAAAAAAATGCCTTTATATGGAATGATTCCATTGAGTAGGCCTTTTCAACACTAAAGAATGCCATGTGTACTACACTACTATTATTGTGCCCAATTTCACTAAGAATTTTGTCTTGAAATTTAATGCCTTGGGTAGAGGTATTGGAATTGTGATGATGCAAGAAGGGTTCCCCTTAGTATTCACTAGTAAAAAAATGTGTGATTGAAATTTGGGTAAGTTCACCAATGGGAAAGTGATGATGGTCATCCTTCATGCATCCCATACTTGGCACCCATATCTAATTGGGAAATGCTTTCAAATCAAGACAAATAATCATAGTTTGAGATACTTTTTGGAATAAGGGTCGCCATCCATTGAGCACCACAAGTGGGTCACTAAGGTGCTTAGGCATGATTATGAGAAAACAAAGAGAATGTGGTGGTTGATGCTTTGTCTAGGAAATATGAGGAGGTCAAATCTCTCTTTGCTTTATCCTTCAATGTACTAGTTTTCCTCATTGAAGCTCAACAAGGATGGTTTGAAAATGACATTATGGTTTGACTCATCCAAAGAATTCAGGATGACTCTACTCTGCATAAGGGATATACTTGACATCATGATACCTTGTAGTATAAAGGGCACATTTTTTTGGTACCAAATTCTACTTTAAAACAAAGGGTGTTATAGAAAATGCATTCATAACCTACTGTGGGTCACTTTAGTTTTTAGAAACCTATGGACAAGCTAAGTGCTCTTTCTTTTGGGTAGGCATGAAAAATGACATACACCCTTTTCTAGTTGAGTGCGATGCTTGTTAGAGGAAAAATAGTGAGAGAGTAAAGACTCTTGGGGCATTACAACCACTACCTATATGAATCACTATCTAGGTCGACATTTCCATGTATTTTATAGTGGGCCTCCTAAAATATGGCAACAAATTAGTCATCATGGTGGTAGTTGACTACCTTTTCAAATATGCTCTCTTTTGTGCCTTCTCACACCCATCTACGTTCTCCACAATTGCTCAAGTTTCCATGGATCATATTTTTAAGTTGCATGACATTCCCACTTCCCTTGTGTTGGATCATGGTCTCACATTCACCAATGAATTTTTCTAGGAGGTGTTTAAATTGTAGGGCACATAGTTGAAAACGAGCACAACTTATCATCCAAAATTGATGGTCGATAAACGTGGTCAACAAGTGTTAAGAAACCTATTGTAGATGCTTTGCATCAAATGAACGACACTAATGGACATTGTGGATGCCTCTTATAGAATTGTGGTAAAATACCATTTATCATGGAGCTACCAAAATGTCAACCTACAAAGTTGTATATGCAAATACCACCCTCAATGGCTTCATATTTACCCTATAAGCATACCTCTCTCAAAGACAAAGACCACACAATCTAATACTGAAATTATATGGACCTTATGAGATCCTCAAGTGTGTTGGCCAAGTTTCCCATAGATTATCTCTTCCTTCCCACTTAGAGATCCATTTGATCTTTCATGTGTCATGTTTGAATACTATCATGGGGTTGAATTGTTGAGTTTGAACTAGCCTTCCAAAATATGATGAATAAAGATCTATTTGACTATAGCCAAAAGTAGTACTAACCACAAAGAGAACCAACTACACTAGGTAATTATCGAGGAAGTCCTGTTATAGTGGAAGAATATGCAACTCAGAGATACAACTTGTGAGGCAACAAATTTTTTACAACAATTTGTACACCTCCAACATTGAGGACAATGCTACTTTTGAAGGGGAAGGCCATGTTAGGGTCCTACCCTAGTAGCCTCCCTACTCCAGGGTACTTAGGAGCTAGTCAATTAATGTATGAGGCCATATTATTTGAATAAGGCCTTTGGTGAATTGGGGCTTCCAAAACAACCAAGTGGTTTGTTACCACGTTTCCATAGGATGAGCGCATTACAATATGCTTATCTCAACAACAATAACCTTACTCTCATTCTCACTGATTTCTTCATCAGACTCAACAATATTTGAATTACAGAGTTTGATATCAATCCTTTAAATCCATGATCAATGATTAACACGTTAATACAATATCTAAATGACCCTCAACACATGGAAAAAGAATGACCAAAACATTTAGTAAAACTAATAATGATTCGGATGAAAAAAATTAAATGACAAAGTATTTCGAAAGTTCCCATACACTTAAACAACACCTTAAAAATCTTAAATCTATTTGGATATATACAATTAATTACATTATTAATAATATAATTTTCATGAACTACATTTTAATAATAATAATATAATTTTCATGAACTACATTTTAATAATAATAATATAATATTTTCTTTATTTACCAAGGAATAACCTAACATGGGATACAAGCGCGAACTATATTGTCGGGAATATAAATTTTCCTTTATTTAATGAGAAAAAACATAGCATATATGTGTTATTCAGGTATATTCCGAAAATGCTACAGGTATATTCCGAAAATACTGGGTTGGATGGTAACGACTTATTTCAATACTGGACATTATCTAAGCAATATGAGAAAGGGCATCAAATGGGAGGAGTGTCAAACACACTTTGTACCATGTGGAATGGAAGAAAAGTGTAGTTCTATAGTGTCAAATCATGAATGAATCAACTATACCCCATGATTTATAGTTTTAGGCTGGTGAAGGTATTTTTCAAAGGAAAAAACTGTGCCATTCTTTCACCATCAAAGGAAATGGAATCATCTTGGTTTACCTTTCTTTATGTGGTGGTGGTGACATGGTTGTCTCCCACAAACATACACAACTCACCTTTTTCTATTTTAACATATTCTTCTCGTGGCTTCTTGAACGAAGTTGTTCACACCGACCCAAAAAAATGCATTTTAATTGATTAGAACTAATCCCCATCTTGAGTGTATTTACATTTTTTAAGCATATCCACCTACTTTTAAGTGAGAAATTTTGTAATTCACTATTGTAATTGGATGATCTCACAACCACAAGATCTCACTTTCTATCATTGCACTATATTAGAGAACCTTGCTTTTTTAGTTTCAACCAAAATACATGAGAGCTTGGTTGTAGTGGCCCCAAGGTAAGATTGTTTAATTGTAGATTGCAAAATCTTCTAGGATGGTGCACTTAGAGGGTAAGGTAAGGTAAGGTAAGGTAAGGTAAGGTAAGGTAAGGTAAGGTAAGGTAAGGCAAGGCAAGGCAAGGTAAGATTGTAAAATGCAAAATCTTTAGAATGTTACCTTTTAAGGATATAAATATATTTTAATGTTTATTGATAAATGATTGAAATTAGTTTGATGATATAATAATATATATGTTAGATTGATTTGGACATTCCATAGAGTGTAAGAAGAGGTATTGATTTTAAACTTGGCACACATGGAGTGTAATGGTGTATTTGTACAATATTTTGGTGTTGAAAATTTGCAACAATTTTGATATTGCATGAATGGAGTAGAAGAAGATGTATCGACTTTCCCTTAGTATATGGGATGTGATGCATTTATGCAATATTGCAATGTTGAAGAATTTGAAATATAACCCACTTGATAGAAGGACACATCATTGTGTTGTATGGATACCTAGGAGTGAAAATTCAAAATTGATCTTCTATCATAATTAGAAGCACATAAATAAGTTAAATATATGTACACAAGTTAAATGTTTTGAGATGTGGATGATGCTATCAAATATTCCCATCCATATTCCCATTCATTTGTGGATTCTATAAGCATTAGAAAAGAATGGAAATGGGTTCGAGAGATTTATTAAGTTAGACATAAATCGAGTTTAAAGGGAAACCATTACTTATGTTCGAGATGTGTCGAGCTTGACTTTAACCATAACATACTAGATAATAATGATTTAGAGCAAGGCAACTATTGATGACTCCAAGTAGTGGATTATGAGAATACTACTTTTCGTTGCAGAGCTTGTTTGTGGACATATTCATAGGGATCCTTTAATAAGCCTTATTCCTTAGGGTGAAAACTTAAAAGCAATAAACCTATAAGATGAGGATCATTTGAAAAGAAACCTTCAGGAACAATGCCAAAACAATGCACATAACAAGCAAGAAAAGCACCATTAACTTAAGCACCCAATACTAATTCAGGGACCCAACTTGCTTTTAGGAGGTGATGTGGATATGTCCTTTATGCCTTCCCCTTAATGTAGATAATCATAGTGTAAAGCCACTTTAATGGGGGTGAAAATGCATCATGAATACAACAATTTTGATCCACATAAGGAAATAGAGTCCCTACCCAAATGTTGAAGCAATGAGGGCTCTTTGGTCAATTACTTATCCATAAGCCATAGAACCATGTGATGAATGGAAATATATTCGAAAAAATAAAATGGAATGAGATTTTTTTATAGCTGTAGAAACAATTACAACAAAATAATAAAAATATTATTATTGTTTCACATACATGTACTCATACAACACATACCACACTTGAAAAAAGAAATACCCATTATATCTTCAAATTCCCAAAAAGGAAATTTAATACTAAAATCCTTATTTTTAAAAAGTTTACGGTAATGAAAGTGAAACACTCTCATCAATTATAATTGTAATAATTAGTTATTAACATTTAATAAAAGGAAATAAAATTTAAACTTCCAACTAACTCCACATGAATTAAATATTAAAAACCAAATCCAGAAAATTTAATGTTAGATGTATACTTGATAATGTCAACCAGTAACTAAACTTCAAATGTAATATGTATGCCCAAATATATCCTACAAACTTTCTCAAACCATGCTCTCTATTTTCAAAAAATTATCTAGCGCCACGTAAATTAAATATTAAAAACCAAATACAATAATAATAATAATTATACGTAGAAAATTTAATAATGCTATATATATAGACTTGACAATGTCAAACAATAACTAAATTTAAATTCCATATGTGATATGGATATCAACACCTATTCTACAAACTTCCCCACACACCCAATTTTCAAACAGACTCCTGGTTTGACATCAACTCCGCGTAGTGGAAAGAAAGATACGCTCCTCTAAATCACCTGCACCGACATCGAAACCACGACTTCGGCCCCTGGATTGAGGTGAGAACGGGGGAACGTCACGGCGCCGTCATCGGCCGTGGCATCACCGCTTGACGCCGTGACTTCCACATCCATCCTTCCATCCACGCGGGACCCAGGCAAATAACAATTATTAACTGGAAAAAAGAGCTGTCCACGTGGCTGACAGATCTATCCATGTAAGGGGTTTCCGTTGTCGGCTTGCATTTGACAGCAAGAGTCCAGCTATTGACGTGACGGGTTCCGATCGGCAGAACACGTGGCGAGTAAGCAGTGGAGTAACGGATTTCCTGGCCCAGCCACGTGACATATAGTGCGTGTGAAGCGCGGCCATAAATAGCGGTCAATTTAAAAGAAAAAAAATACAGGAGTTTAATTATTTTTTTCACTTACATGTCCAGATGAGGTTAAAAAAAAATTACCCCACGAGGAGGTACAGAAATAAATGCCGCTGTGCGGATAAATAAATCGGTGGCATTGGCTTTGGCATTTGATTTTGCTGGTGTGCTGTTGCAGGAGAATGTGGGATCGCGGGTTCGAACCTCGTGGAGTGTAGGGTTTGGTGGGGAAAGAGGACGAGGGGAAGGGCAGTTATTGATTGCGAGCGCCTGGCTTATCGCATCTCGACATTCGCGGATCGAATCTCACATACTCCAGGCGGCCTCCGCATTGTAAGATCGGTGCAGCTTCCATATAGGCGGCGCTGCCGATGGTTTCGTTTGCTATCAGTTAGAAGGGCGGAGGAAGCGGAGGAGGAGGACGTACTTGTTATTATTGTCAAAGTCATAATAACTCGTGCTGAAGATCCAGTCTTCTATTCACTGAAGTGAACATCCAGGTTCAGGCTGTCTTTTTCGTTTGTTAATGTGACCCCTTGGGGGTTTTCTTTTGTTTTCGTTTGTGTCTATGGCACCCAATTTCGAGTTTCAAGAATGGTGGAACAAGGAGAAGGAGATCCACAGGGGGACTTCAGTGGTAGTGAAAATGGAGAACCCAAATTGGTCCATGGTAGAATTGCAAAGCCCCGAGGATGACGACGATTTCAGGCACTCAAATAAGCAGAGCCGGAATAAAAATGCTAGGCAGCTTACTTGGGTTTGGCTGCTCAAAGCCCATCGCGCCGCTGGCTGTGTCGCCTGGCTCGCACAGGGGCTCTGGAGCCTGCTCTCCACCGTAAAAAGAAGAGTCACTTTAAACAAAAATCGAAATCGCTTGACAGATGAGGACAGACCTATGAAAAGTAAACTGTACAGAGTCATTAAAGGGTTTCTGTTATTTGCCATTTTGATGCTAGGGTTTGAGATTGGGGCTTATATGAAAGGTTGGCACTTTAGCCGCCCCCATTTCGACTTTTCTCAGTCGCTAGACTTGCAGAGCGCTTTGCATTCCGTTTATTCTAAATGGATTTTCATTAGGGCCACTTACCTTGCGCCCCCTCTTCAGGCATTGGCCAACTTCTGCATTGTGCTGTTTCTTATCCAGTCAGCAGACAGACTGGTGCTGGCGTTGGGATGCCTGTGGATCCACATCAAGAAGATTAAGCCGGTGCCCCAATTCGAATTCCCAAGTTCTGTAGCGGATATGGAGAAAGGTGCATCTGCAGACTATCCGATGGTGCTGGTTCAGATTCCAATGTGTAATGAGATGGAGGTAAGCCTACGCCTAAACTCTTGTATTGCAATGTCGGTTCTTTTAGTCTTCTCAACCCACATTATCTTACAATATGTATTTTTTGTGCTTTATCTTAGAAGAAAGGTTGTAACATTAGATTTGCAATTTAGATTTGTTTTATCTATTCACAACAGCTGTTTTCTATTGTATTCTGTGCATTTTTTTGGATTTATAGATTGAGGCGTCAATGATATTGGATATGTAATGTATTGATCTGTTGGATAAACAAAAGTTACAGCAGGGGAACCTTTGCTACTGCTAACAGAGGGCGCTTCTAACAGCAAGAAAATTGAGCTAATAATAAGAGTATACGATGCTCTGATAAATCCATAAGTGCAGATTACATCACAGAATCCAAACAGCAGACAGGCCTATGAAGATGCCCAGAAACATGTATTTGATTATTCAATATACAATGCTACAGAATTAAGGAGGAGCAAATCAAACAGTAACAGTAACATAAATTGCAGAGTAAAAAAATGTTGGTTGTTTCATTAACAGTGATGGTACAAAGTGGGTTCACAGATTTACAGTCCTTGCTCCCTGACACTGGTAGCAAGGTTTCAGTACTGTCTGTGTCTGCGTCTGGTTGACTATTGCCTCATCTGCTTTTCGTCCCCATCGCCTATCCCTTTCCTATAGCGAACACACAAACTATCATAACTAAAGATAAAAAATTTCTAACCATTTCCTTCAAACTGCTTTTTGATGATTCCTTTTGCCAATGTGGCTTCAGTGCTCACGTGGCTACAATGTGTGGACAGATCATGTATGGGGTAGAATTTTTTTGGTTGTTACTGAAAAAATACTTTGATATTACATAAAAACACATAAAGTACTGTACGAGGCATTGCTTTCTCTTTCTACCCATGCTAGAATAGCTGACATATCTGACTTGGCACCATATTCCGAACGATCATGATGTTCTTTTAAAGGAAAAATCAATAACAGCTACCTGAATCAATGTGGTCTTTTATTTTAATTATCTACTCTTTTTAGGCTCTGTGGCTAGAATGTGTTATGCCCAATTGAATCTGTGAGAGTGTTCATTTCTCTCCACTGTTCTGTCTTCCAATACACATCGTCTGAATGGGCTAGGTATTAGTGTATTTGCAGTATGTTACTTATTTGGGCATTTTTCTCTCTCTTTTGGTTCTTTGGAGGTGTTGGTGAGCTGATGACCTAGATGCTTGCAGAGTTGGATATTTTCCCTATCCATTCTAAATATGCCTTAGTTTGGCACTCTAAACTGAAAAATAATAAAATTAGGGTAATGCTAAACTGAAAAATAATAGAATTAGTGTGTCCTGTCAGTGTCTGAGGTGTTGTATATTCCTTAGTTTGGCACTCTAAACTGAAAAATAATAAAATTAGGGTAATGCTAAACTGAAAAATAATAGAATTAGTGTGTCCTTTCAGTGTCTGAGGTGTTGTATATTCCTTATACATGATTCTCACAATACAGAATTCTCACAAGAAGTTGTGTTGAGCTAAATCTGATCCAGTATTGTGTCTAAAATCTGCTTTATCTTGATTTGATTATCAGTGTTTCTAATGACCATTTTTTTCTGCTTCTATTGCTGTAAAATTGCAAAAAATACATGGTAGTAAATGTTTGAAGACTGTTACTAAGTTTAAGAGTAATCTGATTGTCTTTTTTCTTTCTTCAGTTGTGTTGCAAAAACACAGGTCAATTGTATCTAGTATCTACAGATGGTGGAGAATGAAAAAGTTGATTATGTTACTTTTTGTCAGTACTAAGTTCCAGTCTTTAGATCTTGCAATCCTTCTTCTAATGTCTGTCAGTACTTGGGTTCTGGTCTTTAGATCCTGTAATCTTTTATTTTTAATATGTAGTTCTGATAGAACTTGGGTTATAGTGACAAACACGCAGATTTTTGTTGACTTAGTAAAGGCCCTGTTGATTGGAATTAAAAACATGTAGAAAACAGTATTCCTCCTGCAAATTTTCACATAATATACTTCCAGAGTTGATGCTACAAGCATATTGTTTGCGGAATCACTGCTTTGTTTGGTTATTGGTTTCAATTTTACTCTCTGACAAGATTATAGAAAGGACCTCAATTCTATAGCTACGTGTTGCGAAAACATAGGTTGATTCTATGTTGTATCTACAGATGGGGGATAGTGTAAAATTTGAATACATGTACTTCTTGTGAGTACTAGGTTCTGGTGGCTAGATCCTGTAATTCTTCTGATAAATTGTTTCTGGTCTTCCTTAAGTCTATCTACAGATGGGAGAGAATGAAAAAGTTGATTATGTATACTTTTTGTCAGTACTAAGTTCCAGTCTTTAGATCCTGCAATCTTTCTTCTAATGTCTAGTTTTTGTCAGTAGTTGGGTTCCGGTCTTTTAATGTGTAGTTCTGATAGCACTTGGGTTATAGTGACAAAGGCACAAAGATTTTTGTTGACTTAGTCAGCCCTGTTGTTTGGAATTAAAAACATGTAGAAAACAGAGTCCTCCTAGGCAAATTTCCAAATAATATACTTCCATAGTCGATGCTATAAGCATACTGTTTGCGGAGTCACTGCTTTGTTTGGTTATCGGCATCAATTTTACTCTGGGACAAAATTTGAGAAGTGATTTCAATTCTGTAGCTATTTATAAAAAGACTGGTGTTTCTTCATCCTATTACACATCACCTGCTCATGTTAAATATAATTTCAAAAGTGTTATTAATCATTGCTTGTTTCTGTTTTGTTCAAATTCATTGCAATAGTAATGTTGTATGCTGGGCTTTGAAGTTTTGTACAACCCTAATGTTTGTATTGTATTGTACTGCAACTGCATATGGTATTGAGCAGAAATCCATATTGTTCAACAAAATTGCTAGAATTTGTTTTCAACTTCCTTTTGTTTGTATTGTTTTTGCAGGTTTATCAGCAATCTATTGCTGCAGTATGTAACTTAGATTGGCCAAAAGAACGGATGCTTGTGCAAGTTCTTGATGATTCAGATGATGTAGATGTGCAGTTACTTATTAAGTCAGAAGTGCAGAAATGGCAACAGAAAGATATTCACATTGTGTACAAGCATCGAGTGGTCCGCACTGGCTATAAGGCTGGGAACCTTAAGGCAGCAATGGGTTGTGATTATGTGAAAGACTATGAATTTGTTTCCATTTTTGATGCAGACTTTCAGCCCAGTCCAGATTTCTTGAAAAAAACTGTTCCACATTTCAAGGTTTGTCTCTCTGTTGTGTATTACAATCAATCATGGTTCTCATATTTTCTCTAGTTTTTAAAGTATTTTCTTCCTTTATGATCAGTATTACTCTCTGTCTAATTGCAGGGCAATGAAGATTTGGCATTGGTGCAAGCAAGGTGGGCTTTTGTTAACAAGGATGAGAATTTATTGACAAGGTTGCAGAATATAAACTTGGCTTTCCATTTTGAGGTCGAGCAGCAGGTTAATGGTGCATTCATCAATTTCTTTGGTTTTAATGGGACTGCTGGTGTCTGGAGAATCAAGGCGCTTGAGGAGTCAGGGGGCTGGTTGGAAAGAACTACTGTGGAGGACATGGATATTGCTGTGCGTGCTCATCTAAATGGATGGAAATTCATATATCTCAATGATGTTCAGGTATGGATTGCATTCATTTATTGTCTAGTTTAGAATGTGATTCAGTAAATTTCCGAGGATGGTGATTATCTTACTACATATATCTAAGTGTGCAGTGCCTCTGTGAGCTACCGGAGTCTTATGAAGCATACCGAAAGCAGCAGCATCGATGGCATTCAGGTCCAATGCAGTTATTCCGTTTGTGTCTACCAGACATAATCCGTTCTAAGGAGGTTGGTTTTAGTCCATAATACATATGTTTTTAGGAAAACTAAGACATTGAAGAGGTGCTTTTTGCAATTTGCTTTATTTGGTTATTTATGTGGTGAAGTTCTTGTAAGTTTTAGTCTTCTATTCTGGTTTTTTATTGCTTAATAAATTTTCCTTTTGTTTCTTATTTGCTGCTGTTTGCTCTTTTGTGTTGTGTCTGCAGATTGGTTTCTCGAAGAAGGCCAACTTAATATTCCTTTTCTTTTTACTGCGAAAGCTTATTCTTCCTTTCTATTCATTCACTCTCTTTTGCATCATCCTTCCAATGACTATGTTTTTGCCAGAAGCTCAATTGCCATCTTGGGTCATATGCTATGTGCCTGCTATCATGTCATTCTTTAATATTATGCCTGCACCGAGATCGTTCCCTTTCATTGTTCCATATCTTCTCTTCGAAAACACAATGTCTGTAACGAAATTCAATGCCATGATCTCTGGGCTCTTTCAACTTGGCAGTGCTTATGAATGGGTCGTGACAAAAAAGTTGGGCAGATCATCTGAAGCTGATTTAGTTGCTTTTATGGAGAAGGAATCACTACCCCAATTAGAACACTCAAGGCATCATCGGGGTGTTTCAGAATCAGGCCTTGATGTCCTCAACAAATTGACCGAACAGCAGCAGAAGAAACCCTTAAAAAAGAAAGCCAATCGGCTTTATAGGAAAGAATTGGCTTTAGCTTTTCTTCTTTTAACAGCTTCTGCTAGGAGTTTATTGTCTGCTCAAGGAATTCACTTTTACTTTTTACTGTTTCAAGGGATATCTTTCCTTCTTGTTGGCCTTGATTTGATTGGGGAGCAGGTTAGTTGAATTCTGCGGCATAAAGCTTGGGCAACCTCTCTGGAAATTGCTTTTCCTTGTAATGTTCTTTGACTCTAATTGGAGACCTGACTTTAGGCCAAGATTCAAGTGGGCACAACTTTGAATAAATACCGCTGCAGGCCTAGTAATTTCAGGGTATGGTTTTGCAGATGTATTAAGAAGTTGGAGATATGAGTACAGCACTTGATCATTCTTGGTAATATGGTGCTGATGGGCTCTTGAAAAGTGGTTAAGATTAAGCCATCACCCTTTTGGGGATTCAGAGTAACAGATATTTCACCAAACATTTGTATGTTTATTATGAAAGCAGCAGCCTTGTCATTCCAACATCCAAGTGTCACATTTCATGGCTGAATATGCTTACAAGAAGTGATTGTGCAGCGAGATTATATTATTGTGGGGTGTATTTATCATTCTGCAAGTCACATTGGGAGTTTGGTCTCGAGAATTGGTAATGCCCATAGATTGTTGCCTGCTCGTTCCTCTGATGTATTTTAGATTTCAGTGCTCCAGCATCATTCTTTATTGTCTTCCCTATTCTTGTGATTCTGGGTCAATTTCTTTTTTGATTATTATTGGAAACATTTTTTAATGGGTGCGGACCTGATTGAGTCAGGTTTAGGGTGAATTGTTCACATTACAAAGTTCTTTTCTGGCCTATTTGGCAGATATCTGTAGGCTTATTATTGTTGAACATTAGAAGATGTATTCCATATTTGTATATCCAATTGCACGGATGGGATAAGCCAGAAAACTTGTTGACCTCTCTCTTTTGCGTCTCCACATTCATATTTTTCCCCTTGACGGTATTTGATTATCAGCCTTATGCTTTGTGTGTTCTTATTCCCCTGTGCTTCTAGAATAAAATTCTAATACAAATTGTGCAATTAGCATATCAATTTCAATAGCCTTAATAGCGATGTTTATGTGAATATCTCATGATTAACTTGTTAACGTCACTTTCTAATGCATTGAATGGTATCTTTAAAGTTTTAAGTTTCACATAGAAATAGCATAGCTGACAACTAAAGTTCAGTAGGCTGCCAAGTATTTTTGGGGATTATATAAGCATACAAGTTCTTGTTTTGATTTATCTACTCTATTAGAATGGATAGAACTTGTTGGTATCTGTCATCTCGCTTTCTTGAATTAAATTAAAGCCTTTAGGTTCTTGCTATCTATTTCTCTCTAAAAGAGTTTTACTTATGCAAACAGTGATAGCATTCAACACAGCTTAAATTGGGCAATGCAACAATAATGTAATTGTTTACTCATGTATATTTCTTGACAGAAATGTAAATGACTGTTTGTAGCAATGCCACAATAATGTAATTGTTTACTCATGTATATTTCTTTACAGAAATGTAAATGACTGTTTGTAATTATATATAGAAACTGTCACTGAGAATCGAGTGTAAAATGTGGTTGGGTTGCTAAGTATTGTAAAGGGGCATAATTATTTAGAGTCATTTGACTATTTAAGTTGACATTGATTTGAAGGGTAAGGATCCATATTTGTCTCAACTTGTAGAAACTTTGTTTAACTTTACTAATTTTTAAAATGCCAATCATAAATTGTTTGTTTGTTTTGTGATATTCCTGTAGAAATATTCAAAGTTTTAAAATTTGTATTTTCTTTCTACAATTCTTTTTGTGATTTTTAAAGTAAATTACTTTTATTTTATAAAATTTGATCATTTGAGAAATTAACCCATGGTTGACATTTAGCAAATTCAAGGCTTACGTGGTCGCATGTTACTCTTTAAGTACACTGGTGTTTTTTTTAGAAGAAATCAAGTAAATTACTTGTTTTGAGTACATTGGTGGTCTTTTAGAAGCAAATTAGGCAAATTACTTTTACATTGGTGGTCTTTTAGAAGCAAATTAGGCAAATTACTTTTCTTGTTTTGAGTACATTGGTTCTACTAAACATTGCTGGTTGTTTTAGAGGCAAATCAAACCAGAAAATGTTATGGGAGTTTATTTTCTTGTTTTAAGTAAGTGCCTTGGTTAACATAAACATCAGAAACAAAAAATGTTATGGAATTACTTCTTGGTTATGGTGAACATTGCTAATTTTTAGAAACAATTATTGGTGCAAGGTGCTTGTTGCCGCCGGATCAGTGCACCTAATTAATGCAACAAAAAATCTATGCTACTGTTCGGTGTGCCCTTGAAGGCAAGTATCGAGGCAATGCTGTCACTTGATCTTGATTCCTCCGTTTAGGCAAAACTCCCAACGAAGCCAATAGGGGTAGTCCCTAAGGAAAGTTTCTAAGGTCTTTAGAAATTACAGTGAAATAGTTAAAAGGTGTTTATGTTTTTAGGAGTTTATTAGGGTGTTGATGTTCAAAAGTAACCCAATGTAGCTTTGCAATAAGTTAAAGATTTGTTTTCACCAGCATAAATTAAAATAACTGCCTAATAGATGCACAACGTTCGATATGGTATTAAGCAAATAAAATGTGTAATGGACCAGTGCCTTGTGGAGTCAATATAACAATATAGTAGTGCTGAATGAAAGAGAAAGTGTTTTGCAATTGTCTCTTGGTTACTTCTAAATTATTATGGATTTGATCTTGTTAGAGAAAAATGAGAACTCCCGAGATATCGTGAGGTACAGGGAGGAATCTCCGGAAATTAGAAATCGGTGGCTCCTCACGAGAACATGTGGGCCGGAATAGAGTTTCTAAGGCGGTGTTCAACATTATACCAAACTAGGGTATAGCCTAACTGTGCCTTGAGGTCGCCTTCCAGTTGGTATCGTGGTCCCTGAAGAATTTCTCCACACAAAATCCAATCAAAGTGTTAGATTTTCACTTATGTGTACGGGTAGTTACTTTTATTAGATGAGTATTAATTAAATGTGAAAAAATTAATAAGCAGTTATAACGTTTCTGGTTTCCCACAGGCCTAGGCAAAGTGCCCGCAAGGGGAAAGAGCATAGTCCGACTCTAACTAAATGTAAATTCTAGTTTGTTTAAACAATTGTATTGTGGAACAAAATGTTTGATATAGTAAATTGCAAAAAATGAAAGATATAGCTCACCAAGTTCATGCGCCACGTTCTGATCAACCACTATTAATCGACAATGCCTTTAGGTGATGGTGAGAGCATACTTTGTGGCGACGAAACTGGTTTTATTTATACTTTACGCTTGCAAAAATTAAAGTGAACTTTTATGAAAAAGATTATTAAAGTATACACCCTGCACTTTCAAAGTGAGTGAAAAATGTGGGGTTAGAAAAAATCAATCACAAAAATTCTACAAAATTGCGAATCCCCCCAGGGGGGGTGGGGTGTGGGCGCTGGGTATCCCACTGCTCTTGTTTAATAATTACAAGTAAAACTGGAAAAAAAAAGTGCTCTTTAGTCCATTATACTTGGATCTTGTTGGGGTGTTTCCATCTTCCTTCCATTTGTATTCTTTTCTCCCAGTCATCATTAAGGGAGAGTGTTAGAATATGTCATGATGACTTATGTGATATATTGGTAAAATATCATTTAAAGACATAAAATAACTATAATGTTATAAAATAGAGTTATTCCACATGCATCATTGTAATTATAACCTTTGTAACCATTCTCTATATAAAGAGGAGAAAAATGATTTATCCCACATGTGTTATGGGATGTATTCTAATTCAAAGCTCTTGGTATATAAGAGAGGTGAATGAGATCCTTTTGGGTATGTGTTGATTGTAATTCATCACATGTTGTGTATGTCATTTGTACACACATTGTATGATGGAGCTTGATGTGATGCATATGTAAGGATGCCATGTAATCTTTGAGGTCTTTTTCATTAATGGAAGATGCAACCCTTCCCGTGGACGTAGCCCAATTGGGTGAACCATGTATATCTGGTGTTCTTTTTTTCTTGATCTCTTTATGTCCATGTTGGTATGTTATTGGTGCTTAGATATGTAAGCTAGTTTAGTTAGATCTTAATCTCTGGCATGGTATCAGAGCTTGTTGCTATGATCTAGCACCTTCTATTGTTTTCAAAACAATATTTTACCATTTGGGAATTGTTTATTTCTTGTAGATTTGCTTTCTATCTGGTAGCCATTAGGCTTCTATTCAGATCTGGGCAGATTTTTGCAGTTTTTTACTTCTAACCCTAACCTTGTTGTGTATATTTTTGCAGAAGTTTTTCAAGGGTTTCTTGATGTTAATTTTGTAGATTTATTTGTTTTTTGGATTCTCCTCAATGAGATCTCTCTTCCGGTTGACAGATCGACAGTTTTCGTCCAAGTTTGGTAGATTTTTTGTAAATTTTCGTCTTCGGCAGATTCGACACTGTTTTCGGCCTAAAACTTGACGTTCGTGACTTTTGCTTTGTAGACAGTGCGGGTAACCGCGACTTGCCCTATTGCGAACTTGCGAGTATACTGCAGACCCGCGACTTTCAGTGTACAGAACCGTGTGTGCCACGACATACTCGCGACTGTTTTACTGCGAACTTGCGTTTACTTCAGTATAACCGCGACTTCACTGTAGAGAGACCCGTGAGTGCTTCGGCATAACCGCGACCTTACTGCACAGAGACCTGTGAATTTCCGATCAAAACCGCGTACTTCTCTACAGAATTGCGAACCCGCGGCTTCTCTGTGCATAACCCGCGAGTACACACGAGTTTACTTTGGCAGACCCGCGAGTGACTTTATTTGACACATTTTCTAAGGGTTGTAGGTAAAGTTTCTGTTTTCTGTTTTGAAAAAGTTTCATCTCTTATCTTGGAATTTCTGTCATAAACTTCTTGATCTCTTTGCATTAGGATTTGTTATGCTTCATCATATTTATAGAGGTTGTCTTATTTATGTTTATGTCTCTAACCTTCTTTGTGTGGAAGATGTTTTGACATTTTCAGGAGCATGGATCTCTAGTATGGTAATGGTGACATCAATAAATGAACCTATGCTTAGGACTTAGTTGTTTAATGGATATATTTTTCATTTCTATGAGTGATATTATTTTGGTTTCACTCTTCTAATCATAATAATGAAGCTTTTATGTGTTATCTTGTGATCATTATTTGCTTTATCTATATGTTATCGTTGACCTTTGTGTAAAAACAATTTCAGTGTTTTCTTATAAGCAATATCTTTATGATCATTATATGCTCTTGCTAATTAGTTTCTTGAGTAAAGTCTTTTTCTTGAATCTATGTGTTATCATATTTTTTGGCTTGTCATAAGTTCTTTAATTGGGATATAGTTTATTTCTCATGTATTGCAGAGATTGTATCTAATTTCTGTGTTATTTGTCTCCAACATTCCTATATGGAAGCATTGACATTTCCAAGGCATTTTATCTCTTGCATATTTACATAGTGTTAACAAGAAATGAACCTATGATTAAGACCTTTAGTGACTTGTCATTTCATAATTTTTTTATAAGTGATATCATGAGTTGATCATAATTTGTTATATGTTGATCTTATTAAACATTTTGATTTATTTTCATATATATATCATGTCATGTTTATTTCAGTCATCTTTTACTCAATATTTATATGGCTTTGAACAATCTTATACTCTTGGAATATTTGTCATGAGCACCTGGTTCTTGTTGCATTGATATTTCTATTCTTATGGTTGCAGAGGTTATCTTGTTCCTAGTCTCTAACGTTCCTATATGGAAGCATTGACATTTTCAGAGCATTCATCTCTTGCATATTAACATCATGCTAATAAGAAATGCACCTATGCTTAAGATTAGTTGCTTGATGACTAAATTTTCATATCTTTAAGTGAAATCTTGGCTCACTATTCTATCTTGGTATCTATTATGCTCACTCATGTTTATGCTCCTTTATCTTTTATCATAACTTATCCTATCATTTTTTGATAATCTTTTGCTCAAATTTATATGGTCTTGCATAAAAGCAATATCTTATTTATATGTTCTTGAGCAATGTCATTTTATCATATCTTATGTCTTTTGGGTTTATCATGTTTTTTGTATGCTTTATTCTTGGAAGTTCCTTTGTGTAGGTTCGTTATCCATGTTGTGGGATATCTTGCTTCTGTTATTCCTTCCTTGTTTAAGCATATGCTGGTTGTGGATCTCTGGTTCCTCTTAAGAAGGAATGTAATGTTGATTTTTATCATATTTCAGTAATGTTGTATGATGGGCATCCATCTTCTACTGTTATAGTCATGATCTTCATCTATATGATATCATTTTCGATGTATAGACTATTAGGGTCTTGTTTCTTCGATGTTTGAGGTCTTCTACAGATATTTATATTGCACCTTGATTGGAATAATGTCTGCTATCTACATGCGTATTGGCCATCTGGGTATTTTGTACACTGTTGTGGTGTTCTTAGCCACATGTTCTATTGTATCAGCCGTTAGAAGGTTTCTGTACACTGGTGTGGATGTTATATCAGAGTTCTTCAACTATCAGTTATGGTTGTGATGATTCTTGTGGTGATCTAGGCATCTTGTGGATCTAGTAGCCATGATGACTTCTCTTTAGATCTGGACATCTTGTTGGTGGATTGCATCACATGCTTGTTTCATCGTACAACCTGGTTCGTGTGCAATTTCATGATTTAGTGAAAAACGAATGTTGTCTTCATCAAATCCATAAGGCGAAGTGTTTTTCTATTCGCATCTTATGGAGCATTCTGGAAGTTGTCATCATGGGGGATGTTGGGGTGTTTCCACTTTCCTTCCATTTGTATTCTTTTTTCCCAGTCATCATTAAGGGAGAGTGTTAGAATATGTAATGATGACTTATGTGATATATTGGTAAAATATCATTTAAAGGCATACAATAACTATAATGTTATAAAATAGAGTTATCTCATATGCATCATTGTAATTATATCATTTGTAACCATTCTCTATATAAAGATGAGGAAATTCATTTATCCCACATGTGTTATGGGATGTATTGTAATCCAAACCTCTTGGTATATAAGAGAGGTGAATGAGACCCTTTTGGGTATGTGTTGATTGTAATTCATCGCACATCACATGTTGTGTATTTCATTTGTACACACATTGTATGATGGAGCTTGATGTGATGCATATGTAAGGATGCCATGTAATCTTTGAGGTCTTTTTCATTAATGGAAGATGCAACCCTTCCCGTGGATGTAGCCCAATTGGGTGAACCACGTATATCTGGTGTTCTTTTTTTCTTGATCTATTTATGTCCATGTTGGTATGTTATTAGTGCTTAGATAGGTAAGCTAGTTTAGTTAGATCTTAATCTCTGATAGATTTAAGGGCTTACAACGATATACAAGTAAAGTAGAATGAGTTGGGTGTCCACCAGGGTGTTTTTTGCATTTTTTGTGTGGTCTTAGTCACCCAAATCTTCCATTTTAAAACAAAGACCTGCTAAAAACCAGTGAGCTAAAACGCTGCAAATTAGTGATTAGAACATACAATATTACATAAAAATACAAGATCTACACTCGTAAAAAATATTGGAAACTTTTAACAACTACAAGTGTAGAAAAATGAGATCTAGATTTAGTTTTTTGATGTAAAATTTTGAGATTATTCTAGATCTGATTTTTATGCTAAAGTAGAAGAAGATATATAATTTTGCAAATGAAAAAATGAGATCTATCTTTTACCAAGCCTATAGTAACCAAGTAACCAAAGAGTAATTTTAGAAAAATGAGAGATAGTTGAAGCAAACCCTCAAGTTCAAGGCTTGATATGAGAACAAGATGGAGAAGAATGAAGTTGTGGACCAATGTCTTGTAGATCTGAAGCTTGAATGTGATGGAGAGAAAGTGGAGTCAAACTAGATCCAAGCTTCCTTCATCTTGAGGCTTCCTGTAGAGCTTACACAATTCTCATACAACAAAGTTAAATCTAGTATGCTCATCAATCAAAATCAAGATAATATGTTATACAACCAAATACTAATATTACTCTTAAATCTTGAAAGCATGCTCATAAACAAACAAGTTAACAACATTAAATGTTTGTTCTACAATAGCTAGATCTAAACATTGACCTGCATAAAAACAAGTGAAACTCAGAAAGAAGTCACCTCAACTGAAATTGGTGCATTCATGGAACAAGATTCACAATCGACCTCCAAAGTCTTCAATCTTATTACTTGAGAAAAATATTACAATACACAGGAGCAAAGGTTCAATTCCCTTCTATCACTGAAGAAGTGAGCAATAGCAACTTGCTCTTATAGCCTCCAGGGAAGAGAGGTCGAATTTATGAGAGGGGGGACGAATTGCTTGAGATGAGGGGCCAAGTGTTGGGCCAAACCTTTGATAAATCCCACGATTCGAGTGATTTGGGAGAGTGGGCAGCCACCTAAGGGAGACGCCCTAACACAAGCCTTGGGATTAACTCCCAATCAATACGAGAATGCCGCCACTAATCTTGACGCCCAAGAGAGGGACGACGCACTTCTTAATCGATGTAGAGATGATGCGTTGAATGTTGAAACTTGGAGTTGGGTTGGTGTGATGGGATGAGGTCACTGCCACCTCATGAGAGGGGCGCTCCTCTCCCTTGGAACCCTCGCCCACCATATATGCGAACATGCATGGGAGTGACGCCCATGTGAAAGGAAAGGCGCACTAAAACCTTGATATACCCATTCGCTTATCCTAACTTCAAAAAAGGAATGTGCTTTATTCCATAAGTATGGTCGTACATCATATGGAATGAGTTGCCACCTCATCCATACAATTTTTTTTTCAAATTTTTGACTTTTTTTTTATTTTTGACTAGTGCATTTTGGGTTTTTTTAGCAATTAATTGCCAATTCAATGCATCTTTAAGAAAAAATGCTCCTAGAGACGACGTAGTCACCCAAAACATGGAGAAAATGGGTCATAGGGTAAATAGGACGCTCTGAGTGTCAAAACGAGCGTCCTCACGCCAAATTCCGCCTCCGGACTACTCTTTTATTACAATTTGAAAATTTTCAATTAAACCATTAAAAATTGTCTAATTTATAGAAAAAATTATTTTTGCCGGAATCGACCCAAACTCCTAAGGGACCTAGTGCATGTCCATATGACTTATTATTGATGGCTAGCATGTTTAAAATACATAGAAACATAGGCTATAATAATCTCCCTAAGATCGACCACCATGGAAAATATTCAGCTTTGGAGGTATGAGTGAAAAACTCAGGAATTATACGCCACTGAAGCGCAACGCATAATTCCTAAGGAAAAAACACTCTAGAGTATCCCCTTGATGGAAAACCCTAAGGTAGGCCAAGATTTTTACAAAAGAATCATGCTTAGACCAACTTATTACAATTCCCCCAAGGGGGTCTAGACATGCAAATTTTACAAAAGGCCAATTTTTTTTTGCCTGATGGATCTGAGCACACTGATGATGAACAATTTGATTGTTCAAGTCTTCAACGGTTCACTTGGAATCCAGTAAGTGCAATTTAGTGGATAACAGTGCTAAATGGATTTGATATATAGGATGCCATTTAGAATAAATGCAATGCATTTTCTTTATGTTTTCTTTATTCTACAACTACTGTTTCTCTATGTAAGTTTTGTCTTTTGTGAGTAGATCTTGTGACATGTTTTGGTATGTGTAACCATTAGTAAGACGCTGATATCTTAGAGCTAATGACGGTGGTAGCCTAAATCCATGTGATGAATTAATTCATGCAAACTAATTCTCTAGGTTGCATTGTTCGATGGGGTCATTAGTTATTTTCCTTTTCTTGGTGTGGTTTTTTGTTGCAATATAGCATTGTAACATAACTTTTGGTGCAATGTGACATCAAAAAGTTGCAGCCTTGCAATTAGCGAATGAGAGGCCATAGTTGCCAATAGATGGATCTCAATTTCCTTGGTTGCATGTTGACACAATCAACTCTGCTCGAGTTGTGAAATTGATTGGGGTAGTTGGTTATTTCCCCTTTGGTGGTGGAGTAAGGTCACATTTGCGAGCTAGCCATTGTTTGATGTGACATTGTGTGTGTTGGTCGGCTAAAATTTCTTGCCAACTTTCCTTTGTTGGTTTGCAGCCTTGCAAGGGAGGTTTTGGGACATCAAACTTGACCTCACATGAGTTGCTTGCGAGGTGGCAACCAAGGAATTTCATTATTCTCTATATGTTGTATGTTGTTGATTCACGAGTGTTGGGAATTGAAACGAGGGTTGCTATCATCAAGTGTATTTGATCGTTCCTTGTTTGCTTTCTCTACAATTTTATAATTTTGATAGATACAGATCTTTCTTGTTAGAGGAGGTGGGTTTGTTTTTTATTGTTCCTCGTGTTGTCTTTGTTGTCTCTATTTCAGCTCTAATGGACATCGATCTTTGTTGTTAGAGAGGGAGGTGGGTTTGTCTTTGATTGTTCCTCGTGTTGTCTTTGTTGTCTCTATTTCAACTCTAATGGACATCGATCTTTGTTGTGAGAGGTGAAGGTGGGTTTGCCACAAGGTTTTGGATGGGTGTTGGGTGTTGTGGATGAGTGTGAAGTTGCATTGCATAGGTGTGACATCACAATTGAGGATGTGATCAACGTGGGTGGGACTTTGGTGGCCATATGTTTGCAATTTTGATAACCTTGTTGTGTGGTTGCAATAGAGGTCTATGAATTTGTAATCAACAAATGTGAGATACCAACTATTGTTTGTAGGGAAACATACAATCATTATGGCCTTACAAATAAGTTTGCAGAGGTTGATAGCTTGATGGGATAACTCGAGTGGTTAATGCTCTAAATTTCATGCAAGGGGTCTTGGGGGTAGACCTCTCTTGTTATTGCTTTTATTGCATGCTTCACTCAATTGTTCCTATTGGGTTAGGTGATATAGTCAATGCCAAAGGATTTACATTCGGTACAGTTAGTGAAATGAAACAAGTGCTTGGGGGTTTCCTTGTGAGGTTTTTGGAGGTTGAAATTGGTGTCAAGGGGGAGGGTTATTCAAAAGACAACATTCATACATATGTAAGGTTTTCATTAAAAATGTGATACTTGTGTATTTTAAATTAATTGCAAGGAATATTTTCTTGGTTCCTCTTTGACAATGCGGGACTTGTAAGTGAAATGGATATGAATCAAACTAGTTGGAGTTTCATAAATTTTGAATTTGGTTTGTTTAGATTCCCTTGGTGGTATTTATGCATTTTATAATAATTTGTAAAAAATGGGATGGAATTTTTCAAATCCCTTGCTTAAATTCAATTTGTGTGGATGGAGGAATTGGACTTTTGATAGGCATATGGCATCACTTTAATAATTGTTTCATTTGTGTTTACCTTAATGATAGAGGCGCTACATCCTATTTATGTGAGTTTGATTGTTTACTATACACAATAAAGTGCAGTGAGGATTACTGACTTTGTTAATGCAAAGTGTGGGTGTGAACACTTGGATTTATGGGTTATTGTATTTGTCGATGAAAAGTTTGGGTTGTTGTATTTGTCGATGAAAAGTTTGGGTTTGAAAAATTGTAGTTATTGTCTATGCAATGCTTGGACATGACTAATTAATCTAATATATATTCATTTATCAATTGTGGGTTTATTTAGATTTGTTTTGAGAATATTCGAATTACAATCCAATACAACCAAACAAAAATTCGTGATCATGACCATGCACCTCCTAGGGTAATAAGATTTGGGTAAATGTATTTGCTAAACCAATCATAAGAACCCTATGTCTTTGTATAGTTCTTTTTTGTAAGTTATGGGTCTCTATATTAATTTAAGCAAAATGTAAAGATGATAAAAGTTCATGTCCAACCCAAGGGAAACTAGACCAAATATAGAACAATAAAGTGTCATTTAAGATCCAATATGTCTTATTTGATCCCGAGAAAGCAACATAAGCAACATAATTGAGCCACTATACCGTGAACATAACTATGATAACTATAGCTGGAACATAAGTATGATAACTAGTAATAAAAAAATAGTCTGAAAAAAAGCTAAACTATGAAGATGTATTGTCATCTGAGATAGGTATCATAGGCACCTCTTGCCCATGGGATGATGCAAGGGTTGAGAATGCAATAAGTGAGTGGTTGCCTTGATCAGAATTTTGAGCTTTTCATCTAAGTCCTTGTTATGCTCTTGAAGCTCATCCATTTGCAGCAGAAGTTCATTTCTTTCTTCTTGACTACCGAGGAGTACCTTACCCATAAGAGAGTTAATTCGTCAGCACAAATCTATAGTCTTGTGATATTTGGATTCTCGAGAATGAGTATTCCCAATCTCATGTACCCATGGACCCACATTGAGCTCGTTGTCCTCAACTTTGATAAAATCTTGTTAAGCCTTTACCCAAGTTTTTGCCCATGAGATTTTGCTGTTAATATTGTGTAGGATTTTCTTGAAATAGGTAGCTTTGGATTCACCAACCTCTACCCATACCTTGGTTTGAGAGTTGCCGTTGCTACCTCGTCAAGTGCACTTCCCACATCCTCTGTCCACCATTGAGTGGGTTGCATGAGACCCAATATTGATGCTGTAAACCTTGATAATTCTTCCTAGGCAACTGATCAAGTAGAGGGAAAGAAACTCAGTTAGAATGAAAGAGGGGAAACATAAACCCCTTTAGTTTGAGAGGGAGATCAAACAAAGAGGGCTACTGTCCAGGGAATCCATTGCATGAGGAAAGTCATTGTGAACAGAGGGAAAGACAATATCTCCCAAAAGAACTGAAGCTCAAGCGAGAAGGAACTTCGCAGTCTGTGGCATCATGATCAGAGTCTTGTCTCATGAATGCTCTTTCATCAGAGGGAAAGACGAAATATGTCCCTAAAACACAGAAGCCCAAGTGAGAATGAACTTTGTAGTCTGTGGCATCTTGAGCGGACACTAGGTTCAAATATGGAGGGCGTAGGATAATAATTATCTATTTTTAAGGTCACAGCCAAGCCCAACACCAATTTGGTGTATGAGACCCCCTTGTTTGTGGGAGACGGGAACCCCTCCACGCAACAATGTAACTGCTAAAGTCTACAAAGGTGTACATACCCTACCACCCTTCGTAGTTTGTGGTATAACTAGAAGTACTAGATGGTATCATGTAATCCACCAAGAGTAACAAAAGTGGATAATGATAATACAAGTTGTTGCGAAATCATGGGTCAACCAAGGTTCAAATCTCACTGTGTGACATGTAATGTAACCGATATGTAATAGAGGTTTCTTTGAGTTTTCGTTAATATAAAAAATCTGAATATATCTGCTTAGTGAGATTAAGAAGTGACCTAACCTAAAAGGGAAGGGGGACATTGAGCAAAGGCCCGTCTTGAAAATCAGAAGATGGCCAAGGTATCAGCTACCATTAGTAAGCGATGGTGGGCAGGAAAAGAGGAAGAAGCGAGTGCTCGGTAGTACAAGCTAGTAATTCAACTCGCCAGCGCCAAGCAAAGAGACCCTCTATTTATCGAGCAAAAGACTTGAGCATTTTTCAACCACAGGAGGAATGCTGCTAAGAAAAGAAATCGACGAACTAGGAAAATGCAACAGGGTTTTCGCGAGGAGAGAGGGTTTTGAAAACCGGATAAGCAAGAGAAAAGGGCCATCGGAGTTTCAACGCCATGAAAATCAATGCGCTTACTGCAATTGTGTTTCACTGTCAAATTTGTTGCTATAACACAATAAATCAAATAGTTTAATGTGTTGCCCACCGAATTAATTCTTGAATACGGTTCAGTATTATGAGAGCCCTTTGTTCCTCATTACATGTCCCATTTATCGAGGTCAAATTACAGGAAGCTCGGTCTACTAGCTGGTGGCATGTCTGACTACCTTGCCAATGCAAATGACCTCATATGAAGCAGGCGATCCTATCAAGCTGCTTCTCAGTAAAGCCCTAAAAATAAAAAAAATCACAGGATTGACATGTTGAAGGAGTTTGCTCAGATTCTGCACTGAATCCCCATCTTTGCGGATGTACCTTCTTCGACAAGCCAACCCTAAGGAAAGACACCATTCAAGCCATTCAAGGTACGAGTAAACTTCCACATATTTCAATTTGAATGAAAGATGAATGCAAACGCCTTAAAAAGTGACTCAAGTGGCCAATCGGTGAGAAATGTACTTCTTTGTTTGTACTGTACATTTATCATTTTGAAATTAGTGTGCCCTGTCAAACATGTGACTCAATCAGTGAGAAAGGTACTTCTTTTGTTTGTAGTGTTTTTAAGATAAAGGTACTTCTTTGTTTGTAGTGTTTTTAAGATAAGTTTTACATTTTCCATTTTGAAATCAGTGTGTCATGTCAAACATGGTTGGGATAACCCTTGTTAACAAGTTTTACATGAAAAACAAGGAAGCTCCATGTTTGATTGAAGCTCCATGTTTGATTAGTAGGAAAGAAATCAGTTGTGTCATGTCAAAGATGGGTGGGATAACCATTGTTAACAAGTTTTATATGAAAAATAAGGAAGCTTCATGTTTGATTAGTATGAAGAAATCAGTTGGGTGGGATGATCATTGTTGACAAGTTTGAGAAGAAAACTAGGAAACTCCATGTTTGACGAGTATGATGAAACCCAAAGAAACTAATTGGGATTTGAATGAAACATGAATGCGAAACCCTTAAAAAGTGACTTAATAAGTGAGGAGGGTAATATTTTGATAGTAGCTTACCAATTGGGATTTGAATGAAACATAAATGTGAAACCCTTAAGAAGTGAATAAGTGAGAAGGGTACTATTTTGAGAGTATCTTTTTAGATGAGGAAAGGATTACATTTTACATTTTGAAATTAGTGTGCCATTTTTGACAAGTTTTAGAGAAGAAACAAGTAAGCCCCATGTTTAGCTAGTACTAAGAAGTTGGTTGGGGGGATTTAGTGAATTCCCTTAAAGAAGAATACTAGATCCGTATGGGAAATTATGACCACTGGTACATCAAGTGGACACTTCTCCTCTAATGTCAAGGCCAATCTATGCAAGGGTATATAGATTCCTTCTATGCATTGTCCACAAAATCTAACACTAGGGAAACTTAGAAGCTCCGGGTCCTCAAGTACCATGGCGGTTTACAGAGGTAGATGAGTATTAAGATGGGATTTGTAGATATTTAATCACTAGGATCACCCTACAAATATGCGATCAAATTTTGAAACAAGTTCAAGGACAAGGGTAAGGAGCCCGACCTTGCAAAAAAAACCACAACCAAAGACGGATAACGACAATCCCAATTTCCTTCACAAAGAAAAGGCAATAACATTGTCCACTGACATAATCACTAGTGGAAGCATCTTGCAAAGAATACCACTCTAGGAAAATGGGCAAGGAAAGACACATAGAAGTGATGTGACATAGTAGATGGCATTCAAGAAAGGCGTCTCGTTCCCAATAAGCACTGATAGATGAGATGCAAACTCCTATATCTACACCAAAGTCGACACTATTGTAGACCTTAGGTGGAGGAACACAAATCATGGAAGTTGACGCCTGCATCATAATTACCACTTCACAAGTGCAACTAGAAATGCTAAAGAATCTAGAGGAGTGGGAAGCCTCTTTCATTCAAAGATGTGGGTGAAAGGCACATCCATGCACTTCATTATTGACATCAAAACCCAAAAGAACTTTCTCGCTATAGATGTAGTAAAAAGGATGAAGCTACCAAGGATGCCTGCAGACTCCTCAACTATACATAGTCGGTTAGTTGAACCAAGTACAAGACCTCTATGTTAATAAAATATTACACCTATCATATGGCATTCAACCTTTCAAAGATGAGGTACTTTATGATATGTCTCCCCTTCAATTTTATGAATATTTTCTTGGTCATCCATATATGTGAAAACAACATGTTTACCAATCCAATCCTAAAGTGTCATTATCACCATAGGAGATCAATCCTATAGGATTCCAAAGGTAGCACCTTCTACTACAATATCTCTGATTAATGGAAACTTGTTGCTTAGGGAGTTGGTTGACTAATTGGGAGGTTTGTGTTCTTCATGGTTATTTCCCAAAGAGTAATAAAGATCATTGTGCCCACCAAGAGCATTGCAGGAGTTTTAGAAAAGTAGTAGAGATAGGTGGATCAATTAGTTGTAGAGTACCAAGACATCTTACTTCCTCCATGAAAGTACCTTTCAATGTCATACCGTACAATTGATATAGAGCATCCTTTTACCCAATGGCCCTATGTATTATCCTTTGTTTTGGATAATGATGAGATTAAGAGACAAATCTAGGCATTGATAAGAAAGGGCCACATCCAACGTAGTGCTTCACCCTGCAAGAGACAAATTGTATTGGTTCATAAGAAAGATGGGACATGATGACTATATATTGACTATAGAGCCTTGATCAAGATCATAGTAAATACTTGGTTCTCCATTACTCATATCAAGGATTTAGCAGATCAACTCAAAGGTGCCAAATTATTCAACAAGATCGATTTCAAGTTAGGGTACCACTAAGTGCCAAATGAACTAGCTAATCTGTGGAAGATGACATTCAAATCTAAGGAAGAACTATTTGAATGGTTATCTGTGCCATTCAACTTGACTAACACACTCATGTTGATAAGGATGATGGACGACATCCTACATCCATTCATTGATTCATTTGTGGTTTTCTACTTCGATGATATCTTCATCTTGAACAAAACATGGGAGGAACACATAAAACACATTCAACAAATGCTCACTCAATGCCACCACAAGTTGTATGCCAACCTAGAAAAGTGATATTTTAGTATGGAAAGGATCCAATACTTGGGATACATTATGGACTAGGTTGGAGCATATTGATCTAGTAAATATCCGTGGGACTATGGATTATCTAGCCCCAGAGACATTCACAAAGATCCAAAAATTCTTAGGCCTAGCTAATTTTTACCATATGTTTGTGTTGAGGTTGAGGTTCTTCTAGATCTCATGGTACTTGAATCATGCAACAATAGAGGGATCCAAGGCCAATTTTATTCGTATTGAGGAACAAGAAAGATTTTAAGAGCTCAAGCATCGACTTTGTTCAACACTGGTTGTTAGTCTTCCATATTTACAATAGCCATTTTAGATTGAGAAATACATTTCAGAGCATGAAATCAATGTTTTCCTTACTCAACATGGACACCCAACTACTTACCATAATGATAATCTCATAGACATGGTTCATAGATCCCCAACCTATGATAAGGATCCCTACTCCATTGTCCAAGATCTTCGATGATGGAAGCACTATATTCTGAGAATGGAAACAATCGTACCTTAAGGGATTATTCCAACATCACATATCTTCATGAATATGATTGTATACATGCCATATTTTTATCTTGGAGAAGGCTCTTCTTCTCTTCATCTTCCTCTTGGCTATCTTATGCACAATTTGGTTGTAGCGAATTAAATTGTTATGCTATTGAAAATACATGGTTGTCATGTCATTTGAAATAATGAGAGTATGATTACAACATGCACATTAGCCTAGGAGGAAATGCTCGTGCTAGCACAAACTCATTCGTAAGATCTTAATCATCTATTAGAATTCTCCAATGATGGGATTTCGATGCACTGCATTGACTTAGTAAGGTCTTACCCAATTTGTATCTTGGTGCGTTAGGACCTTCTTGCTAACATTGTAGCTTTGCTATGAAGGGTTCCCTATGTGAGATATGATAGTGGAATGGTCGAGCTAAGGTGATTCTTGGTTGTAAGGAAATGCCCATATACCAAGTGAACACTAGTAAAGCCTTTCTATGTGAATCTACACTAGTTCAACTAATATTGGGATTTGTGGTATATGCTATTTTTTTAGCTTAGATTACATGATACTATGTTGGACTTGTGTCTAAAGAAAGTGAAAACATTTTTCCTCTTCACCACATAGCCAAGCTCAAGGCAATTTATGCAATGGATGCATATGTCTAGGAAAAAAATTGCTCCTATGTTGATGCATGTTTTCCAACAAAAATAAGTATTTTTATTGTTATGTATATTATATTTTAATATCGTAAGAAGGGTGAATTGTTAATGGAAATATATATATATATATATATATATATATATATATATATATATATATATATATATATATATATATATATATAATTGATTGAATAATCATATCATTATAAATAAATATATTTCATATTCATATTTGATTATGCATTTTAAATGTTTCTAATTTAGTATATTCGATACATGCTAAAATTAAATTTTAATTGAAATATATAGGTGCTTTCAACATTGATGATGAAATATTGCAAAACATTGATTGCGACAAATATGAGAATAAATTAGCTGAGCATGTTGCACGATATCTTGCTAATCAAATTTATGAGAATTCTCTTAAAAAAGAATCAATAGCAACACAAGCTCAAATTTTGATATGTTTGTTAGTGTCCAAAAAGTTAAAAGACGTTACATCATTATTGGTTTTTGAAAAGGCAACAAAAAATCGAAGGTGAAACATAATGTGTTAGAAAATATAAGCGATGCAATAATTTTTTTTGGAAAATCCATAAAGAAAGATACCAGGGTTGCACATAGAGCAGTTCAAACAACAATTATTTCAACTAGTACTAGACAAAAACGTTTGACAACACAGCGAGAAAAAACAATAGGAACCTTGAGAAAGACATTGTACAAATATAACAAATTCTAATTGTAAATAGATGAAAATGATGGACTTAATTGTTGGGCAATTATTTGTAGACAACCTTACAAAGATAGAATGGGAGAAGGTGTTAAAGCTAATGTACATAAATATTAGTTGGCACATGCTCGAGTTTCACCAAATGCAAGGGATGTGATATGGCAAAGACTATCACAAAATGAATACGAAACCCATGCAAAACATATATTGGAAATGACACAAGTACAATTGTTCAATAAATTAAAGGAGGATTACTGTGGAATTAATATGTTGATCACTACATTTGTGCAACAGAAACCATGGTGTGTTAGACCTATCATTGTTCAGGACACATGTTGTTGTCGTTATCATGTAGAATTTGAATTATATTATGAGACTTTTCTTGAATTTGGTAAACGTTTTGGCCAAATTCACCTCCTTCTTCGACAATACGTGCTTTCATATATGAAATTCTATGTGAGAGAGAAAAGGATGAACTATTTTACCATAAGAATTGTGTCAATGGAAAAAAATGTTGTGGAAATCTAGCTTTATTCCACTATAAATATCCTATTGATAATGATTAATTGTTGTCAAATGTAACCGTTGTCTAGAGGAGATATGAATATATTAATTATGCTACAAGTTTTAGTGATGCTCTTTCCAGAAGAATTGATTTGCAAGAAGATAAAATATGCGTGACATATTTTATGAAGAAATTTGAACAAGAAATTTATAAATACACCAAACATTCACATAAAGCATGATGGCAATACTTTCAGTTCAAATAGTCTCGTGAAGTTTTTCCACCCGAAACAATTTTGTCCGTGGTTGATTTTGTAGAAAACTATACATTTGTTGTGCAAAAGGAGATACAAAGTGAATACTATCATTCTGACCAAGTTTTTGTATTTGTTCATGTTCTATATAGACATGCTCAACACAATGTTGATGTCATTGAAAGCATGAGTGGTAGTCGACATGTGATAATATAATATCATTTTTATACTAGTGACAATCATACACATAATACACATTTTGTACAACATTGTATTGAAAATGTTTTCTATATCTCTATGCATAAGTAAGAAACAAATGAAATCGATCCCAAATCATTTATCCTACTAACTGGTAATAGTTCTTCATAAGCCATAGAAACAAAGATGTAACCAATAGAAACAACTACACTATAGTTACCTCATATACAATTGACAGTACATCCACGGACATAAGCCACACACCATAGATTTTCCTCCAAATCCTTTTTTATTCCAAAGAGTAATGCAATACAAGAGTAGAGCCTAAGCAGCCTTTCGGTCCTTTTACCATGCCAAATACAAAATATAATGCTTGCTTAAATAGACAAAAGAAGCCCAGGAGGCACATTTCCCAAGGGAGAGTGAAGCTTGAGTGGAGAGAAGTTGATTGGAGTTCAATGGAGGTGGATTGGAGTTGACTGAGGTGGATTCAGATTTGATTTGGTCCACCTCTAAATCAAGAGATGTGCCCCCTACCAAATGTTGACAACTCACCTCAAGGAATGCACCCCTCTCTCTCAAATGTGCCCTCTCTTCATGAAAGATGCACCACCTCTAAGAGGGATCCTCAACCACTAAATTAATCAAGAGATTGGCTCTTGGTTAACTCATATTTGATTTCCAATCCACTTGCCACCACTTCGATTGACTGGAACATGTCCCAGACAAACTTCCATAAATCATGGGATGCTGATTTTTCCCAATTATTATGTCTTTTTTGGCCTTTTTCGAGAGAAAATCATATTAAGTTAGAAAAATACACCCCCATGGAAAATTTGACCCCTAGTACCACTTTTATGCCTTTTTTTTATTTTTTACAATTAAAATATCCCATTATTGTGAGATATTTGTTAAATGACGAAAAAATTTAAAAAATCATAAGGGGGATTTAATGCATGTCCAAAAGACTCTAGGAAATTGAATAGCATGGTAATATACATTAACCTCTAGGATTTAATAACCCCTTAAGGCCTAACCAGCAAGACAATTACTCCAACTTTGGAGGATTTGAGTGAAAGTAACAAATAATTAACAAGGAAAAAAAACGCCGGAGAAACATATTGATGACTAAGTCCTAGGAAATCCAAGCCTGTTACAATAAGTCATCATGCTACGTTAATTAATACAATTCCCCCAACGGGGTATGATCATGCATAAACTGACTAGCATGGTAATATACATTAACCACTAGGCTTTAATAACCCCACTAGGAAATCCAAGCCTGTTACAATAAGTCATCATGCTACGTTAATTAATACAATTCCCCCAACGGGGTATGATCATGCATAAAATGACTAGCATGGTAATATACATTAACCACTAGGCTTTAATAACCCCTTAAGGCCTAACCACCAAGACAATTACTCCAGCTTTGGAGGATTTGAGCGATAACTCAAAAATTATAAGTCACTAAAAAGTAACAAATAATTAACAAGGAAAAAAAACTCTGGAGAAACATATTGATGACTAAGTCCTAGGAAATCCAAGCCTGCTACAACACGTCATCATGCTACGTTAATTATTACAATTTCCCCAAGGGGGTATTATCATGCATAAACTGGAAAAGGGGTCGAAAATGGCTTGAATTGACTTCTGAATATTCATACTAAACAATCGACTTGTTCAATCTTTGGTAGCTCACTAAAAATATAACTAAGTGCAACTTAGTGAGTAACATCTTGCTCCAACTCAGGGACACGTGCTCGATCTAGTTTTTAGGCAAGGAGAGGATGCGAGACCTCCAGAATCTCTTGTTTCTATAACTTGTAAAAACATCTCAACTTGACAAACCAAAACTTTAGTAGCACATGTTCTTATAAAATCCAATGAAACATAAGTTGCATTATTTGAAAGAAAATAAAAACAAAATTAACTAACAAAAAATATTAGCATTCCTAAGTACAAAGAATAAATGAAGAAAGTGAATCCTCACTCTAAAGAGCTTATTTTTCCACTCTAAGCATGATAAAATAAACCTCCTAGGTGAAATAAAAAATCCAATGTAACCACCTAAGCATTTTATCTGTTTTTGAGTTTTTCCCCTTGTCTTTGGTTACCTTCCAAAGATAGGAAATATTTATTAAGAAATGAAAACCTGCATGAGGATTCAGGATGGGAGGGGTAGATGGGAGATCATAGGAATGTAATATATCATTAAACTTCCTCTTGAAATGGAAAGTTCTCCCGCGGACTTCTTCCATCCAATATTGGATAGGACTAATGTACAAATATGTATGATGAGGCAGATCAATCACTCCACCATACTTATCAAAAATAATTCTCAAATGATAACTCTTTGTGTAAGCCCCATGATGCTCTAGATCATATGAAAACTTTGCATGCAAAGATGAAGGATGTGATTGATGTTCTATTGACTGCATCCAATACGTCTCTTCTATGTACTGCTTCTCCAAGTCTTCATTACTAGTACTTGTATATGACTTTGAATGATCATATGAGAAATTTGCATTTGCCTCTTCCACACCAATACTTTCAAACGTCTCTAAATCAACACTCCCTTCTCTTGATACATCAAAAATGGGCTTTTCATTGTATGTCCAATAGTCATCATCGACATCTGTGTCAATTATGGGGGATTCTTCACACAAGCCATACACCATACATTTGCTTCCAAAGCCTTTTTTATTCTAAAGAGTTACACAATACAAGAGCAGAGCCTGAGTATCCTTTTGGTACTCTAACCATGTCAATTACAAGAAAGAATGCTTGCTTAAATAGCCAAAGGAAGCATGGGGGGCACATTTCCCGAAGGAGAGTGAAGCTTGAGTGGAGAGGAGGAGATTGGAGTTCACTGGAGGTGGATACATAGTTGATTTGGGTCACCTCTCAATCAAGAGATCAAATCCCTATCAAATGCTAACAACTCACCTCAAGGAATGCGCCCCTCTCTCTCAAATGCACCCTCTCTTCATGAAAGATGTGCCACCTCTAAGAGGGATCCTCAACCACTAGATCAATCAAGAGATTGGCTCCTAGTAAACTCATATTTGTTTTCCAATCCACTTGCCACGACTCCGATTGACTAAAACATGTGCTTGATATACTTCCATAAATTATGGGATACTGAATTTTCCTAATTATTGCCATTCTTTTTAGAGAAAATCATATTAAGTGATAAATAATCACTAATTTTGCTCTCAAAGTGGGTACATTGGTAAAGATGGTGCTCCGAGTTAGAAAACAAGCACCCCCATGGAAAATTTGACCCCCTAGTACCACTTGTATGCCTTTTTCAATTTTTACTATTAAAATATCCCATTTTTGCAGGATTTTTATTAATGACGAAAAAAATCATAAAAAAATCCTAAGGGGGACTGAACTAATGTCCACAAGACTCTAACAAACTAACTAGCATGGTAATATACATTAGAAAATAGGATTTAATAACCACCTAAGGCCTAACCAAGACAATTACACCATCTTTGGAGAATTTGAGTGAAAACTCGAAAATTATAAGTCGCTGAAAAGCAACAAATAATTAACAAGAAAAAACACTCTAAAGTAATGTATTGATGACTAAGTCCTAGGAAATCCATGTCTGTTACAATCATAGTAGCAAGATTCGAGTACATATTCAAATATGATTTAAATACGATATGAAAAAAATACGTAATAAAAAAATCAAGTATGACTAAGATACGGGAGTAGACATCTTATAAATACAAAAAACATGCAATTTTAATTTAAAAATAAAATAAAATTATACATAATCATTCCAAATTTTAACATCTCATTCATTTTTCATTGAAAACTTTAAAAATAATACTTAAAACTACACAAATCTATTTTTATATAAAATGACTTAAAAAAATGAAAACAAAAAAACTACATAAATTTACTTTTTGATAAATAATAAATACTAAAATGTAAAATTAAAATAACAATCGTATAAAATAAAACTTAAATAAAAAACTACATGTAATAAAATAAAACTTAAATAAAAAACTACATGTAATAGTAATAACGCAGATGATATAAAAGTCTAACAGTATAACATATACTAACACTAAATTAAAAAAGTATTTTAAAGTTTTTTCTTAAATAAATCTTTTTATTAATCGGCCATGCTTTGGAGTTTTATATTTTATTGTATCAATATGAATTCGATTCCAATTTAGTTCGTTCAAAATTGGGTAAATAAATAGTTGATTGTACCGAACCGTATCATCTCGAATGTTCGCCGTATTTTTAACCTGGTCCCAATTTCCGTACAACAACTGCCAATACGACCGTATTTTGCTACTATGGTTACAATAAGTAATCATGTTATGTCAATTATTACAATTCCCCCAAGGGGTTATGAACATGCGTAAACTAGAAAAAGTGTCGAAAATGGCTTGAATGGACTTCTAAACAATGATACTGAACAATTGACGTGTTCAATCTTCGACGTCTCATTGAAAATCCAACTAAGTGCAACTTAGTGGATAACATCTTGCTCCAACTTGAGGACACGAGAACTCCAAAATCTATTATTTCTATAACCTATAAAAACATCTCAACTTGACAAACCAAACCTTTAGTAGCACGTGTTCTTATAAAAACATCTGCATTGGAAAAACACCAACACCAACATCTATGAGCATTGACGACAAATGTTATGTTCTTCTAGAGTGGACATAAATGATGGACAATTCCTAAAACACCATGGATGGAAAGGATTTGCCAACTTTGTGAGTCTATGAGCATTGCGGATGAATGTTATTTTCTTCTAGAGTGTATTGCGTTCACCCACATTCAATCACAGTTTCATAATATTTTCGACAATTCTAACCTCCATGATCTTCTAACATGTCAAAACTATGGCAACCTGGGAACAGTTCTTTCTAAGCTTTTTTATCGTAAGAACAAAATTTTACAGCATTCCAAATAATATCTCTACTCTTAAGTTTCAATAGACCAAATCAATTTCAATGGACAATAATCTTCCTCATCACCATCATCATCATCATCAAAAACTTGTTTAAATTGATAAAGTCTTATAAATTAACATCATTCACAATTATTATCTGTAATAGTAAAAATACATATATAAAAATAAACATTGAAATCGAAATCATATAAACAAGATAAATTTCAATGATATAACATCAATGATTTATCCAAAATATACAATATGTATTGTGAAAAATAAAACAGCATATACAATGATAGTACACCTCACATTTCCCAACCTTTTACCCAAGATGTTTCCACTAAATGCCAATTACAAATTCAAACTCTACAAATAAAACTAGATTATTACATGACTCTAAAAATTGAATTCGGACAACACCGATGAATAAAAAGCTGAAGTTCAGAAAATTGTTAGAAAACTCAGTAAAATGGTAACTACAGACTTGGGAATGCCCATAGTTGTCATTTACTAGTGATAAATTTTCTTTTAAAAGAATCTTGATTTTATTCATTAGCAAATTACAGCTTATAGGAACAAATGATAACAACAAAATAGTGAATACCGACATCAGAATGCAGTAATGAATTGACAACTAAAAATAGAATTTTGATTTTCTTCATTAGCAAATGACAATTTATATGAATAAATGATAACAACAAAATAGTAATTTTAGACATCAAAATGCCAACAATGAATTGATAACTAAATGATACTGAATTGACAACTAGATAGAAGTATAAAACATTTCAATGAAATGACAACTTAATGATAAAAAGTATAAAACATTTCATTCAAAAAAAGATATGAAGATGAACCAGCCACTCCCAACAATAAACCAACACTTAATCTCCTTCACTAAGAAGGATAATCCCATTCATATACCATGTCCATACCAACCAAACTACAAAATATCAAAAGCTGTAATAATACCAACCATACTGCAAAATATCAAGAGAATTAATGAGCAGAAAAATGTCGAACCAAACCAGCTACATGTAACTACCAATTAGATCATACTTTAATATCACCATGTTGTCAAAGTAACACTTTAAATCAACTTGTTCCAATCCTAATATTACACTTTTCTAGTACATGTAGAAAAATATTGTGCTCGAATAACCAACCAACCCTCTCCCTTAGGGTACTAATCATACCATCACACTGGAGTAAAAAACATAAAAGAGCCACATCAGCTCTAATGTCCATACTTCTGGAACTCCCACTCACTATTTTCTGAAACATTGATAACATTAATGATTAAAACAAAACTTAAATTAACTACAAAATCCAATTCAAAACAAAACAAAGGATTTTGGCTTTGAAATTTTAAACTAATTTAATCCGCTTTATTTTATACCACTTGCATTCCAATCGGGAAGGAAATGTTCAGGAAAATCCTGCTCCATATTTTTTTATATTTATATTGAATTATGGTGCTCCTCCATGCATCTACCAGGTAGATACGTAAATCGACCTATACAAAGTTTTAGCGGGTTTAAATTTTCTACTCAGTTGCATCGAACTCAACAATTGAACTTATTTTTTCATTTTTGCATGAAGCATGATTTACATTTTCGTGGTTGTTACAAAAAAAAACAATCATCCTCTAAAATTATGTCTCCCTAAAAAAAACTTATTTTTTATGCACTTAACGACCAATTCATGTATAATTAAAAAAAAATAAAAATATTCCATCTCTTAGATATCTGCATACCTTCCTTTACATTTGCTCTTAAACATCTTTATACACTTTTATTTTGCATAAAAAACAAAAACAAGAGAGGATTGGGAGAACTCCAATGTTCAATGGTTGTTTCAATCAAACCTTGCTCCACGAAAACCAAGAAAAGTGAGATCAATCGTTATTGGCTCATTGGAACCAAGAAAAGTTAGATCAATCTTGCTTGAATAATTATTTTTTTCAACTTTTTTTATTCTTCCTTAACATTTTCACATTGTCCTGGTTAGTAATAGTTGTTAGATTGAGTTATAGTTGGCACATTCATAATTGTAATTTTAATTCTTATATACAAGGAATTTGTCTTAATATTGTATTGGAATTGACATGAACATAAGTGAAAATCTAAATCATTATTTACATACACTATGTGTTATCATTACCATGAAATGGTATCATATAAGTTTCACCATCTCTATATATTTATAACTATTGCATGCTTGAAACATAAGAATGGATATTTTTCACTCTCCTGTAAATATATAAAAAAAAAAACTAGATATAACCCAAGAAAAGGTAACTAAATGTTGTTAATCTCTTTGCTTGCAAGAATAAATGTAGAGGAAGTGGAGGCAATTCATTGCATCTTGTGAATGACCGAAATCCAAGCTATGCATATGATCATATGGTGTTATTGGAAAGTAAGAGGATTTTTTCTATGTTCACCTGGGTTCAAACATCAATGATTTTTTTATTTATAAGAAGGTAGGGAAGTCCATCCACGAAAGGGTTTCAATTTTTCATTTTTATGGAGTTTAATTTATCAAGATTATAGAAAACATGATCTCTCTATGGCTATACTTGTATTTACATAATATAAAATTGGTAGATTGGCAAGATGTGGTGTGAAACATCTACAATTCTCATCTTTTATAAGCATTGCACTGACTATTGGACTGTCAGTCTTTTACATTCTTTGTTACATTGATCTCTTGACTGGGTTTCCTTTTATGCATTTTTCCTTCCCCATTACTATTTCGTTGGGTCTTCCACTATTCAATGATACAAATTGATCAGTTGCCCCTACAATCCCGATGATATCATTATTAACATAATACTATTATTTTATTTAGCATCTTGTTTGCTTATACTAAGTTGCGTTAGGGATCCTGTTTGTTACAACTTGATAATACAATATAAAGGGGGTATTAAAAATGGGTTGATAAAAATGGATACCTACAATATTTGGTGGAATGAGGTGTTTTCTTAATTGGAATAGTATATTGGTAGGGGGGTTCAATAATACAATTTTAGGAGGAATTTTCCAATATTTAGTGAAATTAGGGGTATTCTTTAATATCCTGTGAATGATCGTGATATGTAACAAGTTCACTGAGTGAACCCCCTGTGGATAAATTAACTAACATCACACAAATGATTAAATAATCATGACATGTATGGTTCAAATGATTGTTGATAAAATGGAAATTTTTTGCAGTGCTTCTTAGTCAGTTTAAATTAATAATGATGAGTTGATTAAGAATGTGTTAATTCTTGTATGGCCCACTTATATTTTTATCATCGCTAGTAAGTGCAAAGAAGCTGTATCGAGTGTCCAATGAGGTGAGACATAATCTACTTAAAGTAACCCCATGACTTTGTAGTATGTTCAATGTAAACCGCTTACTATTAAAAATAAAACTTGGGTGGATTTTCCTATTAAATTAGCCGTTAATATCCCCTTTATAATGGTTAACAACAGATCGAGAAAGCCTATGATGGTTAGCAGAGGAAATTGGGGGCTAAAGCCGAGATTCATTACTCTTTATTGCGAAATGAAATAAGCACAAGTTCTTAAACAAGAACTAGATATACTAAAGATAAGACTTGAATAACTATATCTAGTTAATAGAAAGCATACTTAAACAAATAAGCTTTAGATATTCTAGAAAAGAGACTAATTAGCTAAGCATGCAAGATCATAACTAAAGAAGAATTTTAATTTAAATATGAAGGAAAGAGGGAAGAAGAAGTTGAAAGCCTGGGAAATTTTGGGCAATGGAGTCTACTGGTGGAGAGCAAAGGGGTTGTCTTTTTGAAAGTGCTTGGAAAGGTGGAAGAATCAAACAAGATCAACCAATCCTTCCAACTAGGTAAATTGCACAGTTAAAACTACTTGCAACAAAAAACATCAAATTTGATGCTTCTTATACCAAAGATCATAGTAGTATGCATATTACCCAATAAAACATCCAAATCCTATATCTCTATGCATAAGTAAGAAACAAATGAAATCGATCCCAAATCATTTATCCTACTAACTGGTAATAGTTCTTCATAAGCCAACTAAACAAAGATGTAACCAATAGAAACAACTACACTATAGTTACCTCATATACAATTGACAGTACATCCACGGACATAAGCCATACACCATAGATTTTCCTCCAAATCCTTTTTTATTCCAAAGAGTAATGCAATACAAGAGTAGAGCCTGAGCAACCTTTCGGTCCTTTGACCATGCCAAATACAAGATATAATGCTTGCTTAAATAGCCAAAAGAAGTCGAGGAGGCACATTTCCGAAGGGAGGGTGAAGCTTGAGTGGAGAGGAGTTGATTGGATTTCAATGGAGGTGGATTGGAGTTGATTGAGGTGGATTCAGAGTTGATTTGGTCCACCTCTAAATCAAGAGATGTGCCCCCTACCAAATGTTGACAACTCACCTCAAGGAATGCACCCCTCTCAAATGTGCCCTCTCTTCATGAAAGATGCACCACCACTAAGAGGGATACTCAACCACTAAATTAATCAAGAGATTGGCTCCTGGTTAACTCATATTTGATTTCCAATCTACTTGCCACCACTCTGGTTGACTGAAACATGTCCCGGACAAACTTCTATAAATCATGGGATTTTCCAATTATTATGTCTTTTTTGGCTTTTTTTGAGAGAAAATCATAAATTAAGTGATAAATAATAACTAATTTTCCTGTCAAAGTGGATACATGGATAAATAAAGTGCTCTAAGTTAGAAAAAAAACAGCGCCATGGAAAATTTGACCCCCTAGTACCACTTTTATGTTTTTTTTATTTTTTACAATTGAAATATCCCATTATTATGAGATTTTTATTAAATGACGAAAAAATAAAAAAAAAATCATAGGGGGAATTTAATGCATGTCCAAAAGACTCTAGGAAACTAACTAGCATGGTGATATACATTAATCACTAGGCTTTAATAACCCCTTAAGGCCTAACCACCAAGACAATTACTCCAGCTTTGGAGGATTTGAGTGAAAAACTCAAAAATTATAAGTCGCTAAAAAGTAACAAATAATTAACAAGGAAAAAAAATCCAGAGAAACATATTGATGACTAAGTCCTAGGAAATCCAAGCATGTTACACTAAGTCATCATGCTACGTTAATTATTACAATTCCCCCAAGGGGTTATGATCATGCATAAACTAGAAAAGGGGTAAAAAATGGCTTGAATGGAATTCTGAATATTCTAACTAAACAATTGACTTGTTCAATATTTGGTATCTCACTAAAAATATAACTAAGTGCAACTTAGTGGGTAACATCTTGCTCCAACTCAAGGACACATGCTCAATCTAGTCTTTAGGAAAGGAGAGGATGTGAGACCTCCAAAATATATTGTTTCTATATCTTGTAAAAACATCTCAACTTGACAAACCAAAACTTTAGTAGCACATGTTCTTATAAAAGCCAATGAAACATAAGTTGCATTATTTGAAAGAAAACAAAAACGGAATTAACTAACAAAATAGATTAGCACTCCTAAGTACACAGAATAAATGCAGAAAGTGAATCCTCACTCTAAAGAGCTTATTTTTCCACTTTAAGCATGATAAAATAAACCTTCTATGTGAAATAAAAAATCCAATGTAACCACCTAAGCATTTTATCTGGTTTTGAGTTTTTTCCGTTGTCTTTGGTTACCTTCCAAAGCTAGGAAATATTTATTAAGAAATGGAAACTTGCATGAGGATTCAGGATGGGAGGGGTAGATGGGAGATCATAGGAATGTAATATATCATTAAACTTCCTCTAGAAATGGAAAGTCCTCCCATAGACTTCTTCCATCCAATATTGGATAAGACTAATGTACAAATCTGTATGATGAGGCAGATCAATCACTCCATCATACTTATCAAAACGACTTCTCAAATCATAACTCTTTGTGTAAGCCACATGATGCTCTAAATCATTTGAAAACTCTGCATGCAAAGATGAAGGCTGTGATTGATGTTCTATTGATTGCATCCAATACATGTCTTCTATGTACTGCTTCTCCAAGTCTTCATTACTAATACTTCTATATGACTCAAAATGATCATACGAGAAATTTGCATGTGCCTCTTCCACACCAAGACTTTCAAACGTCTCTAAATCAACACTCCCTTCTCTTGATACATCAAAAATGGGCTTTTCATTGTATGTCCAATAGTCATCATCGACATCTTTGTCAATTATGGGGGATTCTTCACACAAGCCATACACCATATATTTGCTTCCAAATCCTTTTTTATTCTAAAGAGTAACACAATACAAGTGCAGAGCCTGAGTAGCCTTTCGGTACTCTAACCATGTCAAATACAAGAAAGAATGCTTTCTTAAATAGCCAAAGGAAGCATGGGGGGCACATTTCCCGAAGGAGAGTGAAGCTTGAGTGGGGAGGAGTTAATTGGAGTTCATTGGAGGTGGATTGGAGTTGATTAAGGTGGATACAAAGTTGATTTGGGCCACCTCTCAATCAAGAGATCCGACCCCTATCAGATGCTAACAACTCACCTCAAGGAATGTGCCCCTTTCTCTCAAATGCATCCTCTCTTCATGAAAGATGTGCCACCTCTAAGAGGGATCCTCAACCACTAGATCAATCAAGAGATTGGCTCCTAGTTAACTCATATTTGTTTGCCTTTTTCAATTTTTACTATTAAAATTTGTCCACAAGACTCTAAGAAACTAACTAGCATGGTAATATACATTAGACAATAGGATTTAATAACCACCTAAGGCCTAACCACCAAAACAATTACACCATCTTTGGAGAATTTGAGTGAAAAACTCAAAAATTATAAGTCACTGAAAAACAATAAATAATTAACAAGGAAAAAACACTCTAAAGTAACATATTGATGACTAAGTCCTAGGAAATCCAAGCCTGTTACGATAAGTCATCATGCTATGTCAATTATTACAATTCCCCCAAGGGGGTATGAACATGCGTAAACTAGAAAAAGGGTCGAAAATGGCCTGAATGGACTTCTAAACACTAATACTGAACAATTGACTTGTTCAATCTTCAACGTCTCATTGAAAATCCAACTAATTGCAACTTAGTGGATAACATCTTACTCCAACTCGAGGATGTGTTCTCAATCTGGTCTTTAGGAAAAAAAGGATGTGAGAACTCCAAAATCTATTATTTCTATAACCTATAAAAACATCTCAACTTGACAAAACAAACCTTTAGTAGCACATGTTCTTATAAAAACATCGGCACACATCCTAAAACACTATGGATAAAAATGATGGACACATCCTAAAACACTATGGATGGAAAGGATTTGCTAACTTTGTAATTCTATGAGCATTGAGGACAAATGTTATTTTCTTCTAGAGTGTATTGCGTTCACCCACATTCAATCATAGTTTCCTAATATTTGCGACAATTCTAACCTCCATGATCTTCTAACATGTCAAAACTATGGCAACATGGGAACAGTCCTTTCTAGACTATCAATGGACAATAATCTTCCTTATCACCATCATCATCATCAAAAACATGTTTAAATTGATAAAGTCTCATAAATTAACATCATTCACAATTATTATTTGTAATAGTAAAAATACATATATAAAAATAAACATTGAAATCTACATCATATAAACAAGATATATTTCAATAATATAACATCAATGACTTATCCAAAAATATACAATCTGTTTTGTGAAAAATACAACACCATATACAATGATACTACACCTCAAATTTCCCAACCTTTTACCCAAGATATTTCCACTAAATACCAATACAAATAAAACTAGATTATTACATGACTCTAAAAAATGAATTCGGACAACACCGATGAATAAAAAGCTGAAGTTGAGAAAATTGTTAGAAAACTCAGTAAAATGGTAACTACAGACTTGGGAATGCCCATAGTTGTCATTTAAGAGTGATAATTTTTTTTAAAAAGGATCTTGATTTTATTCATTAGCAAATTACAGCTTATATGAACAAATGATAATAGCAAAATAGTAAATAATATTGACATCAAAATGCAGTAATGAATTGATAACTAAAAATAGAATTTTGATTTTCTTCATTAGCAAATTACAATTTATATAAATAAATGATAACAACAAAATAGTAAAATTTTAGACATCAAAATGCCAGCAATGAATCGACAACTAAATGATACTGAATTGAAAACTAAATGATACAAGTATAAAACATTTCAATGAATTGATCACTTAATATGAAGATGAACCAGCCACTCCCACAATAAACCAACACTTAATCTCCTTCAGTAAGCAGGATAATCCCATTCATATCCCATGTCCATACCAACCCAACTACAAAATATCAAAAGCTGTAATAATACTAATCATACTACAAAATATCAAGAGAATTAATGCGCAGAAAAGTGTCAAACCAAACCAGCTACATGTAACTGTCAATTAGATCATACTTTAATATCACCATATTGTCAAAGTATCACTTTACATCAACTTGTTCCAATCCTAAAATTACACTTTTCCAGTACATGTAGAAAAATGTTGTGCTTGAATAACCAACCAACCCTCTCCCTTAGGGTACTAATCATACCATCACACTGGAGTAAAAAACATAAAAGAGCCACATCAGCTCTAATGTCCATACTTCTGGAACTCCCACTCACTATTATCTGAAACATTGATAACATTAATGATTAAAACAAAACTCAAATTGACTACAAAAGCCAATTCAAAACAAAACAAAGGATTTTGGCTTTGAAATTTCAAACTAATTTAATCCGCTTTAGGGAACAGAATGAAGCGAAGGCAGTTCAAAATTCATACCTAACGGGCAGACTTGTCTTGTCTTAAGCCAACGACTTATGCAATGAAAATGAAAGGCATGATTGCAGACACCTGTTTCAAAATTTATAAGCACATGTAAGTGTTGTGGTACAAGATTCAAAGTTATCTATATGTGCAGGTTCCTAACATATTGAACAAGCGCCTCCAGACATACCCCATGCAACAGTACATTCTTCACTGGTTGCGCTTGCTTGGTTTGCCTGGCACTCAATGCCTATATACGAAAAATAAAAAACCACAAAAATAGTATTATTTTCAATTCCAACTAACTACTCTTCTAATGCAAAAGGGCAACAATATGTAGTTAGAGATTCTGGCCTCGCAGCTTTCTACTATCAGATTGCACAAATATAAAGAAACATTAAAAACCCAAACTCTTCAAAATAGCACTTACAGAGGTCCATAATGTGGTTTCTGCAAATTGCACAATTGTCAACCACAATATCTGCAGAAATGTTTAGATTTTCTTAGAACAAGATATTGAACAAACATTGCATTCAGAATTTATATCCAAAATACCATAACTGAAATAAGAGCCCAGTTCGAAATCGAACTGAAGAAGGAGAGTTAAGGTTCGAAATTCGTACCCCACGCCCAGAGGGCAACAGCATTCCATTTCTTGATTTCGAACCGCTTGGCCTTCTTGGTGGAAGTGCTCGGTCCGGCTTGAGTACTGGAGCCCTCCCCTGTAGGCTCTGGGATCATCTCTACGTCTGTAGATGCCATAACGCCGAAACAGGTTCTAGAATTCAAGGTTTAAACGATTTTACAGATACCGCAATAGAACCGTGGTGTCGAAGACTTGAGTAGCTAGAGACCCGATCTGCTTTTTGGGTTTATATATCCTTTTATGAAGAAAAACTTCCCCATCTTCTTTTTGGGTTTATATAGCCTTTTATGAAGAAAAACTTCCCAAAAATTCAAAGTTTTTCCGTCGGGTAGATCAATATAATACATCCCCAAAAATTAGGGATAATAGAATGTTAAATGATATTAAGCTAATAATCTATTTTTAAAATTTAGGTTTTATTTTGAACTTAGGTGGGAACGTAACAATCTTTCCTCTCAATCATTCAAGTTACAATTAATGACTTTTAAAATTTAGGATTTACCTTAAGTACCATCCTCGACATAAAATAGATGTTAAATTTATCTTAAGATTTGAATATATGTTAGAATATTCAATTGGGTAATTGGGTGAACACTCCACCCATGAAAAGTGCTAAATTTACGGTAAAATAATTAACAAAAGGGTGCATTTCCCCTTATATGGGTCACATTACATTAGTTTTGATGTTGGTTTGGTCCATTAGTATCAGTGCATTCAATAAAGAGGTGTACATACCCTACCCCTTCAGATTTGAACTCCTACCCCTTCAGATTTTAACTTGTGACCTCCAAAGAAGAAACACATGTTCTTAACCATTAGGCTCACTCAAGTTATGTTAATTTATTCATTTGATCATTTATTAATTAATTCCCCCCTTTTTAATTCCACTCCCTCTTATTTAATTATTCAAATTATATGTATCACCTCTCCGTCCATATTTTGTTTTTACTTTTTAATTATTTTTAATTTTTAATTTATGTTTTTATTTTGTTTGGACATACTTTGACTTTATATTTGTATTCAACAAAATTCATAATGCTTTATAATGTTTTGTAATATTCTTTTATGATAAGATAAGTCAAATAGGGTTGGTTTTCCAGGTTTCTAATCCATCAAGATTAAGGATAGCGATGGGATGGCTAGGGTTTAATGTTAGGGTTTACTGTCACTGGGGTTTTGGCACCCGATTTTTTACTGCAGATGGTTGATTGCATGCAAGGCTTGGAGTCCAGTCAACCTATTTGGGTTGGCTCTAGTACCAACCAAGCTTTAATAGAAAAGTGGGAAGTAAATTATTTGTTTATTGCAATGTTTAATCAGTCATTCTGGGGTTTAACCTGGGGTTTGTCTCCCTCTTGGCATCCACTGTTGGTGAACTTTCAGTTTGTACTAGTGGTTTTGTTTTGTTTTTTAATGTGACTCTGGATTGTTTTTCCCACTTAGACTGTTGCCGGTATTTTATTATTTTTGTTTACAGCTGCCTGTTGTTCACTATTCCCTGCTCCACTTGTTCTTTTTCCTCCCAACACGCACCTTAGATTACAACTGGACATGTGCCGGTACTTTCTCGGTCGGGACGGTCTGGGTTTTTTTAAACTACACTATGTCTTGTACTTCTATTTTTTTAGGCCGGTGGAGGATACAAACCCTCATAATGGATTGTCTGCATGGGATGGTAAGAAGAAGGGGTTTTCTGGTTCTAGGGCCAGACACCGTCGTCGACAGAAGGCGCTTAAGGCCAGGGATGGCCTAGAACAGTTTATTATTGAAGAGGATTCCAATCTTGACAAGATCGAGATGTTGGCTCGTAGGGCCATTGTTGGTCGATTGGAGTTTACATCTGGTTCGAAGGAGGAATTATTAGACTGGGTTAATAAACAGTGGACACCCCTGTTGGGACTTGCCCCTCGGGTTAACCTACTGATTAATGGCTGGATTTTGTTTATTTTTCCCTTGGCTGAGCATGTTGGGACTATTCTGTCCAGAAAGTGGGTGTTTAAAGATGGATCTTTGATTTTGAAGAAATGGCATTTGGATTTTGACCCCCTAAAGGAGTTGCAAACCAAACGACACCTCTGGATGTTGTTTCCCCGGCTTTCCTCTGGTTCTTTGGACAGAGAGCATTCTTCCTAGACTAGCTAACAAAGTGGGCACTTTCGTTAGGTTAGACAAAACTTCACTATTTGGGCCGGAGAAGAGGGTTTCCTGGGTTATGGTTGAGTTCGACCTTAACAAAGGTCTCCCGACAGAAGTTGAAATCATTTGGGGCAAACTTACATTCAGGCAGAGGTTGGATTATTTTGGGGTGTTGTTTAGATGTTTTAAATGCAGGGGCACTGGACATGTTATGGCTCGGTGCCCTCAACTGTTGCGCTTTGGCTTGGCTTCGAAGGAGGATGGGGTTTCGACACCTTTGACCAAAGATGCTACTGTGGATGTGCTAACTCCTGGACATGTTACTCCGAGTAAGAATTCACCTAACATTACTTTATCTCAAAATGAATTACCCAAAGAGGAGTTAGATTTTTATCTTGATATTGAGAAGTCTTTTGATAAGCGTATTGTGGAGGAAAATCTTAGACTTTATCCAAAAGGTTTTTTTTTTAAATCACCTTTTGATTTGGTTCCGGGTGGGGATAGTGTGTTGTTGTCTACTAGTGCACCTTCTGGGGCGACCATTAATACTAAGGCGAGGATTCTTTCTCCCTTGGGTTCCCCCCTTCCTACTAGCCCTGCTGCTGGTACTCGCCCTCATTTCGAATGATTATTCTTCTGTCTCCAATACTGGTTTGGAATCCAACAGTTTTCCTGCTCTCAAGGGTTTGCAGTCGGATGTTATTATTGGTTTCTCACCGGTCACAAACCTGAATTATCCCATTGGTTCCTCGCCGGTCACAAACCTAAATTATCCCCTTCCTCCTCCACCGACTAGGGACGATCTTTACATTTCTGGTAGTGAACTTTTGGGTGGTCATTTGAACCCATCGGTTTCTGATCCTGGGTCATCTTCTGTATTGAATATCTTCTTGCCTCTGTCCATTTATTCCAAAAATCCTTCTACAAATCCTCTTGTCAAACCTATCACACTGGATAAGTTCTTGAATGTGACTATACTTAAAAATCGGAGGAAGAATTTGGGTCCTGGCGGTAAAGGTACATCTAAGACCTATACCCCTCTCTCTTCAAGATTAGCTGTTTTGAGGATACTTCCTGTGATAACAACCCTTCTACACTTAATGAGGCTCTTAGAGATGTTTTTCCTCAACCGGGAGTTCCTTAATGTAACTTCTCACCCTAAATATGAGATGGAATCCTTGTTTTTTCAACTTTCTTGCTTATAAAACACATTGGGGTTTGTTATTGGAAGGTCACTGTCTGAGTTTGAATCTGCCGCTCACTGTATTTAATATTTATGGTCCATACAAAGACCTTGGTAGTTTTTGGGATTCACTGTGTACATCAGGTATTTTTAATACCCAAAATCTATTAATCATAGGTGACCTCAATTTCACTCGTAGTGCTGAGGATATATAACGGGCACTCATGCCCGTTTGGATGAAATGGCTGATTATTTCAGCGAGATACTGAACACACACAACCTTATCGATGTTGCTCCTAGTGTACCTAGTCCTACTTGGACTAATGGCAGGGATGGATTTGCAGGGATCTATAAGAGACTGGATAAATTTTTAGTAAAATCTAGTCTTATCAATGTTTGGGAAAGGCATAGATCTTGGGTTGGCAAGTTCAAGTTTTCATATCACTGGCCGGTCTACTTTCAGATTACAACCGGACAGGTGCTGGTACTTTCTCGGTCGGGACGGTCTGGGTTTTTTTAAACTATAGTATGTCTTGTACTTCTGATTTTTTTAGGCCGGTGGAGGATACAAACCCTCATAATGGATTGTCTGCGTGGGCTGGTAAGAAGAAGGGGTTTTCTGGTTCTAGGGCCAGACACCATCGTCGACAGAAAGCGCTTAAGGCCAGGGATGGCCTAGAACAGTTTATTATTGAAGAGGATTCCAATCTTGACAAGATCGAGATGTTGGCTCGTAGAGCCATTGTTGGTCGATTGGAGTTTACATCTGGTTCGAAGGAGGAATTATTAGACTGGGTTAATAAACAGTGGACACCCCTGTTGGGACTTGCCCCTCAGGTTAACCTACTGATTAATGGCTGGATTTTGTTTATTTTTCCCTTAGCTGAGCATGTTGGGACTATTCTGTCCAGAAAGTGGGTGTTTAAAGATGGATCTTTGATTTTGAAGAAATGGCATTTGGATTTTGACCCCCTAAAGGAGTTGCAAACCAAACGACACCTCTGGATGTTGTTTCCTGGCTTTCCTCTGGTTCTTTGGACAGAGAGCATTCTTACTGGACTAGCTAACAAAGTGGGAACTTTCGTTAGGTTAGACAAAACTTCACTATTTGGGCTGGAGAAGAGGGTTTCTTGGGTTATGGTTGAGTTCGACCTTAACAAAGGTCTCCCGACAGAAGTTGAAATCATTTGGGGCAAACTTACATTTAGGCAGAGGTTAGATTATTTTGGGGTGTTGTTTAGATGTTTTAAATGCAGGGGCACTGGACATGTTATGGCTCGATGCCCTCAACTGTTGCGCTCTTCCTTGGCTTCGAAGGAGGATGGGGTTTCGACATCTTTGACCAAAGATGCTACTGTGGATGTGCTAACTCCTGGACATGTTACTCCGGGTAAGAATTCACCTAACATTACTTTATCTCAGAATGAATTACCCAAAGAGGAGTTAGATTTTTATCTTGATATTGAGAAGTCTTTTGATAAACGTATTGTGGAGGAAAATCTTACACTTAATCCAAAAGGTTTTTTTTTAAAATCACCTTTTGATTTGGTTCCGGGTGGGGATAGTGTGTTGTTGTCTACTAGTGCACCTTCTGGGGCGACCATTAATACTAAGGCGAGGATTCTTTCTCCCTTGGGTTCCCCCCTTCCTACTAGCCCTGCTGCTGGTACTGCGCTCATTTCGAATGATTATTCTTCCATCTGCAATACTGGTTTGGAATCCAACAGTTTTCCTGCTCTCAAGGGTTTGCAGTCGGATGTTATTATTGGTTTCTCACCGGTCACAAACCTGAATTATCCCATTGGTTCCTCGCCGGTCACAAACCTAAATTATCCCCTTCCTCCTCCACCGACTAGGGACGATCTTTACATTTCTGGTAGTGAACTTTTGGGTGGTCATTTGAACCCATCGGTTTCTGATCCTGGGTCATCTTCTGTATTGAATATCTTCTTGCCTCTGTCCATTTATTCCAAAAATCCTTCTACAAATCCTCTTGTCAAACCTATCACACTGGATAAGTTCTTGAATGTGACTATACTTAAAAATCGGAGGAAGAATTTGGGTCCTGGCGGTAAAGGTACATCTAAGACCTATACCCCTCTCTCTTCAAGATTAGCTGTTTTGAGGATACTTCCTGTGATAACAAACCTTCTACACTTAATGAGGCTCTTAGAGATGTTTTTCCTCAACCGGGAGTTCCTTAATGTAACTTCTCACCCTAAATATGAGATGGAATCCTTGTTTTTTCAACTTTCTTGCTTATAAAACACATTGGGGTCTGTTATTGGAAGGTCACTGTCTGAGTTTGAATCTGCCGCTCACTGTATTTAATATTTATGGTCCATACAAAGACCTTGGTAGTTTTTGGGATTCACTTTGTGCATCAGGTATTTTTAATACCCAAAATCTATTAATCGTAGGTGACCTCAATTTCACTCGTAGTGCTGAGGATATATAACGGGCACTCATGCCCGTTTGGATGAAATGGCTGATTATTTCAGCGGGATACTGAACACACACAACCTTATCGATGTTGCTCCTAGTGTACCTAGTCCTACTTGGACTAATGGCAGGGATGGATTTGCAGGGATCTATAAGAGACTGGATAAATTTTTAGTAAAATCTAGTCTTATCAATGTTTGGGAAAGGCATAGATCTTGGGTTGGCGAGTTCAAGTTTTCAGATCACTGGCCGGTCTACTTTCAGATTGACACTGCTTTCTGTAAAATACATTATCCATTCAAGTTCAACTGTACTTGGTTGAGTAATGATGATTTTTGTAGTGTTATTAAGGATTTCTGGATAAAATATAGCAATGAGTCTGATTTGAACCCGATAGATGATTTTGTCCAGAAATTACGTAAGCTCAAAGGTATTTGCACAAAGTGGATTCTAAATAGAAAGAAAACTAATCTTTCAGAACTCATCTCACTGGAGTAACAATTACAGGCTTTACACAACAGGAATATTGATGAAGGGTTAGAGGAAGAGGATTTTGATATTGTTAAACTCATTGAAAGGAAAAAAGAGGATTCGTTGACTTAGGAAACTAAAGAATGGAGACTCAAAAGTCGTGCCATATGTATCAGTCATGGTGATGGTAACACAATTTTTTTTCATTCATATGCTTCGCATAGAAGAAATATGAATGCCATTTGGGATCTTAATGACGATCTGGGGAATTTGATTACTGGTCAAGATGCACTTCATAATGCTGCTCATGATTTTTTTGGTAAGTTATATTTTGATATTGATCAGAGTGATTTATTACATCAAATCAATGTTGCAAGACTTTATCCTTCCTTCATCACAGAGCATGATGCTGAAGCTTTAGGGAAAGAAGTTACTCTTGATGAAGTCGAAGCTGCTCTTAAATGTTTTTCCAAGGATAAAAGCCCAGGCCCGAATGGCTGGACTGTTGAGCTATTCTTAAATTTTTTTGATATTATGGGGGCCGATATATTAAAGATGGTGGAATTATCTCGCTCTGAGGGTTACATTTCTGGAGGGCTCAATTCAACTTTTCTCACACTTATTCCAAAGAAAGGGAAGCCTTCTACATTTGGAGATTTCCACCCAATTGCGTTATGTAATTTGGCATACAAGTTGATATATAAGATTATCTCAAACTGTTTGAAACCAATTTTATCTGTCCATATCTCTTCCGAACAATTTGGTTTCTTAAAAGATCGCTAGATTCTCAATGCCATTGGAATTACTTAAGAAATTATGCATATTGTCAAATTGAAGAAGATGAAGGCCATGCTTCTCAAGATGGATCTTGAGAAAGCATATGATAGAGTTGACTGGTCTTTTTTAAGGCTGGTACTTATCTAGATTGGTATGCCTCCATTAGTCATTCGGTGGATTATGGCATGTGTTACCTCTGCCAGTATCGTTGTGCTTATCAATGGAATTCCCTCCAGTTTTTTCAGCATGTCTAGGGGGATCCTCCAGGGGTGTCCTCTTTCACCTTTGTTATTCTTGTTAATTATTGAAGGACTGAGCGGAATGATCAATGCTACAAAAGTTGATGGGACTATTTCAGGAATCAAACTCACTCAGGAGTTGGTTTTCACTCATGTCTTATTTGTTAATGATGTTTTACTTGTTGGTTTGGATACTAATATGGAGTGGCAGAATTTTATGGACACCATCACTAATTTCAGTGTGGCTTCAGGCATGAAGGTAAGTGTTATAAAATCCTGTATTTATCATTATAGACTTTCAAAACAGCGGATTGAAGGATTAAAAAGATTCATGCCTTATAAATTTCAACAAATGGAAGAAGGGTTTATGTATCTTGGCTATTTTTTGAAGCCAAACAAATATAGGATTAATGACTAGTTGTGGCTTTTGAGAAAGGTTGAGCAGCGGATTTCCCACTGGACTTTTAGAATGTTGTCTATTGGTGGTCGGTTGATCTTGGTAAAGTCTGTTCTCACCGGCATCCTGGTCTATTGGCTTTTGCTTCATCAAATTCCTGTGTCTATTCTATCCAGATTAAGAAGGTTATATTTCAATTTCTTATGGACTGGTGGTTATGACCGTAGTAAACTAGTCTTGACTAAATGGGAATCTATTGCACTCCCTACTTGTCACGGTGGATGGGGAATTCGTAATCTTTCATACTTCAGTATTGCTATGAGAATGAAAAGTTTCTGGAGATATCTCTTCGGATCCACTCTTTGGTCGAGGGTGATTTCTGTCAAATATTTGAATGGTAATCTTATTCGTTGGCTTCGAAACCCTATGAAGAAAATCTTTGGTGCATTCATAATTTGGATTGGATTTTTAAAAATTTATAATTGGATGGTTAAGGATCTGGCGTGGAAGGTTGGTAATGGCCAAGACATTTTGGTTGGCATTGATCCAATCCTTGGATTGGAGGATGGTTTTAGATTGTCTGATGAGATTCTTTACACACTCCATCATTTTGATTATAAAACTCTTAATAAGATAAGAAATACGAACCACCATATGAATCAAAATTATTGGTTGAGTTCATTGGAGTTGGGGTTCGAAGATGATAGTGCTTCCGAATGGAGTCTTTTTGTTAAGAGATTAAATGAGATTGGATGCAGACTATATTCCGATAGTGATAAGGTGATCTAACTGAACAACAACAAATTTGGTAATGTCATGGCTCAACTGGCTTATCAAGTTGCCATCAACACTCAGTGCATTTTCCCTGCAAATTGGTGGTTTAAGGCCCTATGGAATTGGAAAATTCCATTAAAAATTAAATGCTTCATGTGGCACGCCTTGAGGGGTGAACTCATAACATGGGATAATTTGGTCAAAAGAGGATGGGAGGGCCTGAATATATGCTATCTCTGTTTGTTCATGTTTGAATCTGTCAACCATATTTTTGTTGACTACATGTTTGCTAGGGAACTTTGGCATTCGCTTCCGCGTTATTATAAATTGAATATACAGTGGGGTGTAGCTTCTTTTGCTCAGAGTACACTTGACTGGTATAGGTCTGCAGATACGCTCCCCTTCTTTCCTGCTGTGATTGCTTGGGAAGTATGGAAGACATGAAACCTGGCTATCTTTGAGGATCGGCGTCCGAGTATTGGTTGGACTCTCAATTGTGTTGTCAAGATGCTTTCGGAGCAGTGCTTTGATTGTAATAAGGTGAGAACTAAAAAGGTTACCACTTTCTGTCCTCCACAACATAAATCTGTGATCTTTTTTGATGGTGCAGCTATTGGTGGGAAATGTGCCTCTGGTGGGGTCATTTTCATTAATATGAATCATTACTTTACTTTGAAACTGAATTGCGGACATGGCACCAATATGAAAGCTGAGATCCTTGGTCTATGGTGTGTCCTCACGGTTGCATTTTATTTTGGACTATCTGATGTGGCGATCTTTGGATATTCCAGAGTGACCATCAAATGGGATCGAGGTGAATATGATCTGAACAATATACCTCTTTATCATTGGTGCAGCCAGATCAAAGACTTACTTCAGCACTTTCAGCATATTACACTAGGACACATCTACAGGCAGTTTAATTCCATGGCCGACACTCTCTCCAAGGAAGCTTATTCTGGAGCTGAAGGTGTTATCTGTTGGGAGGAGCACTTTGATTCTATGCTGATTGATTTTGGGTTGGTCCAGATCTATGATATCTTATCAGATTATCTTTTTTTTTATTTCCCTTCTTTGATAATTGATGAATGATAGGTTCAAACTTTTCAAAGGTTTTTTGGGAAAGGAATAGAATCTCTGAAGAATGTCGAAATTGTAAAGGGTATACAGTTTTTTTCTGGCTGTATGATAAGTCTATTACTTGAACTTATGCTCATTTGTACTATTTGATTCATATATGAATATCAATAGTATGGTTTTTATCGCTGAAAAAAATGTTTTGTATTATTCTTATATTAAATTTAATATTTTGAAAATACAAATTGTTTTGGTGAATATTTAAAATTTAATTATTTTATTTTATGATTGGTTAAAAATTATGAAGTAACAAATTATTTATGCATAAATGTGAAATTGTTAAATAAAAATATTGATTTTAAATTTAAAAATTAGAAGAAAAAAAAAAGCTATCTTGTTTCATTATTTCATTAATGATGATGAATAATTCCATGTCCATTAAATAAATAAATAAATAAAAATGCTAAGCTTGTCCATATATGTATACATAGTCTATCTTACTCAATGTGAATATAACCCTATTATTTTTTTAACAATAAACACCAAGATTCTTTTAGACAAATAGTTATAAAATAATTTTCTTTTAATGAAACATAACAAACATATTTACGTGTATTTATCTCAATTCCCATTGTATATAAGTTAATTTAATATTATTTTAAATTTAGAGCTTCTAAAAAATATGTAAGTGGAGTCTCAAATATATGGAATGGTTTTATCGGAGTCTTTCAATGGATTAATAATTTGATCACTTGGCAAGTAGGTAATTGATCACTTGGCAAGTAGGTAATGTTGAAAATGTTTTGGTTGGAATTGATTATTTAATAAGAAATAATGGATATTTTTTTATTATTTGAATCTTTTTTGAATTACTTGGCTGAATTTGAGTTTTTTACTTTAGCTCATTGTAGCTAGGGTTTTACCCCTAGCTTGTGCAAATGAGCACCTACTAAGGAGAATGGACTCCTTAGTAGCAGTTCAGTAAATGTAAATAATTAAACTAAAACAGAAATAAAATTACTTCTAAAACATTCATGAAACATAAACAACAAATTTAAATAATGGCTTTTTGTATTGATATTACCTTCAATGTGAAGGTTTGATGAAGCCCTTTGCAGTGTCCAAGAGGATGCTCCAAGCTTCAATATGCTCCTTCTCCTTCTCCAATGGTGGGAATGGGCCAAAAGTGGCTCTCAAGGTGAAAGTAGTTCAATGGTGAACTAGGGTTTCGAGAGAGATTTTGGCAGAGTAAGGGTGCTTGTGATTGTGGATATGGAATAAGGGATCTCCATCACCTATTTATAGTTTTTTGGTGGTGGAGTGCTGACCCATGGTTTTAGGAAACACATGGTTTTATGCAGCTGTATAGGGTTTTTTTCCTCCTTTTCCTCATTATTTTATATTTTTTGTTCCCTTTTTAGGGGATTTTTGCTATTTTTGGAGGAAAATGGGGTTTTTTTAGCCTTTTTTAGGCTATTTTGAGGGTTTTGTGGCCTTTTGGAGGCTTTTTTGTGGGATTTTTTGGGTTTTTTAATGGAAATATGGTAGGAAAATGGACAAATGAGCCATATAATGTGGTAAATGAGCTAGTGAGCACTTTTTGGGTGTTAACAGATTGCCCCCTGATGTGCGAGGGCAGGAGCTCATCGTATGGCCGATGGACATCATAAGTCATGAATGGTTTTCCTGGGATATGGAGAGAAGAGAAGAAACAAACTGAAGCCCGGAACAACGATCCCGAACAACTGCAAGAGCGAAAAGTACATAACCGCAATAATGGATGAGGAATCATCTGATCATATGGACGAGGCGGGCATACCCATGCTCGTATCAGGATATAACATAATAATAACAATGGGGTCCAAAAAATGGGGACCTGACATATACATGACCTCAAAAAACTGAATGAGGAATAATCTCAATATATGGACGAGGCGGGCATACCCATGCTCGTATCAAGATACATAAACAGAACTGTGAGGCCCGACAAGGGGGACCTGTAATAGACATGACCACTGTGTACATCATAAGAGTCCAGAGGGGACATAAAGCTGGGACATACTGCTGAGCGGATCATGTGTGAACTGCAGAACTGATGCACTGGAACAATCAACAGTACTACTGAGTGTGGTACCAAAGGGGCTGATGAGCTGCTGGATCAGAGTGATAAGAGGGACACTCACAATGGTACACTGGAACTGGAACAGATCTGGAACTGAAACTGGGTACTCAAGGAAGCATATAGCTGGATGGCTTCTGAATACAATCGCCAACGCAGCCCGGACATCCACGGGAACATATAACTGGCCGTTCCGAAGTGACTCACCAATGTGCTAGAGTCGGGGGAAATCCGGGGTCTTCGACAAAAAACTGATGGGATATAATCCTACGCGATCCTCAACGATGCGATCAAGGTGCTGAAGTCGAGCATGTGAGGAACAACCACTCGGAGAGGCAATGATGTCTCCTCTCAGAATGATCCGTAGGCACTTACCACAGATGGTGATAAGTCCAAGGCGTAGGGACCTCTGGGCCTATCCTCTGGAATAGAGGAGCTGTCGTCGACAGAGGGAGACCTGCAACTATCAAGGCAATGATGTTTCCTTGACAGGAGCGCGAGGTACAAGACCGTAATGTGATAGTGCTGATGGCAGGACTGAGAAACTGTGGAGGGACAACTGGGCAAGTAGAGTGGGTGGACTCAAACTTCCTTTGTTCAGAGTATGATAATGGGAATGATCTGGCAGCATATGAAACTGACTGAGGGGAAAGGGATCATAGCTGTAATGGATCTGGGAGGATAACTGGCTGAGGGAGACTCAAGCTGGTGTAAAAATGGCAGAAGACTGCAGAATACTCTGAACAAAGGCGACCTGTTTGGGGGTGCTGCCGAGATGATCGATCGTAGTGCCAGGAGGCACGGGAGGGGACTTCTTCATGGGTTAAGGAACTAGAAGAAGTGTGTGTAAAATGATACTGTCGTGTGGATTTTACGAGCCCAGGACAGTTCATGCTCGTGGTTGCTTTCAATTTTAAGGAGTCTGAAAGCAAATAAGAAGACTCTGAAATGATAGAATGGTACTGTCGTGTGGATTTTACGAGCCCAGGACAGTTCATGCTCGTGGTTGCTTTCAATTTTAGAGAGTCTGAAAGCAAATAAGAAGACTCCAGGGGGTTGATTTTTCGTAGATTTAGTCTCCAAGGCCCAAAGAAGCATAAAAGGATGCAATGAAGAACTCTTCTAGCCGGTGTGACTAGAGTATTCCTTTTTCGTAATTAGTCTACCAGGTCCGGAAAAGGGTTAAACTTATACCAGATAGACGCCCTTTCAGGTACTTTAGCGAGCATGAAAGGAAGCAAGATTGCTCGGCGATCTTTTCATTCTTTTAGGAGTCAGAAAAGAGCTTAACAGAAACTCCCTAAGTGCCTTTTTCGTAAAGGACTTGTCCGGCCCGAAAAAGGGATAAAATTATACCGAACAAAAGGAATGGCCAGGCAAGGAGGAAGTGTTCAATCAAGGGAGATTAATGGTGACCAAGAACGAGGGTGTTGGGGAACACTGATGGGCCTCCTTGCGGGGTAAATGAGATGGTGGCAAAATAACGAGACATTTGCAGTATGACAGGAGTGAATGGCTCATGTACAAAAGTGGAACAATCCGATGGCGGCCGATGTGGCAAACAAACCGAGGCAGCAAGGTGTCGGGACACAATGTTGAAAGTGTACCAAGTGAGAGCAAGGAATGGTCTCAAGCATCATCACGAGCTCGGAAAAATGAAATCCGGCGATATAAAGGATGTCAAAAACGGGTAACGGTCGATGTGGCACGCAAACCGAGGTGACGGGGACGTTTTGGAAAACGACCCGAAAGATCAGGGGGTGAGAGCGAGAAATGATCTCAAGCATCATCACCAGCTCAGAAAAATGAATCCGATGATATAAAGCACGTGAAAAACGGAGAACGGCCGATGTGGCACGCAAATCGAGGTGATGGGGGCATTGTGGAAAAATGCCCGAACAATTGGGAGGTGAGAGCGAGAAATGATCTCAAGCATCATCACCAGTTCGAAAAAATGAATCCGATGATATAAAACATGTGAAAAACGGAGAACGGCCGATGTGGCACGCAAACCGAGGGCAACGCGATGACCATCATGACGGTCTCGGCGTGCTGATTCCAATGGTGGAAAATATGTGTAAAACAAAAAGATAGCAAACTATACAATGCGAACCAATGGGGCCGCGAGTTTTTTAAGGATAAAAGCGTTTAAGGTACAACCCATTACGTGGGTTGCGCAAAGGATGGCCTTCGGAGTCGGCGAGGATGTATGCCCCCTGCTCGAGGGGGGAGGTGAAGATATCACGGAACTCGTGGAAGAGTTGATGGTAGTTCTTGATCTCTTGCGTGCTGCAGGAGGCTCCTAAAGTGATGACTTCAGGGGTCCCAATTGTAGCTTTAACATCTGAGAACTGTGAGGGATGAATGGGACGCTGTTTCTGACGAACGGGGGGTACATCAGGCCATGTGTCAATGTGGTGCTCTAGAATTGCGGGGTCGAGACCAGGCATTTCGGTATAGGACCAGGCAAAGACATCACGGAATTCTCTAAAAAGGTTTATGTAGTCCTCAATCTCTTGTTTACTGCAGAATGCTCCTAAAGTGATGACTTCAGGGGCACGTCCTGGGGCAGCGATATCAACCTGGATGACAGGTGAGATGTTGGCCATGTTACCTTCCTCGAAGGCATCAGGAGCAGGGATAGGGTCCTTGAACCAGTCGACCTTGGTGGGGAGGAAGTCTTTAGACTCAACTGTGAATTGGTTAGCTGTGCTAGAGGAGGATTCTTCTGGGATGAAATAGGAACGATGGTGCATATCGTCCCAGGGATAATCCAGGGCAGTCAGGGCCTCAAGAACTTCCTCATCGGTATGGAAAGTTTGCGTCGTCAAATCGGTTGACGAGGGAATGGTAGTGGAAGAGATCATGTAAATGGTGTTAATCTCTCCAGAAGGTGAAGAGTCCGGGGGGTAGATCTCCTCAATGGTAGGTGGTGCCGTCTCAAGATCCAGATTGTTCATCTCATAGAGAGCTGCTCTGTAATCTGGGAGATCGGGACAATGATGTGAATAATGCCCGTAAATACCGCATATGGCGCAGGAGTGGTTGGTACGTAGGGACTTATCTTTAGGCTTGGGAGTGGGGTTAAGTTCGACAGTTGGGATGTTAGGGTCATCGTCGAGCATCTGCATGTGCTTCTGTAATGCTGGTAACTGTGGGCATTGGTGAGTGGCATGGCCTAACTCATCGCACAGCGAGCATTTGGGAGGAGCACGAAATACTGGAGGGTTTTTGACTATCTTGGGAGGTGGGACAGCAGTGTAAGGTTGTGGACCTCTGCCCCCAGTGGGTTGGGGAGGAGGAGGAGGCGTCGTGGAGGATGAAGGGGTAGAGACACCGGGAGGTGGCTGAGTGGTGGTAGCCATGGGTTGCACCGGTTGGAGGACGACATCTGGTGTCGGCGGGCGAACGGGAGGCGAAAGATACCATACAGGTAATCCCAAGGTTAACCCAGGGAGGCTAAGGGTAGCCATGACCGGGGCGCTTACTACTCCCGATGGAGGGACTAGGAAGGGGATCATGTGAATCGGTGTAACACCAATGTGGCTAGGTACCAATGGTGGTTTAGGCAACAAGGGTGGTTGAGTATTAGGTGGTAGGTTGTCATGGGACAAGGTACATAAGTCAGACATTTCGGGCGTAGATGACGGCGGAGGAATGGATTGAAAGGTGGAGGTCATCGGCGCGTCTGAGTAGACTCCAGGCCCCGAAGAGGAAACAAACGAAGTGGTGGCAGGAGAAATAGGTTGTTCAACCATGGGGAGAACATTTTCAGGTGCCGCGGGAGCACTGGGATCATAGTATGTGAGCTGGTCAATTTTAACCACGCGTCCCTCATGGGGGAACATCATGGTGCAAAAGACGGAAGAGGCAACCGCCCGCATGGCATACATGTAGCCGCGGCCAAGTAAAAGGTTGTAATCCAATTGAGCATTGATTACCTCTATGTCAATAAGGACTGTTTTACCACCTAACTGGACGGGAACGTTGGGTAGGAGGCCTTGGGGCTGGGCCGAACAACCGTCGTAGGCGCGTAACGCAGTGGTGGACTGCTGGAGAGGAGGGGATCCTAGTTTTTGCCATACGAATGTAGACATAACGCATGTGGAGGCACCCTCATCGATGATGCACCGATGGATGACAAGATTCCGAACGGAGACAGTAACTTGGAATGCTAAGCTGGAAGGTAGGCGTGGTTCAGACTGGTCTAAATCAAATGCCATCATATTCGAATCATTTGGGTCAATGCCCCCAATGGCGGAGAGTAAGGTCTTGCGCTGGGAAGGGCAGTTCTTCAAGACCTCTAGTGCAGACATGGCTGCGGGAGATTGAGCTAGGTCGTCATGATGTTGTAGTTTGACGCAGCGCGCGCATTAGGGTTATTGTTGATTCGGCGAAGTGGGAAACGAGGTGCTTTCGCAGCGCCGTCTATGGGCGGCGGAGGTATACGTAACGCCTGATCGGTGGGATGGGCGTTAGTAGTTTTATTCGTGGGATTGGCTTCAGAGGTGGAGCCATATTGGTTCCGACGGGTCTGGAGATTGACGTCAGCAGATGACATCATCAGCAAGTGGTGGGTACCTGAATCAAACATGGGTTGATCAGGAGCAGCGTAAGTGATCTGTTGTTGTTGGGGCGCATTGGCTTGATGGGGAGCCAACGGCTGAGTATTCACTACGCCTTGGGTCGGTAAGGGGTTTTGCAGCACCAAAGGGGGTTGTTGAGGTTGGGGGGGGTTGGGTGGCGCTTGGGGAGCCGCATGCCCTTGGCGATGGGCCTCGTCAACCCAGAGTTTCCGGGCTCGCTCCAAGTGTGGGCAAGCATGTGTGTAGTGTCCATAGACCCCGCAAATAGAACAAGGGTGGTTCGTTCGCAAATTGGGGTTTTTAGCCTGCTTGGGTGGGCGATCAGAGTTTTGATTAGCGGGGGCCGCGTTGTTGTTGTCGGGGGGATTTGCCGGTTGCCCAGCTTGGTCTGCAGGTTGGTTATTCCCACGATTACGGCCCTTGCCGCGGTTCTGTTGGCCCTGGTTGCGTTGGTTGTTCTGGTTTTGCTGCGGGTTTTGTTGGGCGTAAACTTGCCCTTGGGCAGCAGGTGGATTTTGAGGTTGCGCAGGTGCTGGAGCAGGCTGCGGGGGATGATATGCAGGTTGAGGCTGAGCAGGTGCAGCAACTTGAGGAAGTTGCTGATATGACTGCGGAGCAGGTTGTGAGTGTGCCGCAGGGGCTGCCTGTGGCGGATAATAAGCTGGTGGGGCTTGTGAAGGCGCAGGAGCTGAGGCAGCCTGCTGATGGTAGTAAGGCTGAGGGGCGACTGGAGGAGCATAAGCAGGAGTCGCATACCCGAAGCACTGAGGTGGACATGAGGGTCCATGGGAATGGTGATGTGTCATAGGAGCATACGAGTTGGTTGCTCCAGACTGTGAAGTAGCCCGCGACAGGTCGGGGCCAGGGGTAGGACGTGCTATAGAAAATGGTTGGGGATGCGAAGAAACACGGCCAATGATACCATCTGCAGCGTGGGATTCCCCCGGCGCATCATGCTGGGAGGACTCGCCGCGAGGGGCATCAGGTATAATGGTATAAAGGTAACCCGACTGGGCGTAAATGAGGTCGAACTGTTGAGCCTTAAGGATGGCCTCTTCTTCAGACTGGGGTCTTTCTGAGGCCACATCCTTAGCAATAACAGGGAGGAGGGATTTGAGGAACCAATCTAGGAAGATACGGTCGTCTAGTTTGATCTTGCATAAGCTACGGCGTCGACGCCACTCATGGATGTGGTCCGTGATATGGGTAGCCGTGTTTTGTCTACAAGATAGAAGGATCTCAACGCCCGCGTCATAGTGAACAGGCAACTGGAAGAACTGCAGGAAGGTCGAGGCCAGGGAAGCAAAGGTGGCGTGGGTCCCATGTGGTTGCTCGATATACCATTTGGCTGCAGAGCCAGTGAAGGTGCGCTGTAGGAGACGGAGGCGAACAGAGTCGTCCACAATGGAGTTAGAGGAACACCATAAGTGGAAAGACATGATATGGTTTTGTGGGTCCTCACCGGCCTTCCCCTCGAACTTAGGGATATCAGAGGGGAGCTTGGTAGGCATATGAGGCCATGTAGGGTCGTGTCGAATAGGATCGTTGGTCAATCTGGCCAGGTCAGGTAGGTTGAGGCTAGCCATGAATGGCAAACTGGAAGAAGGATGTGACACAGTAGTGGGTTGGACCAAGTTGGGGCCAGTGCCCCCAAGTGGAGGGACAAGATTTGGGGTGGTGCCCCCAAGTGGGGGAACTGAGGTAGTGGAGAATGGTCCAGCACCACCATTGGTAGTGTGAGCCACTGACGTAGTGGGGATAGGTATTCCCGCTGTGGGGATAGGTACCGTGAGGGGAACGGTAGATGGGTGCCCCATGGAGGGCATACCAAAAACAGGTGTAGTAACTGGTGTAGTGGTGGATGTGCCACCAATGGTCCCTATGACAAACGGAGTGGAAGTCGTACTAGCCATGGGGCTAGTAGGGGCAGTATAAATAGGGTTCTCAGACTCTTCGTCAGAATCAGAGGTAAAGTAAGGTGCATCACTATCTGGTGACGGAGACCTACGTCGCTGACGAGTGGAGTCAAGTGACAAGGCTCTAGATCTGTGATGAGTGGGATCAACGGATAAAGATTGGAATCTATGACGTGTGGTGTCAAGAGAACCGTGCTGTGGGGGATCGCCCCTGAGGTGCCGAGAATGTCTCGGGGACTCAATGGTGACAGATGGTGTCTAATCTCTGTGGGTTGAGGTGAGTGAAAACAGCTCAAAAAAGGCCTAATACAACCGAGTGTGCAGAAGGAGAGCTAAAAAACAAGGCACTCAGGCCAACAACCAACTCAAAACACCCACTGCAACAGCTGTGCTACAATAGGTGGAGTAACAACAAAGATGGTCAGAATACCAACAAGCAGCAGGTTTCCTAAAAATGATAAAATGGTGGACTCACTAGACCAAAGGGAGGTAAAGGAGCATGCAAACACCTAACTAAAAGTATTCTGACTCAACTAAACATATCCTCTGCAAGGTGATGAAATCCAAGTCAGACAATATGAGTAGAAAAGCCAAGTGGCTATGATATCCCCCTACCGGGAGGGACACCGGGTAGTCAATCCTAGAAGAATGGCAACTAAGATACCCCATTCATGACACGTCCAGAAAGGTGAATCTGCCGTTTAGTTCGTTGACCGCAATACCCCTATACAGGGATATCCCGCGAACCGCGAAAGGTAGCCCTTCGGTTACTGAATGGAGTGCGGTATTCCACTCAGGCCTCCGGAACCAGTCTCCCGACTTCAACCCTCCTAAGGGAGAGGCCCTCTGATAAACCGGTCGTGACCGTGCCAAAAAGTACTAGGGGATTTTGGTTCCCTATTTGGACAACAACTATGTCTCAAGTGAAAGTGACCGAGGGGTGTTATTGGAAGCCTATCCCCCCGACCCTACCTAACTACAATGATTCTTTTGTGTTCCCCAAGTGGGGTTAGAATGTTGGTTCAATTAGGTACTTTTTAAGGCTCACTTGATTTATGTGACAGGGTGTGTGCTCGTGAGGTGATGAACCAAAAATATAGAAGTGCCACAAGGGGTGCAACTTCCAACTATCAATAATGCTGAAATTGAAATTTTAACTTGCAAAATTTTCTGAATTAAAAATAACGAAATTTTAAAAGAATTCTGTAAAGGGAACATAAATTATGTTGCAGAAAGGCTGTAAGGAAGTGAGGCTGCAGGTGGGACGGAGGGCTGTTCAGATGCAGAAAATATTGCAGCAAAAGGGGCTGGGCTCAAAACAGGAAAAGAGCAGAAATCAGACCGCGGGTCTGTGGCAAATCAGAACAGGCCGACCGCGGGTTTGAGGGAAACAGCGGCGGTCAGGTCACGGATTTCGGGCCAACAGCGGCGGTCGGGACGCAGGAAATAGGGAAAAAGACGCAGTCGGGTCGCGGTAAAAAGGCCGACAGGCGCTGTCAGATCGCGGTAAACAGGTTGATTAGCCGCGGTCGGATCGCAGGTAACAGACTTGAATCCGCCGGCGGAGCGTCGGAAACAGTCTGAGAGCCGCGGTCGGGTCGCAGGTAAAGGCCTGAAAGGCGCGGTCGGGACGCGACTGCAGAGGGAAAATACGCGGTATGCGGCGGCCGAAAGGGACAGCCGAAAGGAAAAAATTTTAAAAACGGAAACCAGAAATTCGAAATCTAGGGGAGTCGCCAAAACTGTAGCTAGGGTTTTACCCCTAGCTTGTGCAAATGAGCACCTACTAAGGAGAATGGACTCCTTAGTAGCAGTTCAGTAAATGTAAATAATTAAACTAAAACAGAAATAAAATTACTTCTAAAACATTCATGAAACATAAACAACAAATTTAAATAATGGCTTTTTGTATTGATATTACCTTCAATGTGAAGGTTTGATGAAGCCCTTTGCAGTGTCCAAGAGGATGCTCCAAGCTTCAATATGCTCCTTCTCCTTCTCCAATGGTGGGAATGGGCCAAAAGTGGCTCTCAAGGTGAAAGTAGTTCAATGGTGAACTAGGGTTTCGAGAGAGATTTTGGCAGAGTAAGGGTGCTTGTGATTGTGGATATGGAATAAGGGATCTCCATCACCTATTTATAGTTTTTTGGTGGTGGAGTGCTGACCCATGGTTTTAGGAAACACATGGTTTTATGCAGCTGTATAGGGTTTTTTCCTCCTTTTCCTCATTATTTTATATTTTTTGTTCCCTTTTTAGGGGATTTTTGCTATTTTTGGAGGAAAAGGGGGTTTTTTAGCCTTTTTTAGGCTATTTTGAGGGTTTTGTGGCCTTTTGGAGGCATTTTAGGCCTTTTGGAGGCTTTTTTGTGGGATTTTTTGGGTTTTTTAATGGAAATATGGTAGGAAAATGGACAAATGAGCCATATAATGTGGTAAATGAGCTAGTGAGCACTTTTTGGGTGTTAACACTCATATTCAAAGACCTTCTTGGATGAGACCAAATGAATGTTATTGGCTCCAAACTAAATATTTAAGGCTTCGAGGGAATTGGGCTACTAAATGGAATGAATAAATCATGACATTAAACATAACAGGTATCAAGCTCAATAAAGATCAGAACAAATTGGTCTGATGCTGAAATAAGCATACTAGGTAGGTAAATGCAAAGGATTCTTTTGATTCTATTGTATCTTCTCTTGTTGAAAATGATGTTAAATGGTGGTATGGTAAGATATGGAAATGGAAGATTCCGTTGAAGCTCAAATGTTTTTTCTAGTTATGCTTAGAGAATTGTTTGTTGACATGGGATAATTTGGTTAGGAGAGGATGGTATGGGCATAACCATTGTGTTTTATGCAAAATGGGTTGTGAATCCATTGATCATCTCTTTATGTTTTATGAGTTTAGTAAGATGGTTTGGAAGGAAATTTATGAATATTTGCATATAACACAGACTTGGGGTACTTTTTGTATTGAAGACAGTTTCAGATATTGGGGATAGTTGGTTTTTCATCATAAATTATTACCAATCTATTAATGCTAAAATTGTTCCCTTATGTTTTTGTGTGTTTCCTTTATGTTTGTTTAACATTTATTTTCTTTCATTTATCCATAGTTTGCATTATTTTGTATTCAATTCATTTCTTTTAAATTTTGATTGATTTTATTTTAATTTTATTGAAAATCTTCAAATGGCTTATCAACATGGTATTAATCTCAAAGTTTTCAGTTATGCTTATTCAACTTTATTATAAAGTTTATAACCAAGTTTCAAACTTTATGTCAAGGGTATTTATCAAATATGCTATTTTGGAAGATTCTGGTAGCGCAAACTGCAAAATAGACCCCTAATGCGCTACAAGAATCCGATATGATGGAAAAACGTGGTTATTCATGCTGAGTAATGGCTTGCTCGAATTATGATGACTGGAGAGGCTTTGCTATGATTATTTGAAATGATGAGACACATGTCAAAGACTAGTGATAGTTGTAAGTTACATAGCGTTTCATCATAAAAAAAATCGGAGTTTGAGGCCACGAGTTAATTTGGGGATTGCAGAGTTAAAGACACCTGTTTGCTGAACGCGGTTAGCTTTTAAACTTTAAACATTTGTCATTCCTTTCTTTCTCAGAGGTTTAAATTAGCAGAGTACATTTGTAAAATGGGAAGGAGTGGTAAAATCAACAGGCCGGAACTGATGGATATGCAATGGGCAGAGAAATTTTCGTTATGTGCAGATGTATTTAGGGTCATTGGATGGTTCAATTTCTTTAAAAAGATCATGGGGTTTAATGAGGAGGTTTCGATTTATTTTGCAAAGAACTTGAATGAAGATGTTATTAAATTTAAAACCCTACGATTTCAGCTCACAGAAGCCCTAATTTCTGAGGCTACAAGTATCGCCATGGAAGGGGAGTTATGGTTCAAAAAACTTCCTTTCGAGTTTGACCCAAATCCTTTCCTACTGCCAGGTAAATAAACTCTAAATTGGGTCAATGGAGTTCATATATCAAATTTTCGATCCGAATGGAGGCAGGTGCTTAGCATTATACAAACCTATATTACATGCAAGGGCAGGTTCTCAATGGTTTTTAAATACCATATTAGGTTTTTAATGCATCTTAAATTGAACTGTAAAATGAATGTGCCATTTTTCCTGTATAAGAGTATCCAGAAGATGTCAAGTAAGGTAAAGGCACAGCCTGAGGTTTCAAGGAAGTCAGTATTTCATCATGGACTGATAAAACTTATTATTCAAACAGGGTTAAAGAAGGAACAGAAGACCTGGGAGCATTTTATATATTGGTCTGGTTTCATTGCTGAGCGGCATGAGCGTGTGAACAAGAGAAAGCCTAAAAGGGAAAGAAAAAAGAATAAGAAGGGAAGAGTGTTGAAACAAGATATTTCTGAGAAGCCTCTGTCACAAGATACAATTAAAATCCTAAGAAGGAAGAGCAGGTTAATATATTTGAATTGGAAAATCCTGAAAGTTTCATCGAAGAGATTCAAGTCAATAAATTCGAAGGAGAACAAGAACATTGTCAGGAAACTCAGAAAATGGAGCAGACCTTTAATCAACTTCAAGATCAAATTATATCTGAATAGCCTAAGAGGTGATTTACAAAAGCTTCTGCAGAGAATTCAAAAGATAAAAGTTTGCAAGATAAAGACTTTGAGGCAGATGCAAATCTCCTTATGTAGTTAAAGGAATCAAGTTGGAAGTTTAGAACAAGATCATCTATGAAAGGTAATGTGGAAAAAGGTTCAAGTTCCAATCAGAAAACAGAGGATGTAACTATAATTCAAAGTTCTTCAACTGATGAAGGTGAGGAGGAAGAAGATAGAACAAGTTCTCATAAAATGAGCCTACAGTAGGAAAGTGAAAAGATAGAAGAAGCAGATGAAGAAGTAAATAAAGTTGAAGAATAAGAAATCATTCTTAGAATGGAGCAAGATGAACTTGAAATTGCACAAAGATTAAAAAAAGATAAAGATGAAGAAGAGTTAATCTTCAGAAAGCTGGATATTCCACTTTCCACATCTCAGGATCCTACTTTGCATGGAGAAGTAAACATATGTTCAGAGATTGAAAGTCAGGAAAGTCCAAAAACAACATCAAGCAGAAATAGTGTTTCTTAATGAGACAAATGATAGGCTTACAAAGTCTAATAAACATTTAAGGGAGGACTTAGGAGAAGCTAATGCTCATTATTAAGAGCTGATTGGTGTTGCTAGGAAGGATTTGAAGAGGAAAAGAGAAGCAGAGTCTAAAGCTGATGACTTAAACAGACAGGTGCAGAAACAGAAAGAGAAGAACAAGCTTCTATCAGACAAGGTTAAAGACTTGGAAGCTGAGCAGCCCCAACATAACAAAAGGACTCATGCGCTGGAAGGGATTGCTATGTTAGTAGAGGCTACCAGAAAGGCTACTTAGTGCCTACTTTTTAATGCATTTTGATTTTGTATCAAGTATGTAATTATTAATAGTTAAGTTTTTAGTTAAGGACATAGTTTAAAGACTCGATTATGCAACTGCTTTTGATACCAAAACCTAAAAGTAGTTAGAAACCGCTCTTTTTGTAAATGGTTAAAAGGAAGTAAATAGGGATGGAGAATGGTTCGACTTTTTGGTTTCAAGAAGACTTATGCAGTGATGATTTTGAAACTGACAAGACTCTCATGTAAGTCCTGAAGACTGAGATAATACATATGTGATATAAGCCATTTTATATTATTTTGATTGAGTTTTTATTTCTGATCAGTTTGATCATTCAATACATGATTTCATTTCTGTTTTAATGTTTTTAATGCAGTGAATGCTTATGTGTTGTAGATGAAAACTAGAATATGTGATTGTAAATGTGATGGTTTATGTCTTCTCTATTAAAATTTGATTTCAATTCTTTGATGGATGCCATGATCTAGTAGCTTGTTAAAGTTTCATTTCCTCTTTACTTTCTTGAAATTGAAACCTTCAAACCATAAAGCCAAAACAAAAAAAAAGCCTATTTCATATTCATTTTGAATCTGTTAAGATTTTGTTGGCTTGCCCCTTTGTAGTCTAGGGACAAATCCTGGCACTAACATCTTTTGGCACCGTTGCCGGGGACGGAAGTGAAGTTTCATCTTCCCTGGGATATCTTTATTGTTATGGTTTTGAGGTGGACAGAACCAAAAAGCTTTTTCAGACTACAGTTCACCAAGGTAGTGTTTCACAGTGGCTTCCAGGAGTTCTGGGACTAGAGGGAAGCCTACTTCACCATTACACCCAGGGGTGTTAGATCCATAAAAGATCTTGAAGAAATCTAAACAAGAGTCACATAAGCCTTCTTTTGGAATATCTAAATCTTCCCCATCTTTACTTTCTCTTGGTCAACCTCAATTTTTATCTTCATTTCTGTATTTTGAACCAAAATGAGAAGAGGTAGATATTCAGACTTTTACCACTCCATTCACTCCTAAAAAACTCAAAACTCAGTTATTTCCCTTGTTTCAATCTAAAGTTAATATTCCTGCCATTCAACTCAATTCAATTAAAACCAATAAACCGTTGTCCTCAACTAGTCATACTACTTCCAAGATGGCTGGACGGCAGCTTGATATGATCGATAGAATGGTAGCAGCTAGGTATGCTCCGTTAGTGCTTCCACAACCTTTAAATGCTCTTCCAGGAGGAGATTATAAAAAATATTTTCCTAGGTTTAATGTACTGGGAGAAACAATTGCAGAGGAACACTGGAATGCATTCCTTAGTTATGTTGATAATCAAAATATAGAAGCAAAGGATGTATGGATGCGAATGCTTGTGCAGAGTTTGGATGGTGATGTTAGAAAATGGTTCAGGGAACTACCAGCAAACTCAATAACCCTTATAGAATAATTACAGAATTTTTTCATGAGACAATGGGGAGACACAAAAGATCACACATATTATATTACTGAGTTTGCAGCTTTAAAAAGAAAACATGATGAAACTATAACTGACTTTTCAAAACGCTTCAACAAAATGTATGGAAGAATTCCAGTGGAAATTAAACCTTCAAAAACCTTGGCTAAACTGACATATGCAAATGAATTTGACCATGATTTTTCTTTACAACTAAGAGAAAGGATACCTATAACATTATTGAATATGCAAGAATCTGCTCTAGAGGTGGAATCCAACATTTTGGCTTCTAATAGACTTAAGGATCAGTTAGACCATCAAGTTCATGATTGAAAGGGTAAGAATGTAGTAATGCCTGCAGCTTCTACATCAAAGAAGGAAGAAAGTGAGATAGATGAGATGAGTAAAATAATTAAAACCTTGACTGCAAAAGTGAATAGGTTGGAGTTGGAGAAGAACTCAAATAAACCTTTTCAAGATGGAGATAGAAATCCTAATCAAAATCCTAACCAATTTAGAAGACCATTTGTTCCAAGATTCATTCCTCGGGAAAGGAGAAACAATGATATTTAGTGGGAGAGGAGAGAAAATGAAGACCAGAGACTTCCTCCTCCTTTCCGAAATAATTTTATAGAAGAAGTTGAACAGGTGGAAGATGTGCAGTATGAGGATGATTCAAATAAGAATTTAAATTATTTTGGAGAATTATCATCTGAAGGTTTTACAACCGAGTGCAGCTATTGAAATTCTGAGTACTATGATTCATATGATTACCAAGAAGGGAGTGAATATCATCCTCAGGTTTCAGCTGGTATATGTTAGACCGATCCAAAAAAATCTTATAATTTAAGGTCAGGCCCTAAATAGGTTGTTCAGATTCCAAAAAAGAAAGTAGTTCCACCTGTTAGACAGCTACCTAATCAAACACAGGGAAAGAAACAAGATCATAGTGATTGGACCAAAACAACAGAAATTGAAGAAACCAACAAAAATTCACAGACTTTCAACTTTGAGAATGAATTGTGTAAAATCAAAGTTCCAGTGCCATTGACTAAATTAATGAAGACTCCTTGTTTTAGAGATTCAACATGCAAGTTGTTAAATGTTCTAGTTAATTCTTCTCCTTCAGATACAGTAAATTTACAAGAGGAACATCCAACAATAATCATTGGCTCTGCTTCATCTGAAAAGCCTGAAAGTGTTTCCACCTTTCCTCCACCTTTTTATATAACTTTGACTGTTCATGACCAAATGATTCACAATTGCCTTCTAGATTCTGGAGCCTCACATAACCTGATGCCTAAAGGAGTCATGGATGCCCTTGGTTTGAGTGTCACTAAGACATACCATGATTTATTTGCATTTGATTCTATAGTTGTGAAGTGTCTAGGAGTAATAAAGGATCTGGTGGTTAATCTTTCTCAATTACCAATGAAGAGTGTTATAATGGATGTAGTAGTTGCTGACATATCCCCTAAGTTTGGCATGCTGCTCTCAAGGTCTTGGGAAAAGAAAGTAGGTGGTACATTACAAATGGACTTGGCTTATGCAAAAATCCCAGTGTTTGGTGGAGAGAATCGAAGATTGTACAGAGAATTACAGTATGCATTCATAGTCATTGATGATAAGAATCCAACTAATCATCCCCTTTATTCAGTAGATGAAGAATTGGGTTCTTGTATGATTTATTTTAGTGATGAGAGTACAACTAGAGTACTGCAGGTAGAAAAAGAAGCATCAGTAAAACCTATTGTTGAACAAAAAGATGAGTTGTGGTAGATGTATTTTGATGGCTCTTCATGTAAAGAAGGAGAAGGAGCTGGCATTGTTTTGATTTCCCTTGGTGGAGAGGTAATTAGTTTGATGTATAAATTGAAATTTGTCACTATAAACAACACAGCAGAATATGAGGCATTGATACTTGGTTTAAGGACTGTGAAGGATTTGGAAATTCAACAACTTTCTGTTTATGGCGACTCCGAATTGGTTGTCCAACAAGTGAAGGGAAAATATCAAGTAAAGTAGGATTTGTTGAAAGTATATAGAAACGAGGTTTGGGATATGATTGATAACTTTTTCATAGAATTCAATATTACATTCATTCCCAGAGATCAGAATCAGACTGCTGATTCATTAGCATTAGCAACCACACATTTCAAGATTCCAAAGCATGCTCAGTTGAAATATCCAATTGAAGTTAAATACAGACCTTCAGTGCCAGAAAATATCAAACAGTGGAGAGTTTTTGAGGATGATGTGGAGATTAAAAAGTTCTTGGAATTAGCTGGAGAGTTTTCCAATTCTTTAATAGATCAAGATGAAGATGAGGAAATAGATGATATTGCTGCATACACAAAAAATGAAGTTGTTGATCACAGAATTATTGAATTGAAGACTAATTTTATTCCTAAGGGTCAGGTTCCCCTTGAGAGAATTTTTTCCAAAGATGATACTCTGCTGAAACCTTCAATGCAATCTTCAGAAGAAAATATCATGAGCTGTAACATTGGTACAGAGCAACATCCCAGAATGGTGAAGATTTCTAAGTCTCTTTCAGTTGAACAAAGAAACAGGTACATTACACTGTTGAAGAGGTTTGTTGATATTTTTGCTTGGTGTTATGAAGATTTAAGGACTTATGACACAAGTATTATTCAGCATAAGGTGCCTTTAAAACCAAATGTGAAACCATTTAAACAAAAATTGAGGAGGATTAATCCAGCTCTGCTGCGAGTCATAGAGAAGGAAGTCAAGAAGTTATTAGATGCAAAGATAATTGTTCCACTGAGATATTCATCATGGGTTGCGAACTTGGTTCCAGTTCAAAAAAAGAATGGAGAGATAAGGTTATGTGTGGATTTCCGGAATCTTAATAGAGCTTCTTTGAAGGACAATTACCCATTGCCAAAGATTGAGCAAATTCTGCAAAAGGTAGTGGGTGCACAAAGAATTTCCATGGTTGATGGATTTTTAGGGTACAATCAAATAGCTGTACATCCAGATGATAGGGAGAAAACAACCTTCACTACTCCATGGGGCACATTCATGTATGATAAGATTCCATTTGGATTGATGAATGCGGGTGCAACATTCCAAAGAGCTATGGATATAGCCTTTGTAGGAGAAAAGGAGAAATTTGTTGTGATTTACTTGGATGATATTACAGTATTCTCTCAGTCTGATGATGAGCACTTGAAGCATCTTGAGCAAACATTTATGAAGTGTAGGAAATTTGGGCTGTCTTTAAACCCCAAAAAGTCACATTTTGTTGTACAGGAGGGTAAACTTCTAGGACATCTTGTTTCAGCTGATGGTTGTTGGGCCTAGGTTGAGACAAAGTTTTGGAAACACATTTTTGAGACATACAGGGAAAGCTGAGCTGAGCGTAGCTTGGAAATACAATTTTGGCTAAGTACTGAGAATGCTACGAAGTTGCGCGCAACATCCAATTTTGGACCAGACTGCGGAGTTGCACGCAACATCGAAGTTTTGGCCGTGATGCGAAGACCAGTACTACACCGAAGCAGTGCTGCGGAGTTAGGAGGCCACGTGGAGCTAGCATAGCGGTGTGCTGGACAAGTATCAAGTGCAGGTGCCGGTTGGACCGATAGAAGCCATTTTTGGAAAGATATTCCAGGATTGCCGAGCGGCGGACATAGGCAAATCGGGAAGGCGGCCACGCGTGGATTGTTAAGGAAAGCGACGTTTGGCACGCTGAGAAGGTAAAACCATTAGAGAGAAACGGTTCGGCAGAATCATCTTGTAGGCACGCATGCGATAGGAAGGCTGATAGCGATAGGATGAGGATGTGGAGATCCACCAGGATCAAGCAGACGCTACCAGGAGCTAGCAAGCCGGTTTGGAAACCCTTAGGGTTTTGGGTTCTAGGTCTTCGACATTGTACAGACATGACCTTTGGGCATGATCTATTTATGAAGACAATTTTGTATGGGATGGGGTTGCTCTATTTTTGGGGACTAGATGCTGTTAAATTTTCAGTATTAAATCACAATACTATAGGATCTTTGCTGAGAGAATAACATCTACAGTATATCAATGCATGGCAATCATAATATGACAAGCATCACAAGCATCACAAGAATCAAAAGCATAGAGACAAGAGACACAGAGTTTCCGTGGGGAAAACCCTAAGGTGAAAAACCCCACAAACTTCCTCAGAGATAGAGAGAGCAATGGCTCAACCAAAATACAACCAAATAATACAGAGATAGTCTCCTAGCAGATGATCCTCCTCCTCCTCACTAGTGCGCCACTTTCCAGAGAGAGATATAGATACTTTTCCGAGTGAGTAAAATAGAGATCTCCTATCTCTATTTATACTCACCTTTTTGCCCAGTGACCTACTGGGGCCGACTTGTCTACTTGAGTACATCCACATTATATTATATATTAATTAGGGCCGACCCCATAAGGTGGTCTAATAACCCATCGGCAAGTACACACACTTGCGACACTTGTCAATCCACATGACGACACTTCCTTATAGAGGAATAACACATCTCTTATAAGGGTACAATAAATATACATATAATATACTGATGAAATACATTCCGAAGTTACATATACATCAACACTCCCTCTTAACAAGGAAGGTATTTCTCGACACAGATCTGCTAGACAAGTCTTCTTCTCTGGATCATCGTCATCGATGCATCGTCATCATCATCGTCACTGCTGCTGCTATCTCATCCAATCTCTGTCTCTACTCGTCATAGGAAGTTCTACAGAGCCAGTCCTTTTTCATACTGGATGTAGGCCCACCACCTGCAGGTCTTCGTCATCACTGGTCATACTGTGGAATCCTCAGGACTTTTACGTGCGTCACAAAACCTCGAAAGAGCATTTGCCAGATGTCCCAGGGTACAGATTACATGCCGTAGGCAAAACCTCGAAAGACCATCTGCAAATCTCCCAGGGCACAAATTATATGTGACCTCACCACAAAACCTCGCAAGAGCATCCCAGGACTGATTACGAGCACACAGCTCAACCTATCGGATCTCCCAGGGCACAAATTACATGTGGTCATGGCAAAACCTCGCAAGAGCATCCCAGGACTGATTACGAGCACACAGCTCAACCTATCGGATCTCCCAGGGCACAAATTACATGCCATAGGACAAAACCTCGAAAGAGCATCTGCCAGATATCCCAGGGCACAAATTACATGCCATAGGCAAAACCTCGAAATACTATCTGCAGATCTCCCAGGGCACAAATTATATGTCCTCCCAAGCAAAACCTCGAAAGAGCATTTGCCAGATGTCCCAGGGCACAAATTACATGCCATAGGCAAAACCTCGAAAGACCATCTGCAAATCTCCCAGGGCACAAATTACATGCTTATCTGCACAACCTGATCCACGGCCACAGAGTATCATCCTGATACTCACCATACATCATCCTGATGTATCCATGATCATCCTGATCATCATCACTGCAACGTCCTGCTGCATGTCATCTGGAGAAACATCCTGAAGCTCGTCATCTATGATCATACTGATCATCACTGCAACATCCTGCTGCATGTCATCTATGATCATCCTGATCATCAATGCATCTACCTGATGCATACCAAGTATCTACCTGATACATATCATCATACATGATCCTCCTGATCATCAATGTATCCACCTGATACAAATACAAATACATGATACATATCACCATACATGATCCACCTGATCATACAATGTATCTACCTGATACATATACAGATACATGGTCCAAGCATCCAACATGATGCATAAACAATACATACACATGATCCAACTGATCATATCCAGCATCCAACATGATGCGTACATACATACATAAAATGATCCAACTGATCATATCAAGCAGAAACTAGAACATCATCCTGATGCTCATCATCCAGCGCTTACATCCACAGCCATGTGAAGGATCCTCCTTCCAACATGCTTGGAATGGTTTCAGCAAATGTGTCCATTACTTCTTCCTCGAAGTGTCCTCGATCTGAAGAACGCCAAGCCTCTCTCTGAAGTACTCGAACTTCACCCTGGCTAGTGGCTTCGTCAACACATCTGCAATCTGCTCGTCCGTCGCAACATACAGGAGCTTCACAGCTCCTCTCTGCACCATATCCCTGATATAGTGATATTTGATCTCTATGTGTTTCGACCTGTCATGAAACACTGGGTTCTCGGACAGCTTCACACAACTCTGGTTATCACAGAAGATACCAGTAGCCTCCAACGGGAGATCAAATAACTCAGACAGTAGCTTTCGTAGCCATACTGCCTCACAACTAGCTGAACAGGCTGCAACATACTCTGCCTCAGCTGTACTCAGTGCTACGCAGGACTGCTTCCTGCTAAACCAAGAGATCACTCCTGATCCCATACTGAAGCAACACCCAGATGTGCTCTTCCTATCTGCAGCACTGCCTGCCCAATCTGAATCAACATAACCCAGCAGGTTAAACTTTTGATTCGCCTCATATCTGAGCCCATAATCCACTGTACCCTTCAGGTACCTCAGAACATGCTTTACAGCAACCAGGTGAACACTCCTCGGATCCGTCAGGAACTGGCTCAATGTGTTCACAGCAAAGCAAATATCTGGTCTCGTGTTCGTCAGATACATCAAGGACCCAATCATCTGACGATACATAGAAACATCAACTGGCTCAGATGAAGCATCACAGAGAAGCTTCAGATTCGATGCCATAGGTGTGGCCATGGCTTTGCAATCCATCATCCCAAATCTCTTCAGGATATCTACTGTGTACTTCCCTTGACCAAGGAAGATCCCACCTGCATTCTGCCACACCTCCATGCCTAGGAAATAGTGCATCTTTCCCAAATCTTTCATATCGAATTCTGCTGCAAGCTTCCTCTTGGTATCTGCAATCATTCTGTCATCTCCTGTCACAAATAGGTCATCCACATATAGTAGTAGAATCACAGGATTCCCTTCCTCAACCTTGTAGTAAAGGTTGGAATCCGCTTTACTCTTGGTAAAGCCCAAACTAGATAGGAAACTGTCCATCCTACCATACCAGGTTCTGGGAGCTTGCTTCAAGCCATACAAGGCTTTCTTTAATCTGCATACATAAGAATCCCTATCATGTATTTCAAAGCCGAGTGGCTGTTCCACATATACTTCCTCTTCTACTACACCGTTCAGGAAAGCAGTCTTGACATCCATCTGGTGTATCTTCCATTTCATTGCTGCAGCCAGGGCAAGTACTGTTCTGATGGAAGTGTATCTGGCTACAGGTGAAAAGGTTTCTTCATAGTCTATTCCTTCCTTCTGAGAGAAACCACGAGCTACGAATCTTGCTTTATATTTTTCCACACTGCCATCTGCAGCATGTTTGATTTTGTAGATCCACTTGGAAGTCACAACAGACTTCCCTTTAGGTCTTGGGACAACATCCCAAACATCATTCTTCATAATTGATTGGTATTCCTCAACCATAGCATCCTTCCATTCTTTCTTTTCTGCTGCCTCTTCATAACTGGAAGGCTCTTTGTTCATGATGTCACAGAGTAAGGCAACATAACTGGTGTGTGATCTGGTTCTCTTCTTTGCTCTGTGTTCTTCTTCTGGAATGCCAAATCTTTCTGCATCATGAATGAGCTCTCTAGCCCATACAGGTTTCCTCTTGTGAGAGTTATCCTCACGGGGTGGATCTATAGGTTCTTGTGGATCTTCAAACTCACGAGCAGTTTCTGGAACTGCATCAGTCATCGTAGTGTCCTGAAATCTTGTTTCCTTAGGTTCTTCATATACTTCGATAGGTGCCTTTCTTGATTTGATGAATGCTGAATTCTCATCAAATGTTACATCCCTGCTGACATCAATCTTCTTGAACCCTGGAAAATATATTCTGTAAGCCTTCGAGCTTTCACTATAACCCACGAAGATGCCCTTCCTTCCTGAAGGATCTAGTTTAGTCCTCTTCTCCTTTGGGACATGAGTGTATACTGGACAACCAAATATTCTGAGATGGCTGACTTCAGGTTTCTTACCAGAAAAGACTTCTTCTGGTGTCTTGTTGTCCAATATCTTGTGGGGTGTTCTATTCTGCACATATACAGCTGTTCTAGCTGCTTCTGCCCAAAGATGCATGGGAAGATCCTGGTCATGCAACATTGCCCTTGCTGCTTCCATGATAGTTCTGTTCTTCCTTTCTGCAACTCCATTCTGTTGAGGATTATATGGAGCAGTCAACTCCCTCTTAATCCCTGAATCACTGCAAAGCTTCTTGAAGTCATTTGAGGTGAATTCTCCACCATTGTCAGATCTGAATGTTTTGATTTTCTTGTCAGTTTGATTCTCCATCAAGTTTTTGAATTCCTTGAATTTATCAAACACCTCATCTTTGCCCTTCAAGAAGTATACCCAAGTCTTCCTAGAGAAGTCATCAATAAATGATACATAGTAAACATACCCACTCAGGGAGCTAGATGACATAGGACCACATACATCTGAGTGGATGATTTCCAGAATGTCTTTTGCCTTGCTTTCACTGCTTGGGAAAGCCTTCTTAGTGTTCTTTCCTTTTGCACATCCTTTGCAAACACCTTCATGTTTGGTCTTGATTTCAGGAAGACCTTCTACTGCCTTGCTTGCAATTGGAAGTGCCCTATAGTGCATGTGAGCAAGTCTTCTGTGCCAAAGTTCACTTGGCTCCGTGGATTCATGTACCATGGCATGTTCAGGTTGTCCCTTCAATTTATACAAGCCTCCCTCTTGCTCTCCAATCACTACTGCATCATCCATGGTCTTTCCCTTTGGCCACATTAGTACTTGGCCATCAACAAATGCAACCCTCATACCTTTTGCATCTAAAGCAGAGATGGAGAGTAAGTTTTTCTTGAGTCCAGGTACATAGAGGACTTCCTTCATCTTCAGAGATTTTCCAGAATCTAGGTTGTAAGAAGCTTCACCACTTCCTTTGATTGGATATTGATAATCATCCCCAAGTTTCACCTTATGAGGTGATTCATGTTCAAAAAGGTTCATAAAAGATTCCTTGAACCCAGTCATGTGTTTGGAAGCCCCACTATCAATCAACCAATCATTACAACCATGGGAGATGGTACCAGTGAGTGCAGAGATTAAAACATACTCTTCTTCACTTGATGAGTCATCATCACTACTGCTTTCTGCCTTAGCCTTCTTCTTTGGGGGTTCATCATCTTCGGCAGCATGAGCATGAAATCTTCTTTTGCTGCCCTTCTTCTTCTTACTGTTGTTGTCTTTCTTCTTCTTGGGACAATCTGAAGCAAAATGTCCCTTCTCATTGCAAGTGAAGCATCTGAGTTCTTTCTTATCTTTCTGATAATGATGATGGTGAGAGAATCTTCTATTATGAGATGATTCCTTCTTGGATTTACTTCTTTTAGTGTGAGCTGCAAGAGCTTGATCTTCTCCTCCCATCTTTTCCTCACGAGCTATAAGTCTAGCTTCTTCTTGAGAACATTCTTCCCGAAGTCTACTGAAGGAGATCAACTTCTTCCTTGCACAAATTCCTTGGATAAAGGAATCCCATGACCTAGGTAGGCCATTTAGAGTGGTCATCACCACTTCGCCATTCTCCACCATTTCTTCTACTGCTTCCAATTGTTCCTTGATCTGAGAGACCCTTGAAAAATAGGATTGAATGGTTTCTCCATTCTGAAACTTTACTGCTTTCAATTGGTTCCGCAGGGTCATCTTCCGATTTATGTTCTTTCCTTCAAATAGCTTGGTCAAGGATTCAAACATCTCCTTGGGTGTCTTGAGAGAAGACACATGGGGTATGAGATGGTCTTTGATAGAATCAGCAATGATTCTCTTTGCCTTGACCAAGTTCTTCTTGTGCAATGCCTTGGCCTCTTCATCCTCTGGGATAGGGATGTCTTCTTTCACATATGAGTCCAACTCATTCTCTTCCAGGATTAGCCCAATCCTATACTTCCAGGCTCGGAAGTTATCAGCCCCTTCAAGCTTATCCTCAAGCTTGGTGTGAAGAGACATCTTTAAGAGTACTTCAAATGGAAATAGAAAAGATTTAGAACTTACCACTTGAAGTGCTGAAAACTGGATCTGGTCCCGGATTAGGGTTTGTCAGTGAAACCCTAAAAATTCAAAAAATGAATTTCAAGATTCCGGAAGGATAGAAAGATGCGCCTTGGAGAGCTGATCAGCCTAGTACATTCAGAATTTGAGATCAGCAAAGTCTTGCCCTTCAAAATTGCCTTTTTGTCCTCCCGGGTTCACTGGGGAGAGCCCTGAATTAGGGTTTGAGTTTCCCGGAGATCTACCCAGCCAAAAATCTCGATCCAAAGCTCAAACCTTCGATTTTTGCAAGGAGCTTCCAGCTGTACCTTCAGTTTCCAGAAATTCCTATTTTTGTGGAAACCCTAATTTTTAGGGCCAAATCTGAAAATGCTCGGAACTGAATTCTGATTGGACAGATAGATGCGCCTTGATGAGTAGATCCAATCTACTATACTGAATTTCAAAAATCTGTGGAGAGAAACCCAATAAACAAGCAATACAAGCTTCCGACACTGCAAAATGTCTTCTTCTCAGTTAAGCTCTGATACCATGTTAAATTTTCAGTATTAAATCACAATACTATAGGATCTTTGCTGAGAGAATAACATCTACAGTATATCAATGCATGGCAATCATAATATGACAAGCATCACAAGCATCACAAGAATCAAAAGCATAGAGACAAGAGACACAGAGTTTCCGTGGGGAAAACCCTAAGGTGAAAAACCCCACAAACTTCCTCAGAGATAGAGAGAGCAATGGCTCAACCAAAATACAACCAAATAATACAGAGATAGTATCCTAGCAGATGATCCTCCTCCTCCTCACTAGTGCGCCACTTTCCAGAGAGAGAGATAGATACTTTTCCGAGTGAGTAAAATAGAGATCTCCTATCTCTATTTATACTCACCTTTTTGCCCAGTGACCTACTGGGGCCGACTTGTCTACTTGAGTACATCCACATTATATTATATATTAATTAGGGCCGACCCCATAAGGTGGTCTAATAACCCATCGGCAAGTACACACACTTGCGACACTTGTCAATCCACATGACGACACTTCCTTATAGAGGAATAACACATCTCTTATAAGGGTACAATAAATATACATATAATATACTGATGAAATACATTCCGAAGTTACATATACATCAACAGATGCTAGTTGTTAGAGTAATCTTGAGATAACCTTTTGTATTGTAAAATCTCTCTGAGCTGAGAATATTGTAAAGGCTCTGCAGCTGTGTGCATAGAGACCTAGCCGAGAGAAAGGAGAGTCTGCAGTTGAGTGCGCAGACTAAGAACGGTTGCCCCATCCCTTTTAGAAAGAAATATATTACCAACCGTTCTTGTGGACGTAGCTTTCCATCCGGGGAAGTGAACCACCTTAAATCCAGTGTTATGCGATGATGTTTATGAATGAATGACTATCCGTGTTACCTATAGAATGAATGTTTGAATGTTTCTTTGCATCTTGTAGTAGGAGAACTTTGATATGCATTTACCAATAGGAGAAGTTTGAGAATGATATGCTAAGTTCCATATGAACAGAGGAATGGCGAACATTATACTTATATGTTAAGATCATGAATCAGTCATTTAAGCTTAAATACTTTCTTAAACACAGTGAAGGAACACAACACAGTTAAGTATGTCTATCATTTCAGTTCACGTTGTATAGATCCAAGTTCTTGAATGAATGCTAGAAAGATAACCAGTAAATGCCTGAATGAATGGACGAGTGATATTCATTTCAGTGCCTTAGTGTTTTCAAGATCTGCCAAGTAAAGAATCAGCGTGGTAGGCTAGCAGTTCCAGTAGAGAACTCGCAGCAGTAAGAAGTCTTTTAGTAAGGCCCACAGTGTTGCCTTCACAGCGTAGATCCTACTGCGTATCGCATCGCTTTGCCCCATAGCGCACCCCTTTTGTCCTGCGTTGTGCAGCTTGTTCATATAAACAACTCATCATTTACTGTGGAAACTTGATTCCACATTACCCCATAAGATACACCTCGGGTGAGACCTCAACCTGCTCGCAGGTTGTTGCTGAAAGGGCCGGTGCGAAGGGGTTTTGTTGGTCAAAAGGGAGAAATGCAAAGAACTTGGGTCTAATTGGAAAGCTCTGGGTCAGTTTAAGCCAACAAATGGTTCCTTTGCTAGGCTAGAATCCATGATGAGTTGCAATCACGATGTGTTAAGAAGAATATCAGTTCCCCGAAGGATTTGACTATTGGCATCCTGAAAAGACAGAAGTCCAGGCTTGGTGGGATAAGACCATAAGATATTTTAACAGATAAGAGAACAGACATCCGCGTATAAGCGACACACAGTGGTTGGATAGATATCTGTTGGACGACATTCACGAGATTTTTTGGGCATCATTTCCAAACGAGCTGCATGCGTGGATCTCGCGGCTTGCAGAGAAGAAAAACTGTTTCCAGGGAGGAGTACCCACGGACTGGAATACTGAGCTCACAGCGCAGCTCAAAGTGCTATATAGCCCGTTGTCACGCGCAGTTGACTATTGGGTCGATCATATGTTAGAAGGCTTCGTAACAAAATTTGCGGTAGACACACTCAAATCCTACAGCCAAGCAGAAGCAAACTTTTTCGAAGGATTTCAAGGTAAGTTCCCGAACAATCTCAGTCTCTACATTAAGATGTTGTTAGCTGAGAAAGGTGTTTTAAGAATGCAGTAATATTCTTGAAGCTTGTCATGATAAACAGTACATATATTGATTTTGACGAAGAAGCACATACTCTTAGAAGTGGTAAGAGATATAAAATTAATAAGAATCTGGGAGGCCTTGGACTCCATATTAATACTGAGATCCCGTGTAACATTGACAACGAAGCTGTACCACCAGTTACGCCTGAGAACGCACCGGCTGCAGAGACTGCACCACCTTTATCTCAAAAACCACCCGCTACTCAGCCCACCCCGCAAAAGATTCAGCCTAGTCCATCTCTCCCGATAGTCCCATTTGTATTTACTGCGCAGATCCCTTTACAGCAGCCGCACACTAATACCGGCGCTCCACCACGTAGTAGCACAATGGCAAACACAGATATGAAGCTACCAATATTCAGAGGAACTGGCTTAGAAGACCCTGACCAACATTGGTTCCTTTTTGAAGCCGTATGGAGTGTAAGACAAATCCAGGATGATGCAGTGAAGCAAGCATAGCTCATCACCACCTTTAGAGACAGAGCTTTACATTGGTTTATGAAATACTCTACCATACAGCTGAGAACCCTTGCAGAAATTAAAGCTGCACTCATAGAAGAATTTAAGAAACCTAAATCTGAATCTCAGTGTATAACTGAGTTGAAAGAAATAAAGCAGAAATCGACTGAAACATTTTGGGAGTTTGATCAGAAGTTCAAGACCCTATTAGACCAAGTGAGATTTGTTATATCTTCGGAACAACACAAGGAATGGTTCATTGCTGCGCTATTGCCCCATATTCGGTTACCATTGATGCAGTAGAAGGTTGAGTCCCAGGCAGAGGCCTTGGAGATCGCAATGAAGCTCGAGGCTTCGCCGATTGGTGAGACTAGTTCTAGGATGTCTCAGATCCAGAACTAGCCAACCACCCTGACACTAGAGTTGTAAAGCATGAAAAATGGCAAAGAACAAAGGTATGAACCTAGACACAAGGTCTGGTGTACAGCTTGTAAAGGAGAAGGCCATGACAGAGAGCATTGCCCTCTATTCCGCGACTATCTTAAAAGTGGTGCACCAAACCCATTAAATCAGAATCAGGCCCCATGGTGTGAAATATGTAGAACCATAGGACACAGACCTGAAGACTGTTATCTTATCCAGAAATATGTGAAAACGCCTAAAAATTTATATTGCAGTTTCTGTAAATCAGTTGGACATGGTGAATCAAATTGCCGTGCATATGAATTAATGAATGAAAGAAAAAGGGATATGGGCTCAATGCGAGGCACTGGCTTGTACCACATACAAGAAGATGCCCAGCTGAAACAAGAAAATGCACAATATGACCAAGGAGGATACAGAGGTCGTGGTGGTGGATACCACGGTAGAGGAAGAAATGCTGGCCTCGTGCAGGGAAGAGGCCGCAGCCAAGTCATTTGTTATAATTGTGGCCAGCAAGGTCACGTATCCAGAGAGTGTGTTAACCCATGCACTACGTGCAATTATTGTAAATCATTTGACCATGTTATTGAAGATTGCCCAGTGCTAGAGGTCGAAATGGAGAAACGAAGACGGACGGATGCAATGAACACGAATGTCCAGTGGATCGCAGTAGAAAATAGACCAATGGATCCGAGTATCAATGTGGTCATGCGCAGTGGCATTGAGACAGGCCGCGACAGAGGAGCGGAAGCTTCAACATTAGGGGAGGCACATGCAAAGAAGGATCCCCTTGAAACAGTATGGATAAGGAAATCTCCAGGAAAAGCACCCCCTCTTAATTTACAGAAGAACAAGGAGATCTTCATTGACACGTGGGATACCTTTAGAGAACCAACAGATAAGTCATCAAGGATCTCACTGCGTAGTGAAACACCGCATGTTGAAGACATGCCGACTCCTTATGATAACACAAGCTCTGCAACAGATGTCCGTACTTTTGTTGCGTAGTTCTTGCGAAGCTGCATGCAGTTACTAAAAAGAGAGAAAGCCATAGTAGAGCTCCAGAAGCTCATCAGCCAGTATGAACCTTAGATTGCAACAGAGACTTCAGATAGCACCGTACATCATATAAGGAAACACAAAAGAATAGGCCGAGAGATGAGGCTTACTGCGCAGATAGGAGATTTTGAAATGGATGAAGTCATCCTTGATCTGGGATGAGAAGTGAATGTATTGACTAAGCAAACATGGCAGCAGATGGGTCGACCAAAGTTGCTCTTGTCACCTATCCAGTTAAGAATGGCTAATCAAGAGAAGGTCATACCTTTTGGTCGCTTAGCTAATGTAGTAGTTGACATCGATGGAGTACAGAGTCATGCAGACTTTGAAGTTATTGAAATTGTGGATGATAGTCAACCTTTTCCAACAATATTGGGAATTGATTGGGCTGTGGATAACTTGGCTATCATAAACTTGAAGACAAAGCCAGTAATCATGAATTGATTATGAATGCTGTGGTAAATTCGATATGGAAATGAGTATTTTTACAGGTTATGTGATGCAGGAGCATCAAATGCAGAGCCAACAATGTGGTCGTTTTACCACATGTTGTGGCTCGGGACCAGACTGAGGGAACCTGAAAATCAAAGGAGGAAAATTACTTGAATATCTTATTGAATGAGAAATTATGTGGAAATAGTATGTTGTTAGTTATAGAGTCCAAGTAGGAATAAGTGGCTACATACAGCTCCCTGCGTGGAGGTTGGGCCGTTACAGTTTTTTAGGAGCAGTTAGTTGAAAGAATTAGAAAGAAACTCTTCAGTTTGGGCAAGTAGAATATTGAGAATGGAAATTTCTAGGCATCATCTTTGTAACTCCCGATTAGGGAGGAAGGGGAAGAGTTTTAGTTGTTATACAAAGCAAGAAAAAAAGGGAGCCCAGTAGTTTTTTGGAGAGAGTGAAATCGGCAATAGCCGGTCATGAATAAAATGTATGAATTCGAAATTTTTGGGAGTTAAGGTATTTTGTATGAATGACTGTAAATAGATCGATCTTCTTTCCAATGCCTGAATCCACTGCAGATATGTTACCCATACACAGAGACCTTTAATTTTTATCTGTCATTTCATTTTTATGAGTTTGCAGCTACACCAGGGTTCTTTTAAACAGAGCTAGAGACCAATTTCTAACCATTTTACATATGCAAATGTTCTGAGAATTATCTAGTGTGCAGGATCGAGCCGAATTACCCATTGTGGTAGTACTCTGTGGTCGAATTGAAGAACTGGACGTATTTTCCATTTTGCAGGTGCAGGGTAGAGGAACCCCATCGACAGATGAACACAGTCTCATCATTTTTTGGCCATGCTTGGAGTATGCTGCTCGTAAGTAGGTGAACACGATACCCGTTTCCAGTACACGTAGATAACTATCTTGAGAAACTCGGACTAGCATGACTGAGCCCAAAATTCCCTCACAATCCAACTCGGTGGTCAAATCGTGGAGGAACCTGTGTGTATTCTCCATTGTTGCAAGTGCAGAAGAGAGAAAAAGAAACTTTGTTGATGAATAAGGTTGTCCCATTGGTTTGGCCGAGCAGGAAGCATATTGTTCAAATTTAGAGTCTACAGGGTTGGTTGCATAGCACACGCAGGCATATAAATAGCTCGTTGAACCATTAGCAACACCATATGACCAGGTTTCCAAGCAACCATCCTATTCCTCAGGGTCCAGCTTCGTTGTAGGGTTTAAACTTTCATTACCTTAATAGTTGGGTTTGTGATAACATCAAATCAGGATAGAATCTTGTTTGAGAGTGGAATCAAAGTTGGCGCCAAACCAAGTCGTTGGTAAATGCCTCTTCATTTTTAGCATCTTCCTAGTCATCAATTTCGGTATCAAAGCGAGTATGCTCTTTGGGAAAAGAAGTCAGAACAGGATTTGTTTTCTTTTGGAATGATGATGTTAAGAACTTAGAGCAGATCAGGTTTTAATTTCTGAAAAGTGGAAGAACCCGTGAGGAGCTCTGTAGTGAGAAATTTTCAAGCAAAAAGGCGGACAACTCAATCAAGGTCTAAAGATACAGCGTTGAAGAATCAATTGAAGAAGTGGTAAGTTTATTAGTCTTTCTATTGTGGTTATTCAATATGCAGAAGGTTGCAGCTTGTTAGTTGTGATATAGAACGTAAGGAGACTCTCTATTAGAGAAGTTGTGGTGGTAGAACCCTGCACAACAAAAGTGTTGTGACTTCAGTTGGAACAAAAAAAGAACAATGGAGTTCTCAAGAGAAGGTGATTGCAAGAGGAAAGCCTGGAAAGAGAAAATAAAATGCTGAGAAGGTTCTAAGTGAAGAGAACCAGTGGTGCCAAAATATTGAACTTAGTAGAAGTTTGATTAAGCACTTGTAGCAGGTAGAAAGACCTGCTATGGCAGAGACTTTAGTGCAACGCATGAAGAAGGAGAAGAAGATGACTGTTGATAGTCATGTAGAGGGTTCAAAGGGAAGCCACAAGGGAACGAAAGAAGATGCCAGGGTCAATGGCATAAATAAGAGGATGAGTGATGAGGAATTTGATAGAGAATTTAATGAGATTAAAGTACAATTGAATGTACTAATGGAGCTGCTACAAAAGGGTGAAGAAGACCATAGATATGGTTGGGTTCTTTAGAAAAGAAGAATCAAGTGGAGTCAGTTACAGAGTAGGCTTAGATATGGAACAAGATTTCATCTAGAAGAAGAACTCAGAGGAAATGAGTTGTAGCATAGGATGTGTGCTGAGGAAGAGGTTTACTTATGTGAACCTGAACAAGGGTCTATTCTCGGTGAAAGTAGTGATGAGGATGAAGACATGCGACTAGATAAAGGTTTCATGGATCTTTGGAAGGATGAGAACCAGTTGAGAGAGTTGATGTTTGAGACCACAAAAGAGGCCTTGAAGCCTTATGATTCTGAAACTAACAATTGGTGTATGTATGCAGGTCTTACAGGCTTGAATTATGCTGGACAGTCACTTAGAGCTGTCACACAAGTAAAGGAGAAGATGGCTGGCTGTGACTATGAAGATTGCTCAGTTATGAGGAAAGAAAGACAGTCTCTTGATACTGTCATAAAGCCAAGAAATGAGATGATTACTCATGTTCATATGAGGAACATAGAGAAGGACTACAGTCAGGTGAAGAGGGATGTTCAGCTAAAGGACATCCCGAATATAAGTCAGAAGAGGAATGACAAAGAGTTTGTCGAGATCAGAGAAAGATTTAGTAAACTAGAGAAGCTGATTCAAGAAGGTAATGGCGATGAGTATTATGGATGGGTGATGAAGAGAAAGAGAGTGCAATGGATTGCATTGCAACAGAGGTAGAGACTACAGTCATTAGTCTTGAGGAAGGATAGAGAGCTCAAGGAAGATGAGCTTGAGTAAGGAATGATAAGGCAGAAAGAATTATGTTCATGTGAACATGAATCAGGAAGTTCTATGAGGAAAACTGATGAAGTGGGTATACAATCCAAGAATACCATGATGAAGTGTTTTGACAATAGAAATCATCTAAAAGAATTGATGGTGAGATCATCCGAAGAGATCTTAGGATCTCATGATTTTAAAACTAATGTTTTGTATGTGAATGCAGGGTTTACTGAAGCAAGACAACTCTCTGGTGTTGTCACAAAAGAAGAGAAAGGAAAAACTCAGGTTTTTCAAGAGATGGAAGAAGGTTCATATAACCTTATGATGAAGGAGGAAGAGAAATTACTGAATATTGCTATGGGAGATTATGGAAATGATGAGCAGTCATTGAGAACTATTAATCTGGATGATGGTCAGGGTAAAGAACAACTGTCAATAGTTGTTACAAATGAGGAGGAAGGTTGCATGAGGACTGTGAATAAGGGGCCTCAAGTAGAGGAGATACACTCTTTAGGTGTCTAGTTGGTAGGTGATGAAACCAGTAGGGATTGGGAAGAATTTCCAGAGACAATTCCAAGTGAATTGGTAAGGTTGTGCAATGAAATGAAATACTCAGAGAATACAAATTCAAGATGTCAAGTTAGAGTTAGGGGAAAATGATGGAATTGTTATGAAGGAAACTGACATAAGGGACGAGAAGGAGAAGATTGTCTTTGAAGACAATACTGAGGGAAGTGACAGAGTAATGAGCTCTAAAGAGGATGATAGACCTAGAAAACAAATAGTCAAGAACTTTGAGTTCTTGAGTAAACAGAGCAAGGTGCTTATGTCTGGAGATTTGTATAATTCTTGCAAGATTTTATGTGTAGACCCAGGGGAGTCTAAAGTGAAGGAAAAACATAAAATTGATTTTAAAAATCAACCTGAAATAGGGAGAATTGAGTCTTTGAAGTATTATAAAGAAGTTGAAGTTATGTTGCTGCAGTATAGTGAAGATAAACAGGGAACTGTTTTGAAGGGCAACTAGAGAAATTGAATTGTGGACTGCAAGCTGAAGTCTGAAATACTGAGTGTGATGGAAAAGGTGACTGATCTCAAGCAATACAATATTGTTGAGATAGAAAGTGAAAGTATAATGGAAGCAGAATGCTATGATTGGCATTATGGTGAAGAATGTGGAAGACATCACAAGAGAGCTAGGTTGTTGAAATATTTGCTGAAGGAATTTAAGTATGGGAGTGAATTTGAAGTTCAGGGACAACAAGTAATTGTTACAGAGGAAGATGTTCTCAAGGACATTAAGGATGAAAGAATGATAGAGGTAAACAATCAACAAACTAGAAATGAAAGAGTGAATTTAGATGAGAAAATTGGTGAGTTGTGGATAGTTATGCCAAGGCATTCCAGGAGAATGTGTAATATGAAGAAGGAAGAAATGAATTGTTTTAATTCATCAGCTGAAGAAGAAGTGCTGGGAAAATGCAATAGCAGATTGCAGCATAAGGTGTGGAAGCCTGGCGAGTGATATTAGAACTGAAATGTAATGGAAGTGAAGACAGTGGAAAGTTGTAGTACAAGGTTTGAAAACCATGTGATTAGGCATTAGAGGCATATGACCTGGAGGTCATAATTTTTCTTACCTTGGGAGTCTGATGCAGGAGCATCAAACGTAGAGCCAACAATGTGGTCGTTTTGCCACATGTTGTGGCTCGAGATTGGACTGAGGGAACCTGAAAATCAAAGGAGGAAACTTACTTGAATATCTTATTGAATGAGAAATTATGTGGAAATAGTATGTTGTCAGTTATAGAGTCTAAGTAGGAATAAGTGGCTACATACAACTCCCTGCGTGGAGGCTGGTCCGTTACAGTTTTTTAGGAGCAATTAGTTAAAAGAATTAGAAAGAAACTCTTCAGTTTGGGCAAGTAGAATCTTGAGAATGGCAGTTTCCAGGAATCATCTCTGTAAATCCAGATTAGGGAGGAAGGGGAAGAGTTTTAGCTGTTATACAAAGCAAGAAAAAAAGGGGAGCCCAGTAGGTTTTTGGAGAGAGCGAAATCGGCAATAGCCAGTCATGAATAAAATGTATGAATTCAAAATTTCTAGGAGTTTAGGTATTTTGTATGAATGACTAGAAATAGATCGATCTTCTTTCCAATGCCTAAATCCAATGCAGATATGTTACCCATACACGGAGACCTTTAATTTTTATCTGTCATTTCATTTTTATGAGTTTGCAGCTACACTAGGGTTCTTTTAAATAGAGCCAGAGACCAATTTATAACCATTTTACATATGCAAATGTTCTGAGAATTATCTAGTATGTAGGACCGAGTCGAATTACCCCTCGTGGTAGTACTCTGTGGTCGAGTTGAAGAACTGGACGTATTTTCCATTTTGCAGGTGCAGGGTAGAGGAACCCCATTGACAGATGAACACAGTCTCATCATTTTTTGGCCATGCTTAGAGTATGTTGCTTGTAAGTAGGTGAACACGATGCTCGTTGCCAATACACACAGATAACTACCTTGAGAAACTCGGACTAGCGCGACTGAGCTCGAAATTCCCTCACAATCCAACTCGGTGGTCAAATCTTGGAGGAACCTGTGCGTATTCTCCATTGTTGCAAGTGCAAAAGAGAGAAAAAGAAACTTTGTTGATGAATAAGGCTATCCCATCGGTTTGGATGAGCAGGAAGCATATTGTTCAAAGTTAGAGTCTATAGGGTTGGTTGCACAGCAAACGCAGGCATATAAACAGCTCGTTGAACCATTAGCAACACCATATGACCAGGGTTCCAAGCGACCATCCTATGCCTCAGGGTTCAGCTTCATTGTAGGGTTTAAACTTTCATTACCTTAATAGTTGGGTTTGTGATAACATCAACTCAGGATAGAATCTTGTTTGAGAGTGAAATCAAAGTTGGCGCTAAACCAAGTCATTGGTAAATGCCTCTTTAGTTTTAGCATCTTCTCGGTCATCATTATGTGTGGTCCTTTGTTAGTCATTATGCTTTGGTAGGGTTTCGGGTTTGATGTGATTACTTTTGGTCATTTCCTAACTGTCTCTGTCGAGCTTAACGAAAACGCTCTGTTGCTCTCATTCGACTGCACCAGCTAGTGCATGCAACTGGCTGCAATTCCATTTCCTCTTGCAACTATCACCATACAATTGCTACGAGGGGGGTTGAAGTTGGTTTCGTGTGCTTCGGCCATTTGTGCAAATCCCCGTAGACCTTAAATTGCAACCGTAAGTGGATTCTAATTCACCAGACTTGCAGTAATGGAACTCAAATTTGTCTAAAAAACAATGCTAGAGATAGAGCTAGTATTGGTAGACCCTAAATGGTTGCTTGTGTTGGTTGCTGAGATAGGGTTTTTCATCCTCTTCCAACTATTGATATCTCTGTTGGAGATATGTCCAATCCTGAATTGATTATGAATGTTGTGGTAAATTATGCATTGGAATGTGAGTATGTGGAACCCTTTTTGATAAACTTGTTTGCAAGTAGGGAGGTAAATTTTGGGGTTGACCTGGGAGGGTTTTGCGCAAGCATTCCCTCATAGATATTCCACCCCCTGCAACCGGCTCTTGGTCCGTGACCTCCTTCACTATGTGTGTTCCTTTGGGATTTTGAAACCCTCCTCTATTGAGTCGAATTTCTGCATTTTATGGGTTCGAATTAGGTGTTGTTGATTTCATTTGTTAATTGGGTTGTTTTGATTTTATAACTAAACCAATATACATGGAATGCTTGTTGTTGATTGATGTAAAGGATGTAGTTCTATTTAACACATAAATAGTGATACAAAGTTCATTGATATGGTTTTTGAAAACAGTTGCAAACCAGTTTTATTTGGATATTTTCGTGCAAGTGGATTCTAGGAATGTGAATTAGATATGTGCTCATTATCACATTTTGAGGGTGTTTATGCCTACAATTTAATTTTGATTTTAAGCAATTTTAAATCTCTCTGCTGGTAGCAACATTCTCCTTGTTTTGAGATTATGTGAATTGGGAGCTTTGCTGTAATCCTAATTTTGGTTTAAGCAGTTTTGTATCTCCGCCTTTTGCCACATTCTCTTGATTTGAGCTGGTGAGAGTTTGAGGCTTTTCTGTTATCTTGCAAGCATTTATTGGGTTCTCTACCCATGATTCGAAGGCATAGTTTAACCTTCATGGCCATAGAAGAATGATTGTCTCAATGATATTGTACCTAGATTTTAGATTTTGGTTTTGGAATTTGAACCAGATTGCTTTCCAATTTGTATGTGAAAATTTTAATAATTTTTTAAAATAAAACACTATGTTTCTGGGTATCAATGCTCAGGATGTGAATTCTCATTTGGTTTGTTAAGCTCATCTGGATTTATACGTAGATTTTGGATATGATAGTTGTTTTAATTGGCGATATTAATGTGATTGCTTCAAACGAGGTCTTGAATTTCAACTTTTATCCCTAAAAGTGCTCTGGATATCACTGCTTTGAACACCATCAATAGATTCAATAAGAAAAAATTGAGTAAGATGTAAATTGTTTTCCTTTTGATAGAAAATATGCACTTGTGTTCATTTCCTTCTAGAGATTATGACGCGAAATGTTATTAAAAACATACACACATTAGTTTCACCTGCTTGTAAATTACCTCTATGTTAGATTGTTCAGGGCACCACCTACTCTAGGTCTCTCATTAATTCACCATAGTGATGGTGTGGTAATTCCCAGTCCTGCCTACCCTGCTCCTTGTTCACTCTCAACTCTTCATTCGCCTATTTCAAATGACCCCCCTGCATCTGCTGAGACATCTTGACAATGCCAAACTCTGCTCAGATTATCTCCTTTTACCCTTTGGTTGTTTGCTTTCTTGGGAGACTCACTTCATATTACTTGGTTGAAATAATACTTGATACAATGTGCATATTTATAGCACATAACAAGACTCCTAGGCATCAATCATGGCTTGTCTTTCACAACCATCTGCACATAGTATTTAGATGATGCTCCCACGTGTATAGTATTCCCCACACATTTGATTGCAACTATGAGGTACTATCCACAGTGATTTGACTCTGAATCTTGATTCACCTCGGGCTTAGATCTAAGGTGTTTTAATGTGTCAATGACTAATAAGAGAATATTTGATTCAAAATGGTTACTAATAAGAGAATATTTGACATAGAAGAATGCTGCTAATTTTTAACAAGCGGGCCTGAAACAAGCTAGCCTGGTGCAAGCGAGCCCGAGGCCCATAACCCAGAAGTAAACATGGAAATCTCTGCTTGGACCAATGGAAAACATCAGATCTATACTATTGATGATAATATCATGTGGTTGGATTATATGCAAGACTAGAAACCTAGGTGGGAGTTGCGACATACTGAAGTGTTATATGCTAACTTACATGGATCTGACGCTTTTAATATACTAGTGCCACAACTCAAAAGAATGCCTATGGGATCCAGTATTGTACGAGAGATGATTTACAACAACTCCCTGAGAAAAGCAGCTGATGCAAGCAATTCGTTAACAAACCTATACCATGATCTTACCTTAATCTTGTCAGAGGGCTCTACACACCACCTCGGGCTAAAACCAGACCAACAGTACTACTGTATTAATCGGATACGTTCTCTCGAAGCATGGCCACATAAAGATGCTAGTCTCCAGTTTCCAAGTACTACACACACTTATGAAAAATATAGAAAATTATGGTGGAAATTCTTGAGAAAAGAAAATACAGATAGAACATATTATACAATGCTGAAGTTTGGACTTCAACTTCCTCAAATCTATGAGGACCCTACATTCTACATCCTTGATTGGATGAGACACTGGTGGCAGTCATTCGGCATCAACCTGACAGCATTATCACCAGATGCTATTTATAATATGAAACGGGTAGTTGGAGAGTCCCTCGAACAGGTCAAAGATATTTTGCAGACAAAGATTACTGAGGATCAAATCCTTGGGTACTCATCTATGCCTCATCAGGTAAATGTTAAATATAGTAAATAAATATGACTACAATAACAAGATGTTCCGATTTTCACTGTTAGCATTCGCTTTTTCCATGCTTATTGTTAATATTTCCATATGAAAGCATGCTTATTAAACTATGGCAGGAGTTTGCTTATGGCCATGGAGCAAAACATGTATCTTCTACTTATGAGGTAAAAATTAATATTAATGCAATATCTCATTTTTCTTTATGTTACAATTATTTAGTCTGAGGTAAACGTTTATTTATTGATTTATTGTGTCGGTGTGGCGCCATTGGAAAGGAACCTGCTGCTTCCATGGTCGAGGGTGACCGTGGAAGGTCACACTCTGTGGCCCATCAGGTAATTGTTTAGTAAAATAAGTAAATGTTTCGATTTAGTACATTCACATTTTTCTGATCTTATGATGGATTACTGGATCATTTTTCTGACATTATGACGGATTACTGGTTCATTCAGGACCGTGGAAAGGAACCTGTTGCTTCCACGACGACGGTTGCTCGTGGACACTCACTGGTCATAACACCGAGTCAGGTAAATGTTAGTGCATAATAGTAACTTAATCTTCATTACAATATCAATATTTGAATGATGTTAAAATTATATTGCATAATTAAATTTATTGTTTGATGAATTTAGTCATGTGCACCAGCTCTGAGTGATGAGGGGTTTGAGGAAGAGATTTTCTATTCCATTGACCCAATGCACACTTTTAGAGTAGCCTTGAAAAAGGCAAATTGTGAAATGCTTGCCTTGGCTCTCCAAAGGCCCTTGTCACAGGAGAACAAGGAAAATATTCTAGAGCTGCAAGGGGTTATAAAGTGTTATGGGGTAAGTGGCATCTTCACAATTGTTTTTAAGCTATGTTGTGATTTCATATCTGACATTATGTTTTTTATCACTCCAAGTGATCTGATAAAGTAAAGTTTATTGTTTGTAGGATTTTTTAAAATCCGTGACTACAGAACCTTCCACGACAGGTATAGGTAGCAGTGATGGTCCAATTCAACAAAAAAAAAGCAATGTACCAATGAGGGTTTTTTCCACTCCTGTAGTTGGCCTCGATTCCATTGATGATGGCACTGGTGAGAGAGAGCATGATGCCATGCTGGATCATGATGCCATGTTGGATCATGATGCCATGCCAAATCATGGTGAGAGAGAGCATGATGCCATGCCGACGCATGGTGAGAGAGAGCATGATGCCATGCCGGAGCATGATGAGACGGAGCCTAGGACTCCACATGACTCTGAAGATGAATGTACTGTAGACAACCAAGAAACTTTTCCTGGTGCGGCACGAGTTAAAAGCACTGGAAAACTAGATCTCACCTTTCTGGTGGATGACTCTTGTGTTCCTATCAAGATCCAAAAAATTGCTGGTATTTATCCATTATTTTTTATTATTTTAATCATGAAATTGAAATAGACATATGTTGAAATTATTATAAATTAATGGATTACATGTTTCTGCAGGAAACAATGTCTTCTACAGGCATTTGAATGACAAATCCTTGGAGTTGTTTGGTCCCACCATTTGCACAGGATGGAATAGCCAAGATAGCACTAAGAGAGATGAGTTGATTGACCACATGGTCAACTTGTTCGGAAATACTTTCAACAGGAAAGTTGTTGCAAGGTTAGCCGCTGAGAATTTGAAATATACCAAGGCCCAATATAGGGAAAGATTGCAAGCTAACCTCAGGCATGAGTGCCCTCCCATGGTTCCTGAGAAAGAGTGGAAGGTGCTAATAGATGATGCAAAGGAGAACTTGCAAAAAAGACAAGGAAAACAACCACGGCCTGGTAAAGCAAGGTACAACATATATCACCTTTTTACTGAAATAAGCTCAATTGTTTTTTTCTTTTTTGTTTTAAGTAATATTTTTGATATCTAAGGTTTTTGAAAATTTTCATATATAGGCTACCTGACACCTCCAAAGCAACCAAGGATAGAATGGAAAAGCACGGGCAACATAGACTGGGCCAGGGTGGCTATAGAAAACTAAAAGCAAGAACTGTAAGTATTAAATGATTAGTTGTCGGGAATATTTATTTAACAATACCGAACAAATATCTGATTTTGATACTGGAAATTTTAAAATGTGTTATCATGCATTGCAAGGAAATACGTTCCAAGCTGCTGCCACTGACGAAGACCTAAAGCTTGGTTTCAAGTTTGGTTTTAAAAGTGTGGTTGAACATTGGAAAAGCTTGGGGCAGACTTCAATCTCCCCAATGACTCAAATGCAAGTATATCACCAATTGTAGTATACTATTAAAGTCTATTCAGTACTTCTGATTATATCACCCATAACTAAAATTTTTTGTTTGTTTTTAAAGCAACAATGCAACCGCAGCAGTGAATCTATCGCTACTCAGCAAGTACAAGTTGATGTTGGGGTGAACATTTCCCATGATATTGTGGAGCATAGTGTCCATTCCTGTATGTATGCTTTGCAAATAGAAAAGTATACTGGTATTAGATGTATATATTTCCTGACCTAAACTTATAAATTTTCTTCTTTCAATGGAAGACCTTGCAGCTCAGGAGCATGAAGTGCAAGGGGAAGCAAACTATACCTTCAATTAACACCCCAGTTGTCACATCTACAGAGACTGGTAAAGAGAAATATTGTAATTTTAATCAAAATAATGAAATATTTATTTCAATAATAATTCAATGTCATAAATATATGCACCTCATTTCCGTTGCTGCAGTTCACACCCCTACAGAACTGCCTCCACGCCCTACTTAGTGACATACAAGAAGTGGCACAAAGGAGGGCATGGAAACACAAACAATGATAGGAGATATCGCAGTAAATACTGCGCCAATTGATGATTGTGATACCGTACTCGCAAGTTATTTCGATGCAAAAAAACAGGAATCAACGAAAAAGTAGTTCATGACTTGTATTTTGATGGATATAGATGTTGTTAGTATGAAACATTGTTAGTATGTAACATAGATAACTTTTATCTGGTTTAGTTACAGGGTACTTATCTTTTATGTGATGCTCTTAGCAATTTTCCCATTTATATCTTTTATTTTCGTAGAAATTTGAAATTTAAATTTAAATGTCATCACAAGTCATTGTATGCTTGTTTATAATTATTTTGTATTTTAATATTCAATTCTATGTTTTCTAAAACATCATCACTCCTGTATGTGTTGCATGTAGATAAATTAGTCTGAAAAATTGATTCTCTTTATATTAGATATATTAGATATGTTCATCATGACTTCGATGATCATCACTCTTTATAATTTGATTACTGCCCAATACATCTTGAGGACCAACTTCAGCACAGGGACCACAGAGGAGTGCTGAAGTTGATAGAGATCAAATTTATGTTGTAAAATATTTTATTGTTGCTTTAGCACTATTCAGAAATAGTACCACACTTTAGATCTGATTTTTGGTTAAATGTCAATGTGGAGATCTTCAACTATACCCCTCTTACTGTTATATGATCAATATGTTTATTTTATCAACTTTTACTGAAAGAGATGAAAATTATGTTATAAGATTACTGCCCATTACATCTCGAGGACCAACTTTAGCACATGGACTACAGAGGAGTGCTTAAGTTGATATAGATCTAAATTATGTTAACACATGTGGCTTTTATTTTCTATAGTACAAGGTACTTATCTATTCTGTGATGCTTTTAGGATTGCATAGAGAGAAATGAGGGATATTTTTATTTGGCATCCCACGACCCTTCCTCATATTGTGATGATGAACTTTCAGGTTATATAGCACGGCTGTACATTTGAGAGAGATATGACTGGTTGTACCTTCCCCACCTTGATTGAGATATGATTGGTCTTGTGGTACCTTATTTTTCACTGGTGTTTAATGGGGTCATTTAACCTCCTTGAGTAACTTTTTTAAAACCACCTTGTTGAAGTTTTGCACTTATAGAGTACTATGGTTGTTTGGCCACATTTGGATCAGCTTACCCTTGGTTCTAAGGGTCATGGGTCTTCTACTACCCACACCTTTGTTATGACCATCTTTTATATTTTCTTTTTTTATGACCATTGTTTATATTTGTACCGACACTTCAGATCTCATTTTTGGTTTAATGTACCTTCCCCACCTTGATTGAGATATTATTGGAGTTGTGGTACCTTGTCTTTGACTTGTGGTTAATGCGGTCATTTACCCTCCTTCTTTTTTTATATAACACCTTGTTGAATTTTTGGTCTTATAGAGAAGTTGACTTTGATCACCTGCGATCAGTTGTGGTGTGGTGATAATCACTTCTCTTCTGCTGAGACTTGGTTGAAGTTTATAATTTTTGTAACTTTGTTTATGTTGACTTCATTGACCTAATCAACTCCATTCATTTCTCTCTCTCTGGTTTGTACAAACCCTCTTGAAGGGTCAGTTGGTTCCTAGAGATGACTGGCCTCTCCGAGGCACACGCAGTCTTTTCTGAAAGTAATACTTCTGCGTATATTTTCAAGAATGGTTTCACACTGAGGTTGGTATCTTCAACTAAATCTCTCTTTTTGTTAACTGATATATATGTTTAATTTATTACAAGTTAATGAATATTGGTTTATCGTTATAGTTTGCTTGTCAGTGTAACTCATTATAATCTGTTGATATGGCAGTTTTGAATTTACCAAAGACCCTGTGTTAAGAACTTATTGGTTGTACATTTGGAGTTTGAAGGAGACAAAATTAATAGTCACCTACAAGACTTATTCTACACAGTTGAGTATTCACTACTTATTTAATATCAAATTGTGGTCTTTTACAAATTGCAAGCTACAAAAATTATGGTGGTTACCGAAAGTTGGAGATTCTATTGCGATTGGGAAACCCAAAGTTGGAATGTGGCACACTCCAACTTTGGCACCTTCCTTTAGACAAGCCTTGTAAGATAGTATAGAAGCCTTCACACACCAAAAATCACCACATGAAACCCTAGTTGCTCAAGAAGAGAGGTGCACACCACTTTTTGTGAAGTAGCTTATACTAATTAACAAAAGGACTTCAAAACCAATAGATAATATTAGTGTTGCAAAACAAAAAACTGGCAAAAAGTTGGCATGGGTCATCAACTTGGAAAATTAGAAAAATTGAGAGAAAACCAACAAAACTCATCAAGTATAAATTCAGACCTTAAAAATTCAAAAAAATTGGTGAGTTGAAAAACATAGAAAACTTGGGAAAACTCAAGAATTTGATAACGTTTCACTTGTGACAGTGATCTCCATTCTTCCTCGCTCAACACCCAATTGATTACCTGGTCTTTTCCATTGATAGGAAATTAGGATCATCTCCATTTAGGGAATCTTCTAGGAGTGAGTCCCCTGAGGGGGGCTGCAAGTAATGTGCCCACTAGTAATGAACCAGATCTTTGCTTCCAATTGAGGGAAGATGGTCCATTTGAAGATAGAAGGCTTCCTCTAATTGTATCATGCCTTGGCCTTCAGACAGGAAATTCAATGAAATTGGGAGTCCTTGATTGAGACTAAACCATTATAGTGGAGAGATTCCATCCATAATTGATCGTAGAATGAGATATATACACTGTGGGAAAACACATGATGATCTTGATTTGTGTGTGATTGCATATTTGCATGGGAGATGTAAACATGGTTGTGCTACATGTAAAATTGTGTAATTTGTCTTTGTTTGAAGTTGTTTGGTCTTAAGTGAATACATCTTCCCATTTGAGTGTATGGTAATTGCATTGTTTGCATGTGGTGCCTTTATAGTTCTATGGTATTTTTGGCAAATCCTATTACATAAAGTGCACTTGACAGTGAAAATTTATGCAGCACATGAAAATTTGCAATTGGGATCTTTATCGTCGCATCCATTTTTTTAACACTTCCAGGTATCGTCTCTATATTGACGAACAACAATGTAGGCTATAGAGAATGTTTCCACGCAGTTGCTGAACCTGCCATGAAAGTTTGTGAATCCTTACGTGGATACTGCGACGATGCCTCGTGGAACTATAAAATATCTTCCACGCAGCTGCTGAAACTGCCACGAAACTTTGGGAATCCATGCGTGGATACTGGGACGATGTTTCGTGGGAATATAAAAGAATCATCGACGCAGGCGCTGAATCTACCACGAAAGATCGTGAATGTATACGTGGATACTGCGATGAAGTTTCGTGGAAGATTCAGTGCGAGTGTGGAAAGTGCGTCGATATAGAGACGCAATTTCGTTGCAGGATGTATTTTCCATAGATATGAGAAAAGTTGTGTTGTTGACACATGGCATCAAAGAAGCGTTGCTATTTCCACGACGTGGAATGTTCGTGGCTATATCCACGAATCACTTTCCACGAAAAAAAGAAACACCAATCGTTGCAACAGGGACGAAAATTCGTGGCTATTACAACGAACTTTCGTGGCAAATTAGACCATATGTAGTAGTGGAAGCACACACACTCAAATACCAACATGATCCCTTCTTCTTGAGTATGCATCATCTGACTATTAAACTGTAGAATTCAAACTTGATCTTCTTTGATATCCTGGTGACAAGCTCATATATTTTTTCATCATTGTCTTCTTAAGTTGACTATTTGAAACTTCCCTTTGATCTTTTTAACATATTTCATATATTTTAACCATCTTGGGATCTTTCTTTCTTCAATTCTATCATATATAATTATTTGCTTTCATTAGTCTTTGTCTTCTCTTGCTGCTACATAGATCTGGACTACAGACAACTTCGATTCTTACCCTTTAATCTTTGACTTATGTTATGAACTTCTTCATCTTGATTGTGCAAACATCCTAGTCTCTTCCTCTGGTCTCAATGCTGCTTCAGATATACATCCCAATAGCTCAAATGTGTGAGCCTCAAAGAGAGAACCGACACCATAGCTAGATGGCCATATCACTAGGGAATATGTCCATGCCATCTGGAGAATTTATTATCACAAGGATACTCTTTGGCGGTCATTTCCAAATGCCTCTTCAACCTTTATTTGGACATCAAAACAAACTTTTTCTTATTTTGGCAGGTTTGTATTTCACACGTGTGAACTACAGAGGAAAATTTGATCCTATGGATAGATAGCCAGTTCATCAAGGAACAAGCCTATGCCACCTGATTAATTTTATCAGTACAAGGACACCTCCTTGTGGGAATTTCCAAATGGCCTCTTAGCCATGTGAGTTCAACACTTAGCCAAATTTTTGTTCTTAATATGCAAAACAAAACAACCTTTTTCTCATTTTGGTAGGCTTGTCTTTCACACATGTGAAATCCAGAGGAAAATATGATCCTATGGATATATATCCAGTTCATCAAGGAACAAGCCTATGCAACCTGATTAATTTTATCATCACAAGGACACCTCCTTGTGGGCATTTCCAAATGCCTCTTCAACCTTCATTTGAACAGTAAAAACAAGCTCTTTCTCATTTTGGCAGGCTTGTTTTCCGCATGTGTGAACTCCATAGGAAGATATGAGCTCATGGTTAGATAAACAATTCACCAGATAACAAGCCTATTCCATCTGATTAATTTTACCAGCACATGAACACCTCCTTGTAGTAATTTCCAAATGGCCTCTTAGCCATGTGAGTTTGACACTTAGATAATTTTTTGTCTTTAATATGTAAAATATTGTTTTCTTCACTTTGGTAGATTGATTTCTTTCATATATGATCACCATAAGGAAAAATAAAAGCATGATTCGATAGCTACTTCAACAATGAACAAGACCATCTCAAAATATGAACTTATTGAAAGACACCCATCATCTGGCAGCCATTTGAAAGTGGCCTTCCAAACTGCTGATTTGACACTTAGGAAAAATTATCAAACCCTAGGTTAATATGAAGTGATTTTTCTTTTCATCAAATTTGAAGTGTGAGACATCCATTGGATAGGGGCCAACTAAAGGATTCTATCCAAACAAATTTCACCCCTTGAAACCTCTTTCTCTCTCCTCGACGGGCATTTTACTGGAGTAGTGTAAATCAAGCTAAGAAGCACTTTTGGCAAATCAATATCTTTCTCCTCAGAAACTCTTTGGACAATCTGAGACCATGTTCAGATGCAAAAAAGAACATTCTACAAGGTGACCATAATGTGTGGGAATTTTCTTCAACCCACAAACTATGGTAGGCATTTCCCTGAGGCCACTTAGGCAGTTTTGCCACTTTGGTGTAAAAGAAACCTGAAACCCTATTTTGGCAGACTTATAACTTTCTCCTCAGAAATTATTAATGAAAACTGAGACCATGAATAGATAGCCACTTCAACAAGCTATAGCTTGATATGATGATGCGTTCATTTTTATCAAACCATGAATTATGGAGAGCATTCTCTTATAGCAATTTTGACTACTTTTTCCATACTTAGTCAATTGCCAAAGTTTCACAAACTTGCCATACTTTTCCAGAATGATGTCAGATTGCAACACTAACTTAATGATAGCACCAGAACACCATCATGTATCTTTCCAGCTACATCACACATTCCATGTCATCATATATGCCATGTCATCACTTCCTTTGTCATTCCTTTGTCTTTCACTGGGTTCACCCTGCCATCATGTCCTTGGTTATTCCTTTGTCATTACTGAGCTCCTTTTACATCAATGAAAATCATCTTCAACAGACTTCACATCCTATATCATACTAGTGAATCACTCAACAACATACAAACTAGTTGTTGCAGAATGCACACAAAATACCATCCTATCTCAAAGACTTAGTCTTTACCATATCCATTAGAGTAGTTGTCAACTCATCAAAAGTGATTGCTTACAAAACCTTGTATGGGATTCATATATTCTATGTAGTCCCACATTGAGACAAGTCTGCATGGCCATTCTGCATCTCTAATATGTGAGAATTCATGACTAATACATTGACCGGTAGTGGCACACAAACTTTTTCTCAATCTCTTGCTTCATTAGTCTCTCTTATGTGGTGTTTTCTTCATTGGTCAATATCTATTGCATAACTAGTGGGAGTTGATTTTTGAGCTGGGATCATGGGAGAACTGGGGAAATGAAATTTGAGTTGTGACCAAATGATAATACCATTAAACATCAATCTCTCGTCTTAATCCCAAGGTTAAAGAACAATTGAAAAAAGGAAATTAAGGGAAAGATGGTTATAGGTTTGATATTTCCGATAAAAGAGTCTATTTGTATTAATCACATTGTCATTTAGAGCAAGAAATATATGGATGGTATCAAGGTCTATTTGGATTTTAGAAGTTAGTTATTCATGTATCTAGGAAATGAAGCGTGCTCTTTTACATATTTATTCTTTGAATACCATCAAGTCAAGATGTAAAAAGAGGACACCAGATCACCGGAGAACATGCCTATGCCATCTGATCAGATTATCATAACAAAGAAAATATTTGGCGGCCATTTCCCAATGCCTCTTCAACCTTCACTTGAATAGTAAAAACAAGCTTTTTCTCATTTTGGTAGGCTTGTCTTTCGCACGTGTGAACTCCATAGGAATATCTGAGCTCATGGTTAGATAACCAATTCACTAGAGAACAAGCCTATTCCATCTGATTAATTTTATCAGCACAAGGACCTCTCCTTGCGGGCATTTCCAAATGGCCTCTTAGACATGTGAGTTTGACACTTGGATAAATTTTGTTCTAATATGAAAACACTTTTTTCTTCACTTTGGAAAATTGATTTCTTTCATATCTGATCATCATAAGAAAAAATGAAATCATGAGTGGATAACTACTTCAACAAGGAGCAACACCATGTCAAAAGATGAATTTATTGACAAACACACATCATCTAGCATGCATCTAAAAGTGGCCTTCCAAACTATTGATTTGACACTTGTGCAAAATTATCAAAACCTAGGTTAGTATGAAGAGATTTTTCTTTTTACCAAATTGGAAGTGTGAGACACCCAATGAATAGAGGCCAACAATGTGATTCCATACAGTCAAATTTCACCCCTTGAAGCCTCTTTCTCTCTCCTCAGCGGGCATTTTACTAGAGTAGTGCAAATCAAGCTAAGAAACACTTTTGGCAGATAAATATCTTCTTCCTCAGAGACTCTTTGGACAAGCCAATGATATGGTTGGATGCACCAAACAACATTCTAGAGAACCATACTCTCAAAATAATTTTATACATCAACCACAAGACATGGCGGGCATTTTACTAAGGTCACTCAGACATTTCTAGTGATTTTATACTTAGATAATTTTTGAACTTTGCTAGACTGATACAATCTTCCTGAAACACTGTTTTGGCAAATCCATAACTTCTTCCTCAAACACTTTTTGGACAATATGAGACCATGGTCAAGTAGACAGCTCAACAAGGTACATCTTGACCATACGGTGCAGGAATTTACTCTAACCCATAAATTATGGCGGGCGTTTCCTTGAGGCCACCTGGACCAGTTTTCCAACACAAACATTTTCAAGAATTTCTCCAAAGTTTATCCTGAACCCCTATTTTGCAAGACTTATAACTTTCTCCTCAGACATGCTTAAGGAAAACTGATACCATGAATAGTTAACCACTTCAACAAGCTATGTTCTGGTATGATGGTGCATGAATTTTCTTCAAACCATGAATTATGCCAGGCATTCTCTTAGAGCAGATTGACTAGTTTTTCCATACTTCGTCAATTTCCAAAGTTTCGCAAACTTGCCATACTTTTCCAGAATGATGTTAGATTGCAACATTGAATTCATGATGATGAATATGAATTTATTGACACACACACATCATTTGGCGGGCATCTGAAAGTGGTCTTCCAAACTGCTGATTTGACACTTAGAAAAAACGATCAAACCCTAGGTTAGTATGAAGAGATTTTTCTTTTCACCAAATTGGAAGTGTGAGACACCCAATGAATAGAGGCCAACAAGGTGATTCCATCCAGACCAATTTCACCCCTTGAAGGCTCTTTCTCTCTCCTCAGCGGGAATTTTATTGTCATAGTGCAAATCAAGCTAAGAAGCACTTTTGGAAGATAAATATCTTCTTCCTTAGAGACTCTTTGGACAAACCAATGATATGGTTAGATGCACCAAACAAAATTCTAGAGACCCATACTCTCAAAAATAATTTTATACATCAACCAGAAGGAATGGCGGGCATTTTACTAAGGTCACTCAGGCATTTCTAGTGATTTTATACTTGGACAATTTTTGCACTTTCCTAGACTGGTCCAATCTGCCTGAAACATTGTTTTGGCAGATCCATAACTTCTTCCTCATAAATGTTTTGGACAATCTGAGACCATGGTCAAGTAGACAACTCAACAAGGTACAACCTAACCATATGGTGCAGGCATTTAATCTAACTCACAAATTATGGAGGGCATTTTGCTGAGGCCACTTGGACCAGTTTTCCAACACTTGGCCATTTTCAAGAATTTCTCCAAAGTTTATCCCGAACCCCTATTTTGGCAGACTTATAACTTTCTCCTCAGACATGCTTCAGGCAAAATGAGACCATGAATAGATAGCCACTTCAACAATCTATGGTCTGGTATGATGGTGCGACATTTTCTTCAAACGATGAATTATGGTGGGCATTCTTGTTGGTGAAATATATGCTATCTAATTCAACATTTAAATTGTCAACCCGGGAAGGTAGCTTGTGAGATGCAAACACTATATGTGGAGGATCGAAGGCTTGAACTAACCTAAGCTAACTAAAGATGCAAATGCGACAACATGCAACTATATGATTTTAAATTACATGCATGACTTTCATAATTCAAATGCAAAAATTTAATCTATCTATGAAAACAGGAAACTAACTAAGAACTTGAAAAGAAACTATAAATTGAAATCTAATATAATGTTATACTAATCTATTCTATAAAGGCAAGGAAACTAATTAATAACTGGAATTCAAACTAGTCTAACGCGATGCTAATCTATTCTATGGAAGGGAATTGCAGATACTAATCTAGAAAGCAGTCGCTTGGTCCGAAAGCGATTCAACTAATGAAATCAAACTAACTACTTGCAGCAAATTATCTAATCTATGTTATAAATTGGAGACTATTCCATGTATGCATAAGTAAATGCCTATCTAAGAATGCAAGTGCAACTTGATTTATGGAAAGCAATGAACTATTTAATTGCAAATTCGTAGAAAGCAAAGCAAGTATTCTTCTAAAGACCAAGCGTAAATAAATGCATTGCAAAACAATAAACTAATCAAAGCAAACTAAACTTGGAATTCAAATAGACCTAAGCAAACCTAAGCATATTCAAATGGCTGGAAATGAACTTGGTTTGTAAACAAAACAAAAACAAGATATTTGTTCATCTACTTCTAAAGTAAATCAAACTAAGTCATTCTAAGCAACTATGAGAAAGTGATGTAACTAATCTATATTTCGAAAAGCAAGTCTATACTAGGTTAAGAATGGAATCAAAAAGTTCAAGGATAGCAACAAGCTATAAAAATAGAGTTAAAGTGTTGACTGCAAATCCAAGTACAAGCTGGCAAATGAGAGCTTAAAGGTAGGCTAAAGAGATGAAAAGAACTAAAAAATGAACATGAAGCTTAAGCAAAACTTTATGCAATTCAAAACAAGGTTCTAACTACATATGCAGGTATTGGCCAGCTACAGGAAGTAATACAATTCGAAAACCAGAGAAATTAAACTCTAATTAAGCATACAAATAAAACAGAAAATATTAAAGTCTTAATGGCAGTCTGAACGACAATCCGAATGACAGTCCGGATGATAGAAATGGTGCAAACTATAAAAATAAACAGGCTAAATGATCTTTTAACACCAGTTGGGTTTATGCATACTAGTCTATGGTGTAAGCATGACTGTAAATGAACTATTTAAACAAAAAATTACCAAAACCATAAGCAAAAGGAAACTATGCTACTTCTACTTGAACCATAACTATTTCTCTTCTGAACAGTATGATACATGCTGAATGTAAATGGATTTCATCATTAATAAAAACTAAGATAATTAACATGTGTGTAAATATAAGACTGAATATAAATTACTGAAAGTGTTTAAAGATGAATTAGAATTCTAAACTAGCTACAAAACATGGTAAAGTACTGGAAAATTAACTCAGACTCTATCTAACTATCTTTGCATTACTTGAGAATTCTGGAAATGACTGCAAATTACGAAAAAAAACTGTTAAAATGCGAACATAAGGCTAAAAGAAGATCTGAAAGACAATCTGGACAAATGGTGCGAATGGTCGGCCGAATGGATTCTGAGAGAATAAATTACATAAAACGCAGGAAAATTACAGTTAATGAACAACAAAGTGTCACCTACACGAAAACTAACTACTTGCTTGCAGAAACGAAATGACTTAAAGGAAAGCGTAATAAATACATGCAAAAACAAAATGAGTTAGTTGCACAAAAGAAGCAAAAATGAATTATATGCACAAGGAATTCTGCTGTTGCTGAGGGGCCCTTCTCAAGAACAGAGGATGTTCCACGCTAAACTGGAAATGAAATTAATAACTCAGCAGAGCTTTTGTATTAATATCAGAAACAAATTTTACAGAACATTTTTCTGTCATGTTTCTCAACCTAAGGCATCTTTTTATACCTTTTACAAAGGGAGAGCAGGTCGACCCTTTCAGTGGTCAACTGCTCTAAAAATAGAGGGTCTTTTATTGCTGCAGCAATGGTCCACCACAACGCACATGCCGTCTTCCTGATTCCGTGCATGTTGGTTCCCTTCACATGAGCGGTTGGTGTGTTGGTAGGCTGGGCGAGTGGAAATGCGTATCTTCTAGAATGAGATCTCACGAACCATCAAGGACACATTGCCAACAGAACCCACGTCACGGTTCTTGTCTTTAATGCCCAGGAATATGCCAACAAACGATTTCTGGGGTGCAAACGATAATATGAATGAAGTCTGGATGAACTTTAACTGTAATAAATTCAAAACCTTGATTCCCGACTGAATTGGTGTTAGGTTGCTGCATGGTTTAATTGCTGAGTGCTAGGTTCCATTTCTTTCTAGTAGTGTGATGTGCACCCTCCATTTCTTCACGGCGTGTGTTAATTCTCCATATTTGCATGCCTGTACAAAACATAAAATCCGTTAGTTATCAAAACATGAGATGGTAATATATATATTAAAATAGTATTAATGCAAGTGGTTTTATAAAGAGATGATATATGAGAATGATATTCATATATGAACCCACTTCAAAATGAATTAAAGGAGATTGGCCACGTGACATATGGTTTTAAATAGTTAATAAATTATTACCATGCATGTCATAATCCACTTGTTTTATGTCTTTTAATTTAAGTATGACGATTAATTAAAATGCATAAGTGGCTTGTATGATATGAATGTTAAAGTTTTTACAATAATTTAATATATATTATAATGTTTTTTTTAAGTAGAAACTTTAAACCACTACACTTTTCCATATGATAATATCTTTTAGTTATTTATTTATTTGAAATTAAAAAAATATTTCAAAGCTCATCATCATGGTTTTTAATTTGCACTTGCATGATCAACATGACTTGAAAGAATCAGAAGATGAAGGTATCACGGGATCAACAAGAACCGGAAGATAGAGGTAAGCCAAACTTAGTGAACCAATAAGAGACATGTCATCAAACCTAGTGTGGAACTTAGGACCGGAAGAAGGGCTGAATGAAGTACCAAAATATTTATCATTTGCACCATATTGCATTTAATATATTAAAAATAACACATTAAGATTCATTTATGTTTAAGTGTTTTAATTGATGAAACACAATAAAAGATAGCCCTTTTTAAGGATAGTTTTATCAAATTACAGTAAATAGGTCGGGAAATGAATGTAAATAAAATTATAAAAGACAATTCTGGATCCCAACACTCCCCCAGACCAAAGATATGGCACGTCCTTGTGCCATCAATTGAATTGGAAGCGATATTTATTTAAAAACTCTGTTTGATCATCAAATAGTTTATAGGCAATCTTTCAGCAAAAAGAAGCCAACTTTATTACTGCATAAAAAACCAAAACTTATAATTTTTTTTATTAATGTTATGTTATGAGAAGACCAAAAAAACTTCATATTATTTAAGATTTCGCCAACTAGTAATAATTCATAACTATGAAGACCATATAAATTGAGACTCTTTGCTCCCCCAGACCAAAGGTATGGCACATCCGTGTGCCATAAATGAATTGAGACTGGGTTGTGTTCTTTTATGTTAACACTTTGGATCAACAACACTTAGTAGGTAATATCATACTAAGGCAAATTCTTTAATACATGCGAATTCATCAGTTTATGCTCACAAAGACCACATATAGCTTATGATAGGAGATTTTCCTCATGTCTCCCAAAATAGAAAACATGAGGGTATAGATAGTCTATAAATCCTATAGGAGACTAGTCATCCCTGCTACTTCTCAAAGGTTTATTGTTATTCAAGTAATTATGGACAGAGTTTGCATTTCAAGCTCATTAGAATCCTAAGTTTATGGGTCCCACTTCTAGGATAGTGACATCCTAGGTATAGTATGAATCAGGCAACAGGGTCTTAAGTGCAACTTACAAACATTCTCAAATGGCAGATAGATGAAGTTCATTTACCATAACTTAACCATATATACTCCTTTCTAGCTAAACTCACAAACAGTTCCATATATTGAGGCATAGAAGAACCATATACTTTACATAAATTATCCTCTCTAGGTAGATTCCCCTCTTTCAGCAAGGCCTTTTCAGTACCCCGTTGGGTTTACCTAGTCATACCACATGCCGGTACCTGCTGGCAGCAAGCCTGTTCAGTACTCCGGTGGGTCAACCTCTTAAACCCGTTTTGCATCAGAGGCTCTTGTCCTAGTGTTTTCACTCCTTATAGATTTTCAGAAATTAAATTTGCTTATGAAGGAGTGAATGGGGGAGCAGCTCTAAAAATCGTGCTACAGGATGGGATGGTATATGGGTCGGAGGATAATTTACTTAAAACTTTTTTTTGAACCAAATAAATATATTTCTCCCAATATATTGGATACTGCAAGTGAGCTAACCAAATCAAATACATAGATGGTTGAGTTTAATAATGTGAAGTGGATGGAGCCATAAGATAATGAATGAAAGGTGTCTCTAGTCCCAAAGCTCGCCTCTTTCAAATAGAGTTATAGTAGTGTTCCCCACAAACTAGGAACTTCATTCACCCTTATGCTACTGTGTAGTAGAGATGCTTAAATAACAAACCCTAAGAATGAAGCTAGGATGTACGAGTGACCTCTAGGTTTTAGATAGACCTTAATTTATGACAAATCCCCATGATGTTTAAAGTTGGTCTTGAGTAACTGGTATAATAAGAAATATGCATGTATGAAAATGAATAATGATGTAAGATTTTTTTGGTTTAGTTATTAACATGATCTTATTCTTAGTTCTTTTATTTTAAAGGAAAACATAAAGTGAAGTTGTATGAATATCTAAAGCTAACTAACCACATACAACTTTTTATTTATATACATACTATCCTATGCTATCTAAAAGGAAAAAAAAAACTATTTATTCAAGTGTAAGAACTTTTCCAATGTGCAAAGCAAAATGAAAAACATACCTATATCCATATATGAAAAAGTTAAAGCAATGATTACCTGAATGTGGAGAATCAATAGACTTACTTGCTTTTGCAACAGAAGGTGTCGCAGGAAGGAATGGTATTGTGGCCTCATTACCTCTTGGGACCATATTTCGATGTAATCCTGATACTCACCTTCCTTCCTTGTGCTATGCAGATAATCTTCTTCTGAAAGTTCAATTGCTTGAGTACATGAAAGATTTGTCGATAGATATGTGGACAACTCTTCAATTTTAGGTCTCTCTCCATCAAATGTAGTTTCCAAGTTTCCGGTTTCCTTGGTAAATTGGCAAGGAGAGTTGGTTTGTAGCTCTTGGAACTGTGGTTCTTCTATTATTCCTGGAGAGGTAGATAAATTCTTAACTTTTCTCAAGATATGTTCTTCTTGAGAAGAAGAAGTTGAGATCCCAGCTGCTACTAGGATTTGAGATAGTTCTCTCATACTAATAAGCACCTTTGAATCCATGTCATTGGTTGGTAGGTTCTGCCTCACACATGGGTTAGTCTCGGGGTTCTTACAGCACCAATTTTTTTTATGTGTTTTTTAAAATACTTTCTATTACTAAAACAAATTTGCAAACTAAACACACCACACTTGCTGAAAGAATAACACACTTGAAAAGAAGGAAAGCAAACTTTACGAAATAAATTGCGGAAAATTAAACACTCAGACGTACAGAAAGGAAATCACACTTGTGCGGAAAGGAAAAACAAGGCTTTGGGGTGACCCACCAAAGTGGATGCGTCGGGTTGTTACACCATGGAAATTTCATAGTGAGGTCATCTTTGTGTCTTACCGTTTCCCCTCCCCCTTTCTATGTAATGTAAAGGAAACCTATCTACCTACACTTCAACCCCTTTAGCACCTCCCCGGCAATGGTGCCAAAATGTTGGTGAAATATATGCTATCTAATTCAACATTTAAATTGTCAACCCGGGAAGGTAGCTTGTGAGATGCAAACACTATATGTGCAGGATCAAAGGCTTGAACTAACCTAAGCTAACTAAAGATGCAAATGCGCTAACATGCAACTATATTATTTTAAACTACATGCATGACTTTCATAATTCAAATGCAAAAATTTAATCTATCTATGAAAATAAGAAACTAACTAAGAACTTGAAAAGCAACTACAAATTCATATATAATCTAATGTTATACTAATCTATTCTATAAAGGAAGGGAAACTAATTAATAACTGGAATTCAAACTAGTCTAATGCTATGCTAATCTATTCTATGGAAGGGAATTGCATATATGAATCTAGAAAGCAGTCGCTTGGTCCGAAAGCGATTCAGCTAATGAAAGAAAACTAACTACTTGCAGCAAATTATCTAATCTATGTTATAAATTGGAGACTATTCCATTTATGCATAAGTAAATGCCTATATAAGAATGCAAGTGCAACTTGATTTATGGAAAGCAATGAACTATTTAATTGCAAATTCGTAGAAAGCAAAGCAAGTATTATTCTAAAGACCAAGCATAAATAAATGCATTGCAAAACAATAAACTAATCAAAGCAAACTAAAGTTGGAATTCAAATAGACCTAAGAAAACCTAAGCATATTCAAATGGCTGGAAATGAACTTGGTTTGTAAACAAAACAAAAACAAGATATTTGTTCATCTACTTCTAAAGTAAATCAAACTAAGTCATTCTAAGCAATTATGAGAAAGTGATGTAACTAATCTATATTTCGAAAAGCAAGTCTATACTAGGTTAAGAATGAAATCAACAAGTTCTAGGACAACAACAAGCTATAAAAACAGAGTTAAAGTGTTGACTGCAAATCCAAGTACAAGCTGGGAAATGAAAGCTTAAAGGTAGGCTAAAAAGATGAAAAGAACTAAAAAATGAACTGAAGCTTAAGAAAAACTTTATGCAATTCAAAACAAGGTTCTAACTACATATGCAGGTACTGGCCAGCTATAGGAAGTAATACAATTCGAAAACCAGAGAAATTAAACTCTAATTAAGCATACAAATAAAACAGAAAATATTAAAGTCCGGATGGCAGTCCGAATGACAGTCCGAATGAAAGTCCGGATGACAGAAATGGTGCAAACTATAAAAATAAACAGGCTAAATGATCTTTTAATACCAGTTGGGTTTATGCATACTACTATATGGTGTAAGCATGATAGTAAATGAACTATCTAAACCAAAAATTACCAAAACCATAAGCAAAAGGAAACTATGCTACTTCTACTTGAACCATAACTATTTCTCTTTTGAACAATAAGATACATGCTTCATGTAAATAGATTTCATCATTATTAAAAACTGAGATAATTAACCTGTGTGTAAATATCTTGATGTATTTGTAACTTCGGAATATATTCTTCTATGTATTACATTTGTACTTTATTGTTTATCCAACAGAGATGTATTATTCCTCTGATTGGAAGTGTCGTCATTTGTATTTGCAAGTGTCGCAAGTTACATTGTAAGTGTCTTCATTTGTATTGATGGGTTATTAGACCACCCGTGTGGGGTCGGCCCTAGTTAGGTCATGTGGTTGGGTTATTAGGCTTCATTGAGAAGTCGGTCCCAGTGGATTATTGGCAGGTCAAGTCAGTGTATAAATAGAGAGGTTATGTCTCTCATTTGATTCATTCGCTCACTTCTCAAGCTCGCATAGATAAGAGAGAAAATGGCACACTTGTGGAGGAGGAGGAGCATCTGCTAGAGACATCTTATTGGGTTTGATCCTTGTGATCTTGTATTGGGGCTTATTCTATCTCTGAGGAAGTTGCGGGGTTTTTCACCTTCTTGGTTTTCCCTGGTGAAACTCTGTGTCTCTTGTGTGCTAGCATGATTGTGTTTATGATTTATATGTTGTAGATATGTTGTACATGTTATTATCTTAGAGATCCTAATGATAATGGAATGAAATTATTGAAAACATAGCGTGGTATTAGAGCATACCTAAGAAGAAGGCACTATGCAGCTGTGGAAGCTAGGGCTTCTTAATATTTGGGTTTATCTTCGTAGATCATCAAAGGATGGAGGATAGATTGACTCTCCTATCAAGTGTGCCTCTTTCTGTCAAGACAGAATTCAATTCTGAGCATTTTCAGTTTTTGACCTAAAAATTAGGGTTTCTACAAAAATTGGAATTTTTGAAATTCGAGACCACGGCTAGAAGCTCCTCTGAAAAATCAAAGTTTAGAGATTTGGATTGAAATTTTCGGTTGGGTGAAGCTCTGGGAAAATCAAACCCTAATTCAGGGTCTTGTTTGGTGAATCTAGAAGTTCCAAAAGCAATTTTGAGGGGTGAAAATTTGCATATTTCAAATTCTGAGTATATCAACTTGACCAACTCAGCAAGGCGCATCTTTCTATCCTTTCAGAAGTTTGAAATTCAAATTTTGAATTTTTAGGGTTTCTTTGACAAACCCTAATCCAGCTCTAGATCTAGTTTTCAGCAAATCAAGTGGTAAGACCTAAATCTTTTCTATTTCCATTTGAAGTACTCTTTAAGATGTCTCACCACATGAAGCTTGAGGATAAGCTTTAAGGGGCTCATAACTTCCAAGCCTGGAAGTATAGGATTGGGTTAATCCTAGAAGAGAATGAGTTGGACACTTACATAAGTGAAGAGGTTCATGTTCTAGAGGGAGAAGAGGCTAAGGCCTTACACAAGAAGAATCTGGTCAAGGCTAAGAGAATCATTGTTGATTCTATAAAGGACCATCTCATACCCCATGTGTCTTCCCTAAAGACACCTAAGGATATGTTTGACTCCTTGACCAAGTTGTTTGAAGGAAAGAACATAAATCGGAAGATGACTCTGCGGAACCAATTGAAAAGGGTAAAGCTTCAGAATGGAGAGACCATTCAATCCTATTTTTCTAAGGTCTCTCAAATCAAGGAACAACTTGAAGGTATGGATGAAGTAGTGGAGAATGGTGAAATTGTAATGAACACATTGAATGGCCTACATAGGTCATGGGACTCCTTCATCCAAGGAATCTGTGCAAGAAGGAAACTGATCTCCTTCAGTAGACTATGGGAGGAATGTTCACAAGAATAAGCTAGGCTTGTGGCCCAAGAAGAAAAGATGGGAAATGAAGATCAAGCTCTCACAGCACATACCAAGAAGAGTAAGTTCAAGAGAGAGCCATCTCATAGAAAAATATCTTCACATCATCATTATCATAGAGATAAGAAAGATCTAAGATGTTTTACATGCATTGAGAAGGGACACTTTGCCTCAGATTGTCCTAAGAAAAAAAAACAACAACAATAACTTCAACAACAAGAAGAAGGGCAGCAAGAAGAGATATCATGCTCATGTTGCTGAGGATGATGAACCACCCAAGAAGAAGGCTAGAGCAAAAAGTGATGACTCATCAAGTGAAAATGAATATGTTCTAATCTCTGCTCTCACAGGTACTATCTCTCATGGATGTGATGATTGGCTTATTGATAGTGGGGCTTCCAAACACATGATTGGGTTTAAATAATACTTTGTAGATCTATCTGAACATGAGTCACCTCATAAAGTGAAACTTGGGGATGACTATCAATATCCTATCAAAGGAAGTGGTGAAACCTCCTATAAACTAGACTCTGGGAAGTCTTTGAAGATGAAAGATGTTCTATATGTTCCTGGGCTCAAGAAGAACCTCCTATCCATATCATATTTGGATGCAAAAGGAATTAGAGTTGCATTTGTTGATGGCCAAGTAGTCATGTGGCCTAAAGGTAAGACCATAGATGATGCAATAGTAATTGGAGAGCAAGAGGGAGGATTGTACAAATTGAAGGGACAACCTGAACATGCCATGGTACATGAGTCCATGGAGCCAAGTGAACTTTGGCATAGAAGGATTGCACATGTTCACTATAAAGCACTACCAATTGCAAGCAAAGTTGTAGAAGGTCTCCCTGAAATCCAATCAAAGCATGATGTATTTGCAAAGAATGTGTAGAAGGAAAGAACACAAAGAAGGCATTTCCAAGCAGTGAAAGCAAGGCATAAGGAATCTTGGAAATTATCCATTATGATGTATGCAGTCCGATGTCATCCAGTTCTTTGAGTGGGTATGTATATTATGATGATTTCTCTAGGAAGACTTGGATTCATTTCTTGAAGAGCAAAGATGAAGTATTCAATAAATTCAAGGAATTCAAAGCCTTGATAAGAAACCACACTGAAAAGAAGATCAAGACTTTTAGATCTGACAATGGTGGAGAATTCACTTTAGAAGACTTCAAGAAGTTATGTAGTGATTCAGGGATTAAGAGGGAGTTGAATGCTCCTTACAATCCACAACAAAATGGAGTTGTAGAAAGGAAGAACCTCTCATCCATTTTCAGCATTGGTTAAGGTGCACACTATTAGAGACTCCAGTGGTTCCTGCAAGGAAGCAAAGATTGAGAGGGAGTCCACCCAACAAACAAACAAAGATAAGTATTTGAATTGTCATTTTCTTGTATATTTGATTGTTTAAATAATATTGTTCAATGATGTATATACTTATGTTCCTAGACTTAGGTTGTGTATGATGCATATTAGAATAATTGCATTAAATGAACAGTATACTACTAATATGCATTTAATGGGTAAGTGGCCTATGGCACTGTACAACATTCCATTGCTACTTATCTAGAATGAAACCTATTTGCTGACATGTTGGGAGTAGTGCAAACTTTTAACAACGTTCTGGTAGAGATGGAAGGAATCTAGAAAGTTACTGTATGAATATGGGGTATGGATGAATGTTGTATTGAAGCATTGGCTAAGATAATTGCATGACTGTATGACATATGCCTTTATGTGTAAGACTTTTTTCTGTAAACTATGAGAAGTTTCTAAACATGCAATTGAATTTGAATTGTAGGATGGATCTTGTACAATCACCTACAAAAGAAGGACAACGACATATGTTCCAGCAACAAATAAAACTATCTATTGAAGATATTGAAGAATCTGAAGTTCCCAGGATCTGGGATGCAGTAATAGAAGAATGCCATGATCGAGGAATACCGGTCGATCATGAAGAATGATGTTTGGGATGTGGTCCCAAGACCAAAAGGGAAGTCTATTGTGACTTCCAAATGGATCTATAAGATCAAGCATGCTGCAGATGGTAGCATAGAGAAATACAAGGTGAGGTTTGTAGCTCGTTGCTTGCCCCAGAAAGAGGGAGTAGACTATGAAGAGACTTTTGCTCCTGTAGCTAGATACACTTCCATCAGAATAGTACTTGCTCTGGCTACAGTGATGAAGTGGAAGATACCCCAGATGGATGTCAAGACAACCTTCTTGAATGGTGTAGTCGGAGAGGAAGTGTATGTGGAGCAGCCACTTAGTTTTGAGACACATGACAGGGAGTCATATGTGTGCAGGTTGAAGAAAGCCTTGTATGGCTTGAAGTAAGCTCCTAGAACTTGGTATGGTAGGATGGACAGCTTTCTATCCAGTTTGGGCTTTACCAAGAGTAAAGCAGATTCCAACCTTTACTACATGGTTGAGGAAGGAAATCAGTGATACTACTGTTGTATGTAGATGACCTATTTGTTAGAAGTGAGGATGGGTTGATTGCCGACACCAAGAGGAAGCTTGATGCCAAGTTCGAGATGAAGGACTTGGGGATGATGCATTACTTTCTAGGAATGGAGGTGTGGCAGAGTGCAGATGGGATCTTCCTTCGACAAGGGAAGTATGTAGTAGATATCCTGAAGAGGTTCGGGATGATGGAATGCAAGGCCATGGCCACACCTATGGAATCAAACCTGAAGCTTCTTTGTGATGCTTCATCTAAGGCGGTTGATGTCACGATGTATCGTCAGATGATTGGTTCCTTAATGTACCTGATGAATACAAGACCAGATATTTTCTTTGCGGTGAACACATTGAGCGAGTTCCTGACAGATCCCAGAAGTGTTCACCTGGTTGCTGTAAAGCATATTCTGAGGTACCTGAAGGGTACGATTGATTATGGGCTCAAGTATGATGCGAATCAAAATCTTAACCTGCAGGGTTATGTTGATTCAGATTGGGCAGGCAGTGCTGCAGAAAGGAAGAGCACTTAAGGGTGCTGCTTCAGTATGGGATCAAGTGTGATCTCTTGGTTTAGTAGGAAGCAGTCCTACGTAGCATTGAGTACAGCCGAAGCAGAGTATGTCGTAGCTTGTTCGGCTAGTTGTGAGGCAGTATGGCTTAGGAAGCTACTATCTAAGTTATTTGATCTCCTGTTGGATGCTATTGGTATCTTTTGTGACAACAAGAGTTGTGTGAAGTTGTCTGAGAACCCAGTGTTCCATGACAGGTCGAAGCACATCGAGATAAAATATCACTATATCAGGGATATGGTGCAGAGAGGAGCAGTGAAGCTCCTGTATGTTGTGACGAATGAGCAGGATGCAGATGTGTTGATGAAACCACTATCCAGAGTGAAGTTCGAGTACTTCAGAGAGAGGCTTGGTGTTCTTCAGATAAAAGATACTTTGAGGAAGAAGTGATGGGACACATTTGCAGGATCCATTCCAAGCATGGTGAGAGGAGGATCCTTCCCATGGCTGTGGATGTAAGCGTTGTGTGATGAGAATCAGGATGATGCTTAGGTTACTGCTTTGTATATGTATCAGTTAGATGCTTTGTATGATCAGTTGGATCATGTATTTATATATGCATCAGTTGTATGCTTTGTATGATCAGGATGATCATGTGTGATGAGTATTAGGATGATGGTCTAGATGACATGCATCAGGACGATGCAGTGACGATGATCAGGATGATCACGTGTGATGAGTATCAGGACGATGCTCTAGATGAGATGCATCAGGACGATGCAGTGACGATGATCAGGATGATCATGTGTGATGAGTATCAGGACGATGCTCTAGATGACGTGCATCAGGACGATGCAGTGATGATGATCAGGGTGATCATGTACATCAGGATGATGTATGGTGAGTATCAGGTTGATACTCTATGGCCGTGGACAAGTTGTGCAGATAAGCATATAATAGCGCCCTGGGAGGTTTGCAGATACTCTTTCGAGGTTTTTCCTATGGGATATAATAGTGCCCTGGGATATCTGGCAAATGCTCTTTCGAGGTTTTGCTTGGGAGGACATATAATAGCGCCCTAGGAGGTTTGCAGATACTCTTTCGAGGTTTTTCCTATGGCATATAATAGCGCCCTAGGATATCTGGCAAATGCTCTTTCGAGGTTTTGTCCTATGGCATATAATAGCACCCTGGGAGATCTGATAGGTTGAGAAATACACTCGTAATCAGTACTGGGATGATCTTTAGATGTTTTTCCATGACCACATATAATACGTCCTAGAGATCCGGATAGGTTGTGCTAGTCACATAAAAGGCCTCAGATGCTCTTTAGAGTTCTTGCTAGTCAAGACACTCTTTTAAGGTTTTGTGGTGGGGATCACATGTAATACGTCCTGGAGATCCGGACAGGTTGTGCTAGTCATGTAAAAGGCCTCGGATTCTCTTTAGAGTTCTTGCTAGTCAAGACACTCTTTTAAGGTTTTGTGACAGTCAACATGTAATAACGCCCTGGGAGATCTTGTCGGTCGTGCTTAGGCACATAAAGGATCCTGGGATACTCTTTCAAGTTTTTGTTGATGCAAATAATAAGTCCTGAGGATTCTACAGTATGGCTAGTGATGATGAAGACCCACAGGTGGTGGGCCTACATCCAGCATGAAAAAGGGTTGGCTCTATAGAACTTCCTATGACGAGAAGAATTCAAAGATAGCCCAGTGATCAAGATGTCGAGTATAGCAGCAGTGATGATGATGATGCTCTGTGATCTAGTGATGATGATCCAGCTCCAGAATTGAAGACTTGCGCCAATATGTATTGATCAACTGTGTTCAGAATACCTTCCTAGTTAAGAGGGAGTGTTGATGTATTTGTAACTTTGAAAGATATTCTTCTATGTATTACATTTTTACTTTATTGTATATCCAACAGAGATGTATTATTCCTCTGATTGGAAGTGTCATCATTTGTATTTTCAAGTGTCACAAGTTACATTGTAAGTGTCGTCATTTGTATTGATGGGTTATTAGACCACCAGTGTGGGGTCGGCCCTAGTTAGGTCATGTGGTTGGGTTATTAGGCTTCATTGAGAAGTCGGTCCCAGTGGATTATTGGTAGGTCAAGTCAGTGTATAAATAGAGAGGTTGTGTCTGTCATTTGATTCATTCACTCACTTCTCAAGCTCACATAGCTAAGAGAGAAAGTGGCGCACTTGTGGAGGAGGAGGAGCATCTGCTAGAGACATCTTATTGGGTTTGATACTGGTGATCTTGTATTGGGGCTTATTCTATCTCTGAGGAAGTTGCGGGGTTTTTCACCTTCTTGGTCTTCCCCGGTGAAACTCTGTGTCTCTTGTATGCTTGCATGATTGTGTTTATGATTGATATGTTGTAGATATGTTGTACATGTTATTCTCTTAGAGATCCTAATGATAATGGAATGAAATTATCGAAAAATTAACAAAATATAAGACTGAATATAAATTATTGAAGGTGTTTAAAGATGATATAGAATTCTAAACTAGCTACAAAACATGGTAAAGTACTGGAAAATTAACTCATACTCTATCTAACTATCTCTGCATTACTTGAGAATTCTGGAAATGACTGCAAATTATGAAAAAAACTATTAAAATGCGAACAAAAGGCTGAAAGAAGATCCGAAAGACAGTCTAGACAAATGGTGCGAATGGCTGGCCGAATGGATTCTGAGAGAATACATTACATAAAATGCAAGAAAATTATAGTTAATGAACAACAAAGTGTCACCTACAAGAAAACGAACTACTTGCTTGCAGAAATGAAATGACTTACAGGAAAACGTAATAAATACATGCAAAAGCGAAATGGGTTAGCTGCACAAATGAAGCAAAAATGAGTTATATGCACTAGGAATTCCACTGTTGCTGAGGGGCCCTTCTAAAAAACAGAGGATGTTCCACACTAAACTGGAAACGAAATTAATAACTCAGTAGAGCTTTTGTATTAATATCAGAAACAAATTTTACAAAACGTTTTTCTGTCCTGTTTCTCAACCTAAGGCGTCTTTATATAGCTTTTACAAAGGGAGAGCAGGTCAACCCTTTTAATGATCGACCGCTCTAAAAATAGAGGGTCTTTTATTGCTGCAGCAATGGTCCATCACAACTCACAGGCTGTCTTCCTGATTCCATGCATGTTGGTTCCCTTCATGTGAGCGGTTGGTGTGTTGGAAGGCCGGGCGAGTGGAAACGTGGATCTTCTAGAATGAGAGCTCATGAATCATCAGGGACACATCTCCAACAGAACCCACATCATGGTTCTTGTCTTTAATGCCCAGGAATATGCCAACAAACGATTTCTGGGGTGCAAACGATAATCTGAATGAAGTCCGGATGACCTGTAATTGTAATGAATTCAAAACCTTGATTCCCAGCTGAATTGGTGCTAAGTTGCTGCATGATTTAATTGCTAAGTGCTAGGTTCCATTTCCTTCTGGTAGTGTGATGTGTGCCCTCCATTTATTCACAGCATGCGTTAATTCTCCATATTTGCGTGCCTGTACAAAACATAAAATCCGTTAGTTATCAAAACATGAGATGGTAATATATATATTAAAAAAGTCTTAAAGCAAGTGGTTTTATAGAAAGATGAAATATGAGAATGATATTCATTTATGAACCCACTTCAAAATGAATTAAAGGAGATTGGCCACGTGACATATGGTTTTAAATAGTTAATAAATTATTACCATCCATGTCATAATCCACTTGTTTTATGCCTTTTAATTTAAGTATGATAATTAATTAAAATGCATAAGTGGTTTGTATGATATGATTGTTAAAGTTTTTACAATAATTTAATTTTGAATTAAAGGAGATTGGCCACGTGACATATGGTTTTAAATAGTTAATAAATTATTACCATCCATGTCATAATCCACTTGTTTTATGCCTTTTAATTTAAGTATGATAATTAATTAAAATGCATAAGTGGCTTGTATGATATGAATGTTAAAGTTTTTACAATAATTTAATATTTATTATAATGTTTTGTTTTTAAGTAGAAACTTTAAACCACTACACTTTTCCATATGATAATATTTTTTAGTTATTTATTTATTTGAAATTAAAAAAATATTTCAAAGCTCATCATCATGTCTTTTAATTTGCACTTGCATGATCAGCATGACTTGAAAGAATCGGAAGAAGAAGGTATCACGGGATCAACAAGAATCGGAAGATAGATGTAAGCCAAATTTAGTGAACCAATAAGAGACATGTCATCAAACCTGGTGCGGAACCTAGAACCGGAAGAAGGGCTGAATGAAGTACCAAAATGTTTATCATTTGCACCATATTGCGTTTAATATATTAAAAATAACATATTAAGCTTCATTTACGTTTAAGTGTTTTAATTGATGAAACATAATAAAAGATAGCCCTTTTTAAGGATAGTTGTATCAAATTACAGTAAATAGGCTGGGAAATAAATGTAAATAAAATCATTATAAAAGACAATTCAGGAGCCCAACAATTCTCTTAGAGGAGCTTTGACTAGTTTTTCCATACTAGTCAATTTCCAAAGTTTCCAAAGTTTCACAAACTTGCCATACTTTTCCAGAATGATGTTAGATTGTAACACTGCCTTCATGATGATGAAGATGAATTTATCGACACACACACATCATCTGGCGGGCATCTGAAAGTGGCCTTCCAAACTGTTGATTTGACACTTAGGCAAAATTATCAAACCCTAGGTTAGTATGAAGAGATTTTTCTTTTCACCAAATTGGAAGTGTGAGACACCCAATGAATAGAGGACAACAAGGTGATTCCATCCAGACCAATTTCACCCCTTGAAGCCTCTTTCTCTCTCCTGGGTGGGCATTTTACTGGAGTAGTGCAAATCAAGCTAAGAAGCACTTTTGGCATATCAATATCTTCTTCCTCAGAGATTCTTTGGCCAAACCAATGATATGGTTGGATGCACCAAACAACATTCTAGAGACCCATACTCTCAAATAATTTTAGACATCAACCATAAGACATGGAATACATTTTACTAAGGCCACTCAGCCATTTCTAGTTATTTTATACTTAACAATTTTTGCACTTTCCTAGACTGGTCCAATCTGCCTGAAACACTATTTTGGCAGAGCCATAACTTCTTTCTCAGACACTTTTTGGACAATCTGAGACCGTGGTTAAGTAGACAGCTCAACAAGGTACAACCTAACCATATGGTCCAGGAATTTAATCTAACCCACAAATTATGGGGGGCATTTCCCTGAGGCCACCTGGACTAGTTTTCCAACACTGAGCCATTTTCAAGAATTTCTCTAAAGTTGATCCTGAACCCCTATTTTGGAAGACTTGTAACTTTCTCCTAAGGCATGCTTAAGGAAAAATGAGACCATGAATAGATATCCACTTCAACAAGCTATGGTATGGTATGATGGTGCAGGCATTTTCTTCAAACCATGAATTATGGTGGGCATTCTCTTAGAGAAGCTTTGACTAGTTTTTCCATACTTAGTCAATTTCCAAAGTTTCCAAAGTTTCACAAACTTGCCATACTTTTTCAGAATGATGTCAGATTGCAACATTGACTTGACGATGATGAAGATGAATTTATTGACACACTCACATCATCTGGCGGGCATCTGAAAGTGGCCTTCCAAACTACTGATTTGACACTTAGGCAAAATTATCAAACCCTAGGTTAGTATGAAAAGATTTTTCTTTTCACCAAATTGGAAGTGTGAGACACCCAATGAATAAAGGACAACAAGGTGATTCCATCCAGACCAATTTCACCCCTTGAAGCCTCTTTCTCTGTCCTCGACGGGCATTTTACTAGAGTAGTGCAAATCAAGCTAAGAAGCACTTTTCGCAGATCAATATCTTCTTCCTCAGAGATTCTTTGGACAAACCAATGATATGGTTGGACGCACCAAACAACGTCCTAGAGACCCATACTCTCAAAATAATTTTAGACATCAACCACAAGACATGGTGGGAATTTTACTAAGGTCACTCAAACATTTCTAGTGATTTTATACTTCGACAATTTTTGCACTTTCCTAGACTAGTCCAATCTGCCTGAAACACTGTTTTGGCAGATCCATAACTTCTTCCTCGGACACGTTTTGGACAATCTGAGACCATGGTCAAGTAGACAGCTCAACAAGGTACAACCTAACCATACAGTGCGTGCATTTAATCTAACCCACAAATTATTGTGGGTATTTCCCCAAGGCCACATGGACCAGTTTTCCAACACTTGGCCATTTTCAAGAATTTCTCCATAGTTTATCCTGAACCCCTATTTTGGCAGACCTATAACTTTCTCCTCAAACATGATTAAGGAAAAATGAGAAGCTATGGTATGATGGTGCAGGCATTTTCTTCAAACCATGAATTATGGCATGCATTCTCTTAGAGAGGCTTTGACTAGATTTTACATACTTAGTCAACTTCCAAAGTTTCCAAAGTTTCACAAACTTGCCATACTTTTCTAGAATGATGTCAGATTGCAACATTGACTTCATGATGATGAATATGAATTTATTGACACACACACATCATCTGGCGGGCATCTGAAAGTGGTCTTCCAAACTGCTGATTTTACACTTAGGCAAAATTATCAAACCCTAGGTTAGTATGAAGAGATTTTTATTTTCACCAAATTGGAAGTGTGAGACACCCAATCAATAGAGGCCAACAAGGTGATTCCATCCATACAATTTCACCCCTTGAAGCCTCTTTCCCTCTCCTCAATGAGCATTTTACTGGAGTAGTGCAAATCAAGTTAAGAAGCACTTTTGGAAGATCAATATCTGCTTCCTCAGAGACTCTTTGGACAAACCAATGATATGGTTGGATGCACCAAGAAGAATTCTAGAGACCCATACTCTCAAAATAATTTTAGATATCAACCACAAGACATGGCAGGCATTTTACTAAGGTCACTCAGGCATTTCTAGTGATTTTATACTTAGACAATTTTTACACTTTCCTAGACTGGTCCAATCTTCTTGAGACACTGGTTTGGCAGATCCATAACTTCTTCCTCATACACTTTTTAGACAATACGAGACCATGTTCAAGTAGACATCTCAACAAGATACATCATTACCATACGTTGTGGGAATTTAGTCTAACCCACAAATTATGGCGGGCATTTCCCTAAGGCCACCTGGACCAGTTTTCCAACACTTGGCCATTTTCAAGAATTTCTCCAAAGTTTATCCTGAACCCCTATTTTGGCAGAATTATAAATTTCTCCTCAGACATGCTTACTGAAAAATGAGACCATGAATAGATAGCCACTTCAACAAGCTATGGTATTGCATGATGGTGCGGGCATTTTCTTCAAACCATGAATTATGGCAGGCATTCTCTTAGAGCAGCTTTGACTAGTTTTTCCATACTTAGTCAATTTCCAAAGTTTCACAAACTTGCCATACTTTTCCAAAATGATGTTAGATTGAAACACTAACTTCATGATGATGAAGATGATGAATATGATGATGACGATGAATTTATTGACACACACATATCATCTGGCGGGCATCTGAAAGTGGCCTTCCAAACTGCTGATTTGACACTTAGGTAAAATTATCAAACCCTAGGTTAGTTTGAAGAGATTTTTATTTTCACCAAATTGGAAGTGTGAGACACCCAATTAGTAGAGGCAAACAAGGTGATTCCATCTAGACCAATTTCACCCCTTGAGGTCTCTTTGTCTCTCCTCGGCCGGCATTTTACTGGAGTAGTGCAAATCAAGCTAAGAAGCACTTTTGGAAGATCAATATCTTCTTCCTCAGAGACTCTTTGGACAAACCAATGATATGTTTGGATGGACCAAACAAAATTCTAGAGACCCATACTCTCAAAATAATTTTAGACATCAACCACAAGACATGGAGGGAATTTTACTAAGGTCACCTAGGCATTTCTGTTGATTTTATACTTAGACAATTTTTGCACTTTCCTAAACTGGTCCAATATGCCTTAAACACTATTTTGGAAGATCCATAACTTCTTCCTCAGACACATTTTGGGCAATTTGAGACCATGTTCCAGTAGACATCTCAACAAGGTACAACCTGACCATACGGTGAGGGCATTTACTCTAACCCACAAATTATGGCGTGGATTTCCCTGAGGCCACCTAGACCAGTTTTCCAACACTTAGCCATTTTCAAGAATTTCTCCAAAGTTTATCCTGAACCCCTATTTTGGCAGACTTATAACTTTCTCCTCAAACATGCTTAAGGAAAACTGAGACCATGACTAGATAGCCACTTCAACAAGCTATGGTTATGAAATACATGTCGGATATCCGACCACTTGAGAATAGTTACTGTTATAAAATACCTATTGGATATCCGAAGCTATTTCGACAGCAGTTGTCAGATATCCGACTGCCATCGGATATCCGACCGATGCTTCTATCAATTAAAAAAAATTACTCAAATTTCATAATTTTGAAGGTGAAATCCAATGACACAGTCCTTTTCGTCGGATGTCATCGGATTTCTCATCGCATTTTGCGTTCAAATTTTGTAGTGTCTCTCACACTAACACCTAGTTCAAGGAATTTGGTGGTGATGGTCAACATTCTCATAACAAAGAGTTAAACTCTCCACTTTGAGTATTTACTAATTTCATCTCCTTCGAAGATATTTTGAGTGACAACTCCAAGTACTATCAATCCCTAGCATTTTGTTGTTTCGACAACAACTCCCCCCTTTCTTCTAACCATTCTAGAAAAATAAAAGTTCCCCCTCCTTTAATTTTTGAATTTGAATATTATTCAACGGTTTGAAGGTCCTAATTGCGCTACAAGATTTGAGGACCCCTTGGAAGGGTGATTCCACCCATCCTTAGGTTCTATTCTATAAAAGAATGTTTCGATGTGGATAACGAATTCCTTTGGGGTACATCCTGGCATTTGACTAACTTGACTTGAGTTTGATGATTATTGACCTATCAAGAGTGCATGCTTGAGTTTTGATGAGGATTTTCTTGCTTGAAGGTATTCTTCTTGTAATCTACTTTGATGTCACTTGGTGAGATCTAACTCTTTCAATTGGCTTCATTCGGCGAAGCTTTGAGGTTCATTGGTTGATTTTATGATTTCTTGATTTATGATTTTTTCTTGAATAAATCATTTGATGGGTTTCATTTGTCCTATTCGCATGTACTCTAATTTCCCTATGATGATCATTGATTTTTCTTTAATTTTTCATGCATTATGAGATGTTATATCTTTTGATTTCAAGCTTAATGGAGCTTTGTTTCACTCACTCTCAATGGTTTATTGTAGATGATGAATGTATCACAAGAGTGGTTGAATTAATGTGGGGAAGGAGGTCAGAAAAGGGTAGGTGAGTTGTGAGATTATTTATTAAGTGGTTGATTTGAAGGAGGATATAAATCCCAGAGTTCCATGTTGGTGATATAAGTTGGGTGATGGTTTAAGCGGTGTCGAAAAATGCATATGATTATATTTGTATGTCCTCTTAGCCTACCAAGGAAGTAGAAAGCTAGTGACAACATCGATGGATTATGTTAATCAAGGGGGTAACTTTGATGAGTGATTTGGTCTTTTAAGATTTTAATGATGGAATCACCTTCATTGGAAATTATATAATGCATTGAAAATGGTCGGATGATTGGTGCATGTTCCCAAGGAGTTTTCTCAGCCTCCTAGGGTTTCACCCGATTGTTCTTCCTCTTTAAGGAAGTGTTGGAATGATCATATTGCATATTTTCCTCCTTTGTCTCCTCAATTTGTGGCTTCCTCCATATAGAGATGACATTCATATACTATACATATTGCTCGTTTTCTTGTAATTATACATCCTTTTCCCAAGCAAGTATATTAAGGTATTATCATGATTATTTTTGCTTAACTTCCTTTGATTTTAGTGATTTAGATAAGAAATTGAAAATTGATGTGCTAATGATATTATGAGCTTAGTTCGTATTGTACTGTTGAGTTCCTGCCACCTGGATCAGATCTGGCTACACATCGCAATTTCAGTTACACCATCATTGGTTCTCATATATCCAGTTGTTTTGATGGAATTCAAGGATATAATAGGCGGTGAAGAACAAGGACCCAAGATGGTTGTGAATCTACAGATCCATCCTCAACTACTCCTGAATAGACCTGAATGATCAGTCAAAGATGGGGTGCAAGATGCTTCATAACTGCTAGATGTTAATGCTTGGCGCATATCTAGAAGGAGTGCCTTGTCCTCATGCAGTTCGTGTCATGAGGAAAAGGCCTTGAAATCCTCATTATGGCCAATTGATACCTCTCCAATAGTTGTTATACGTAACATTTTTTGAAAACTGTTTCTAAAAATGGGGATTTCTGTTTATTATGTAATAAATGTTTGAACTTTAAGAACCGACACACATAATACCTACAAAAATGGTCACATAGCATCATCAATTAAAAACTCATTAGAATTACATTTTTTATTGTCACTAAAAGTCACCAAAAAATGTATTAGTGGTGGCCATTAAAGGATCGTCACTAGAAGTGTCACCAAAGAGAGAATTTGTAATGTGCCCTTAACCACCCTCACCAAAAGTGTCATTGAAAAGCGATTTAGTGACAAACCTTAAAGGAATGTCTCCAAAGACGATTATAATGATGGTTCTTTAATATCCGTCATCATATGTGAAATTGGTGATGGCGCTTTAAGGTTCATCACAACCATGACCCTCACTAATGGATATTAATGAGGACCATTAAAGGATCGTCACTAGAAGTGTCACTAAAGAGAAAATTGACAATGGGCCTTTAATAACCCTCACAAACAGTGTCACTGAAAAGAGTTTTGGTGACAAACCTTAAATGAATGTCTCCAAATACAATAACAATGACGTTTTTTTAAGGTTTGTCATCATTTGTGACATTGGTGACGACCCGTTAATGCCCGTCACAAGCATGCCCCTCACCAATTTCCTATTTTGTAGTAGTGAATTAAGATTAGCCAATCAACAAAAGGTTATACCCTTCGGGAGATTATCAAGTGTTCTTGTAGACTTTGATGGAGTATGAAGTAAAGTAGACTTAGAGGTTATCAAGATCATAGATGACAACAATCCTTATCCTGCATTATTGGGGATTTACTAGGAAATTGAAAACCTCGAAATCATCAATCTCAAGAAAAAACAAATGATATTTGAAGGACCGAATATCAGGGTTATCGCACCCCTGGACCCTTCACAAGGACCTAGATATATTGAACTAGTCCGAGAAGAAGGTAGAGCACAAGAAATTGATAACATCTACAAGATGACAGTGAATCATGCAGATTACACTAAACCTACGAATGATGGAACATTAAGCTAGAGATGCGAGAGTTCATCAGGGTATTTTTTAAGGGCGAATTATAGCCAAAAGGCGAAATTTGAGGATAATTTTTTAAGGTCGGCGAATATTCTATAATATTTAATTATATTATATTTCGCCTTATCTCAAAACCCTAATACTATTTTTAGGTATAAATAGCCAAACCATAGATCGCATAAGGAATCATATTGGCCTATTTTCAAGTGGGGAAGAAAAATTTGGAGTCATATTCGCCTATATTTTTTCGGGTTAAACAAAGCTGGAATCATATTCACCTATTTTCAAACGAAGGGGATAAATTTTCGCCATCACCAGGATAGGGACAAGGGTTCTATATCCTTCTAATTATTTTTACAGCGATTTAAGGTATGTCATTTTAATGTTTTTACAATGTAATCTTGAATCTTGATTGTTTGTGTAGTTTTAAAAAACAATAAATTTAAATAAGAACACATCATTACAGTAGTAACAGCATATTTATGTGAAATAGATATCTAGTTGTTCCTATTTTTTTACCATTAGTGAATTCTATCTACATTGCATGGGATAGGAAAACCCTTATTTTTATTTGAAACCACAACTGCACCATTTGTTATGAGTGAGAACTATTACTGTGTATCGTTATCGAAATTTATGAACGAGTATTGCAGGCTAAATATATTTATCTTCACATTTAACCAAAAAAAATGATGAAGGAGGGTTTAGAGTATTGACCAGTTTGTGAAAAACTCTATAGAAAATGAGAAGACTTGCCACCCTCAAGCCCGGACTCCCTCTATTCTGTCTCATACTAAATTTCTCATCAATACATGTTGCGCCAACCAATTGGGCCCTCTGAGGTTAGGTTAATTTAAATCCTTTGGATGGCATTGCCGCAGTTGCAGGCATCGAAATTATAATAAACTCTCTGTTAGGGTGAAAATTATTTTAATGATATAAACTCTCTGTAAATTATAAAACAGTTGTCATTAACCATAATGGAAATAATTACTACAATCCAAGTTACGGCGAAAGCTATTTTAATGATATAGACTTTCTGCAAATTTTACGTGATGCATTAACAAGATCCCAAAATATATTTAATTGCAACTCTCTCTTATTAGATGGGGATTTTCACCACGTTAAACAAAATTCATAAAAGGGAACAAACAAAAGAGAAACCCTAATTTCTCATGACGTGGAAACTCTGCGTACTCATAACATGCATGCTCACAACTTGCCAAATTCCAAACGTCAAACATTCATCGAATATATAAATATATAACTACATAGGAATTTAAGAGTTGCATGTAATAAGTGGAATGTTGTGAAGTGAAGAGAAACGAGAATAGCAAGGGATGAGAAAAAGTTGGACTTAACTCTCGAATTAATAACCAACACTTAATATTTGTTAGCTCACTAAACAGAAAAAGTTCGACTTAACTCTCAAATTAATAATCATGATTTTGATTTATAAAATTTTGTGACACGTTTTCATAGTGGAAATTTAGAAAATAATAAAATGTATCTAAATTTACACAAAAGATGCTTAGAGAGAATAATTTGTATTATAGAAATAATGTAAAGATATAAAGTTCGTGTGAATTAATATATACATTATAAATAAAGTGGGTTTCTTTTAGATGTTATATTTAATGTTAATTTTGTCTTAAAATATGTTTATGGTAAGTTTGAAATTTTATCTTAAAATATGCTTATGGATATTTATAGTGTTTTAGATTTTACATATATATACATATTAGTTCTAATTATAGATGGATAGTTTAGTTTAAGAGAAGGAAATTAGTTTAGTTTAAGAGAGAAATTGTTTCTAGCTTGCCTTTCCTATGTCTATTTAGGTCTAATTTCTTAAAAACTATCAAAAATAAGTGGAGCTAAACTCCTAATAAAATGAATTTTTTCTTTATGATTTTTTTGCTAAATTTTACATATAAATAAAGTTTTCTCGTGATCCAAGTTTGGTGGATGGTAGAGCCATGCCTCCATTTTAAGGGATCAACTTTTGTATGTGATGAGGAGTTGTAAACTAAAATTATACCAAAAAGAACCTCGAAGTATTAACTAAATCACCTTATTTTGAGTGTTTTTATTGATTTTTATAGAGCTTTTAGTTTGTTGATTATGGTGACATAAAATTTTTTAGTGAATACATTCATAATTTTTTCATAACATGTGTAGGAATAAAATGTTTTCTTTATTTTAATTATTTTTCGTTGATACATACACATGTAAGAAAACATTGAAAAACACTCACATAAGAGGTGAATTGGAAAGGAACTTTTGCATATTAGATATAACATTGATGAAATTGAGAGTGCAAATTTTCACCAAACACAAAAACACATGTCACAAATATTTGTTCATTGTAAATTATTTAATTATAAAATTTCTCCTAATTATTTTTTTCAATAAGGGATTATTTGCAAAGTTGTTATACTTTTCCTTGAAAATATTGAAAGATTCGCCAACCTTAAAATGGACATTCAATACAATAGTCACCTCCCTTTATATACTCTAGGATAAATATCACATGGATACAGCATTGTGAGCTACACCTGCTAGATGGTGGGTTGTGCATAAGGAGAACTTGAACACATGGAAATAATGTCAAAACATGATGGAAATTAGATTTGTATAACATAATGAGATAGCAAAAGAAAAATATAATGGACGAACTGATCCGAGATATCATATAGAACTTTATTTGAAAGCTTGGATACATACACCTAAGAAAGAATGGGTTCACATGTTTATACACACATTGGATCAAATACCAAAGAATTGGTATACAGAAGAAGAACTTCATAGAGGAAAAATAGATTGGCACATACTGATAACTGACTTTCAATCCACTTTCAGTTTTGAGGATGATTGTCCGAGTATCAGTGAGGCTCTATAGGTCATTAAAAAGAATATATTCAATGATACCCCGTTACCAATATATAAACAACCATATTGGGAAATACAATTTGAACATGCTCTTGAATGTTATAACTTCACATTAGATGAAGACGGAGATGAAGACCTTCGCAATGTAAATATAACTGAGTCAGAAGGAGAAGGCCATGTTGAGGGGGCTGATTTAGAAATTCCAAACTTGAGTAGTCCTGTGAAGATTAGAAAGATCAACATTGGTATTGAGAATGAACCAAAGTTTGCTTCTATTGGAGATTACTGCGATGAAGAAACAATAGGACAGGTTGCAGACCTACTGCACGAATATCAAGATTTTTGAAATGAAAGGCATTTTAGGTGAATTGGGAGTTATGAAATTACCTCTCTAGCCAGATGTGAAGCCTATTAAGCAAAGACCTTACAGATTGAATCCTAGATATAAAGAAAGGGTTAAAGCAGAAATTGATAAGATGCTTGATGCAAGGATTATTGAACCAGTAGAGGAATCAAAATGGATAAGTCCTATGGTAATTCAGGATAAGAAAGCTAAAGGTGAAATCAGAGTCTGTGTGGACCTCAGAAAATTGAATGATGCATCGTTGCATGACCCATTTCCTACTCCATTCATAGATGAAGTGCTAGATAACGTAGGTGGACAAGAGGCATACTCTTTCACTGATGGATTTTTTGGATATCATCAGATCAGAATTGCTATAGAATACACACATAAGACCACATTTGCTACTGAATGGGGATCATATCAGTACACTGTTATGTTGTTTGGATTGAAGAATGCACTTGCTATATTTTCAAGGGTTGTTGTAGATGCATTTAAAGATTATATTCATAAGTTCTTAGAAGTCTATTTTGATGACTGGACAGTATTTGGTCTATTGAAGAACCATTATGCGAACTTAAGAATGATGTTAGCAAAGTGTAGACAATACCATATTTCCTTGATTTGAAGAAGAGTGTCTTCTGTGTTCCCTATGGAATTCTATTGGGACACATAGTATGTTAGTAGGGATTGATGGTCGACCCAACAAAGATCGCAATCATTGTAAATATTCCAGTACCTAACTCAGTGAATCAGTTACGCACTACATTGGGGCATACAAGATATTATAGAAATTTTATCAAAGGATATGCGCAGATCACTGCACCTATGGAGAAATTGTTGAATAAAGAAGCGAAGTACAATTGGACTGAAGATTTCCAAAAAGGATTGGACACACTAAAAGAGAAAATGGTTACAGCGCCTATTCTAGTCTCTCCTGACTGGAATAAACCATTTCATGTATAGGTAGATGCTTCATCTATAGCACTTGGAATTATACTAGTTCAACCAGGTGAGGGAGGCATTGGTCATCCCATTGCATTTGCAAGCAAAAAGCTACCTTCAGCAAAAAAGAATTATACCATGACAGAAAGGGAAGGCTTAGCAATGGTATACGCATTGCGGAAGTTTAGACACTATCTGCTAGGTTCACATTTCTGCATATTTTCTGATCATTCAGCTTTGAAATACTCGGTCAATTAACCAGTGTTAGGGGGGAGAATATGCAGATGATTATTACTATTTCAAGAATATGACTTTGAAATCATAGTGAAACTAAGAATATTGAACACAGGACCTGACCATCTTTTGCGCAGTGAGTCAGGCGAAGAACCGAGTAGTCTAGAGGATAGTCTACCAGATGCACAATTGTTTGCTATCCATATAGTAGATGACTACTTCAGAGATATCATAGAATATATGACTACAGGAGTAGTGCCTACAGAGTTTACTATGCAGCAGAAGAAACAATTAGTGGTAAGAGCAGTTGACTTTACCATAATTGTTGACAATTGTATAAATTAGGACCAGATGAAGTATTGCAAAGATGCGTGCTAGAACATGAAATACCTAGTATACTAGCCAAAGCACATTCAGGGGTATCTAGATGACACTACGCAGGAAGAGCTATTGTGTAGAAAATTTTGAGATCAAGACTATGGTGGCCTACAATACACAAAGACTCAAAAGAACATTGTTGGAAGTGCGATGTATGCCAAAGAACAGGGAAAGAATATCATCGAGATGAGATTCCATTGATGCCACAAATGACACCTCATGCCTTTGATAAATAGTCTATTGACTTTGGGGGACCTATTAACCCACCAGGAAAGCAAACTAGCTCAAGGTATATCATCACAGCTACACTTTATTTGACGATATGGGAAGAGGAAAAACCAATGAAGGACTGTAGCGTAGTTACCACCAAAGAGTTCATTTTTTAGAATATTTTGAAAATGTTTGGATGTCCAAATATTTTAATGAGTAATCAAGGAACCCATTTCCTAAATAGAACTATTCCATCCTTGACAGAATAATTTCAGATCTACCATTAGAAGAGCACACCATATCATCCACAAGCTAATGGCACTGTAGAAGCCTTTAACAAAGTCTTGGAGAATGCATTGACCAAAGTATGCAACACAAATAGGGATGATTGGGATATAAGAATATCAGCGGTATTATGGGCATATAGAATACCTTGTAAGAAGTTGACATGTCATACACCTTTCATATTAGCATATGGATAGGAAGTTGTCATTCCCATGGAATACATAGTACCAAGTTTGAGAATTGTAGCATTTACAGATATGGAAGATGGTCAGACAATGCAAGAAAGACTACTACACTAAGTTGGATTGGAGGAAGATCACTTCATTACAAGTTTTCAACAACAAGTAAAAAAAAACAGAGAAAAAGCATGGCATGATAGACACATAAAGACTATTTTTTTCCAAGTAGGAGACCTTGTCCTCCTCTATGATAGAAAATTTATGAAATTTCCTGGAAAATTCAAAATGCATTGGTTAGGACCATATATTGTTAAGCATGTCACTAGTGGTGGTGCAGTTCAGTTAGCCACGCTACTTGGATAAAATTTGAAAGTACTTGTTAATGGGAGTAGACTAAAGCCTTACAAGGATGGACCTACTCTTCCATATATCAGTTAAGAAACGAAAGAAAATTTTAAGTGTCAAGTGTAGTTGAAATTGGATACTAAAAATTAAAGAATAAAGAGTCCGCACACAGTTTTGGGTAAAATGCGAAGTAAGTTTTCACAAAAATGGAAGCTATTCTGCGAAGCACACATAGCAAGATGAGTTGCGAAGTAAGAGAGGACTTGCGCTGCGAAGTTAACATCTAGGAGAGACAAATGCGCAATGAACCTCACAATTCACATATCCGCTAGAAAAGTAAAAGACAAATGCACAGTGAACCTTGCATTTCACATGACCGCTAGCAAAGTAAAGGAAAACTAATCGTTAAAGTTTTTGCTCAGAAATTAGCTGTTATACAGTAATTTTGGAAACCGGATGTTTCCGAATTTAAGGCATATTTGTCCATTGAAGACACATTCAATGAAGGGAAAGGACCAAGATCTACGCAAGATTTGTCCAATGGACATAGAATTTAATGCTAAGATAGTTGTTTTTCGAATTCCTTAGTGCAGAGGCACCTATAAATAGTAAAGATCGTTTACTTACCAGTTTTACCGTAAATTTTCATTTTTACTGCCTATAAATTTCCAAGTGTTTACCAGTTGAAAGCAATAGTTACCTGACAGTATATGTTTGAGTAGTCAACATTAGAAGAAATTTTGAGTGATTTCAGACATTATGGTCTGGAAGGAGTTATGATGACGCTCGTAAAACAAGCAGTCCTAGAACGTGGTGGTTCATCTAGAAACTCACTGAGGAATCAACCACAACAGAAGCAGAAAGACAAGTAGAAGGCCACTGAACATGAAAATTCGAAGGCTGTGAGTGGTCCAAATCCATTTCCACTAGCATCGACTCAAGAGAGACCCATCCTGCTTATTCCAGAATACATCTCTCCAAGGAAACAAGATGTGCCAGAGGTGCTCCTCATGAAGAAATCTATTTATGAGATTCCCATGCTACCAATGTCAAGCCATGTGCATATCAAGGAGAATTTGCTCGGTAGAATCCCAAAGTGAAAATTCTCGAACCATGAATTTCTCTAGGATGCCAAATTTCCACAATTCCAAGCAGATCAATACATGTGCAAAAGGTATGATGAATCTACCAAGCAATCCACCATTCACCCGCAAGAGTGGATTGCACCATTGGAGCCATCACGGTTGCTAAACCTACTATGCATTCCAAATTTTGATCGTAGTCCACAACTTACAATGGTGGTATGCACACTACTTTCATGCACGCACCAGGGATACTTGTGGTTAGACCGCAAGATAGAAATTAACATCGATATCATCTACTGGATCACGCACTTGTGTAAAAGGGGTGTTTATCCCACAGTTGAGTTCATTGGGAAAAACATGGATAAAGTGCTGGCTGAAAGGATGAAGAGCTAATTCGGGATAACCAAAGGAAGCTGTCATTATACAACCGTCGAGATCAAAGATCAAGCCACGTGGTTTACAGTCCAGCTCTTTGCAGGAAAGATCCTGAGGAAATGCAGAACAAACAAAGTACTGGATGCTGCAATATCCTTAGGTGCGAAGACTAAGGATGGCTTTCAATTCAATTGGGAAAGCTATCTGTTGAATGAATTCTTAGAAGACATCTGTGAGACACAAGAAATGGAGGTCAGTTCAACTATAGTTGTTTGTTAGTACTGGTCTCCTTTGTAGGATGGAAGAATCCTTGCTATCAGCAGGAGCGTCATGGTATACGTTGGAGACTGCAGAGGACCGAGGTTTGCGAACATGTGGGAAAACACAAATCCAAATCAATAAAGGGTAAACAATATACAATTGCTTACTTACTATGAGCAGCTATGCGAATTCATTCAGAAGACTCCACGTATCACTAAGGAAGTGACAGCTCGCTACATCTAGAAGATGACTTTTAAAGCTTGATTGCACTTCATTTACATCCAGCCATGAGTACAGCTTGCTCCTCCTTAATGGTTTGAAGGACTATATCAACTAGAGGTGCAGAAAATCGATATGATTATGGAAGACTAGCCACTAGAATGGAAGGTTGATGCTCCAACCACATTGATCACAACTTCAGAAGAAAGTGAAGCTGGAGATACACAAGACCAAGGTGATGATACAACAAGCACGCAGAACCCAGAACCAAGTCAAGGTGTAGAACAACAACAAGTTGTTGTCTTGTTAGCAGGTGAGAAAAGAAAGCAAACCAATACAGCTATGCCAAAATGAATGCAGAGCAAGAAGCATAAATCTACTAAGCTTCAACTCGATGCATAGTTGCATGAAGAGTCTAGTCGGAAGGGTTGAACAAGTCCAACGATACTTGGCGAAAGAACCAGATTCTGATGATCGGTCAGGAGAGTCAAGACAAGGGAAGAGAAAGGTGCCTTCCTTAACAATGAGACCTCAGTTAGTCAGAATTGAGCTGATGAACGTCATATTTCCAACTCATGAGGTCACTAAAGGTGTGAAGCATCTTGCACACCTCGATATTAATGTTGGGATGTTTCCCATCGAGGGATTACATAATCTGCATCTGTAGGTTGTGAAAGAAATCTGAGATAGATGTTGATGTATATGTAACTTCGGAATGTATTTCATATATATTTATTGTACCCTTATAAGAGATGTGTTATTCCTCTATAAGGAAGTGTTGTCATGTGTATTGACAAGTGTCGCAAGTGTGTGTACTTCGCGGCGGGTTATTAGACCACCATGTGTGGGGTCGGCCCTAAAATATATATTATATTGTGGGTGTACCTAGCTAGACAAGTCGGCCCCATAGTGTAACTGGGAAAACAAACTAGTATAAATAGAGATCGGGAGATCTCTATTTTGATCGCTCAGAAACTCACACTTCTCTCACTCAGAAAGTGGCGTACTAGTGAGGAGGAGGATCATCTGCTACTAGGAGACTATCTCAGTGTATTTTGGTTGTACTTTGGTTGAGCCATTGCTCTCTCTATCTCTGAGGAAGTTGTGGGGTTTTTCACCTTAGGGTTTTCGCCACGGAAACTCTGTCTCTCTTGTCTCTCATGCTTTTGATTCTTGTGATGCTTATCATGCTTATTGTGATTGTTATGCATTGATATACTGTATATGTTATTCTCCCAGTAAATATCCAAGAGTATTGTGAATTAATACTCAAAATTTAACATGGTATCAGAGCTAACCTAAGAAGAAGACATTTTGCAGTGACAAAAACTTGAGTTTCTTGTTTATTGGGTTTCTCTCCACATTTTTTGGAAAAGCAGTATAGTAGATTGACTCTACTTATCAAGGAGAATCTATCTGTCCAATCAAAATTCAATTCTGAGCATTTTCAAATTTGGCCCTAAAAATTAGGGTTTCCACAAAAATAGGAATTTCTAAAATCTGAAGACATAGATGGAAGCTCCTTGCAAAAATCGAAGTTTAGAGCTTTGGATCGAGATTTTTTGTTGGGTAGATTTTCGGGAAACTCAAACCCTAATTCAGGGCTCTCTCAGTGAACCCGGGAGGACAAAAAGGAAACTCTGAAGGGTAAAGCTTTGTTGATCTCAAATTCTGAATACACCAGGCTGATCAGCTCATCAAGGCTCATCTTTCTATCCTTTCAGAAAGTTGAAATTCACATTTTGAATTTTTAGGGTTTTCCCGACAAACCCTAATCTGGGACCAGATCTAGTTCTCAGCATTTCAAGTGGTAAGACCTAAATCTTTTCTATTTCCATTTGAAGTACTCTTTAATATGTCTCACCACACCAAGGTTGAGGATAAGCTTGAAGGGGCTGATAACTTTTGAGCTTGGAAGTATAGGATTGGGTTAATCTTGGAAGAGAATGAGTTGGACTCATATATAAAAGAAGACATCCCTATCCCAGAGGATGAAGAGGCTAAAGTATTGCATAAGAAGAACTTGCTCAAGGCAAAAAGAATCATTGTTGATTCTATCAAAGACCATCTCATACCCCATGTGTCTTCTCTAAAGACACCCAAGGAGATGTTTGACTCTTTGACCAAGCTATTTGAATGGAAGAACATAAATCAGAAGATGACCCTGCGGAACCAATTGAAAGGAGTAAAGTTTCAGAATGGAGAAACCATTCAATCTTATTTTTCAAAGGTCTCCCAGATCAAGGAACAACTAGAAGTAGTGGATGAAATGGTGGAGAATGGTGAAGTTGTCATGACCACTCTGAATGGCCTACCTAGGTCATGGGACTCCTTCATTCAAGGAATCTGTGCAAGAAAGAAGTTGGTATCCTTCAGTAGACTATGGGAAGAATGCTCATAAGAAGAAGCAAGGCTTGTGGCATGAGAACAAAAGATGGGGAATGAAGATCAAGCTCTCACAGCTCACACCAAGAAAGGGAAGTCCAAGAGAGAGCCATCTCACTCCAAGAAATCTTCACATCACTATAAATAAAGAAGAATATGCTTCACCTGTAATGAAAAAGGACATATTGCCATAAATTGTCCCAAGAACAAGAAGGACAACAACAACTTCAACAAGAAGAAGAAGGGCAGCAAAAGAAGGTTTCATGCTCATGCTGCCGAGGATGATGAACCACCCAAGAAGAAGGCTAGGGCAGAAAGTGATGATAGTGATGATGACTCATCAAGTGAAGAAGAGTATGTTCTAATCTCTGCTCTCATAGGTACTATCTCCCATGGTTGTAATGATTGGTTAATTGACAGTGGGGATTCCAAACACATGAATGGGTTTAAGGAATCTTTTGTGAACCTATCTGAACATGAATCACCCCATAAGGTGAAACTTGGGGATGATTATCAATACCCAATCAAAGGAAGTGGTGAAGCCTCCTATAACCTAGATTCTGGAAAACCTTTGAAGATGAAAGATGTTTTGTATGTACCTGGGCTCAAGAAGAACCTACTCTCCATCTCTGCATTGGATGCAAAAGGTATGAGGGTTGCATTTGTGGATGGCCAAGTCCTAATGTGGCCAAAGGGAAAGACCATAGATGATGCAGTAGTGATTGGAGAGAAAGAGGGGGGTTTGTATAAATTGAAGGGACAACCTGAACATGCCATGGTGCATGAATCCATGGAGCCAAGTGAACTTTGGCATAGAAGACTTACTCATATGCACTATAGGGCACTTTCAATTGCAAGCAAGGTTGTAGAGGGTCTTCCTGAAATCAAGACCAAACATGAAGGTGTTTGCAAAGGATGTGCAAAAGGTAAGAACATTAAGAAGGCTTTCCCAAGCAGTGAAAGCAAGGCAAAGGATATCCTGGAAATCATCCACTCAGATGTATGTGGTCCTATGTCATCCGGTTCTCTAAGTGGGTATGTTTACTATGTCTCATTTATTGATGACTTCTCTAGGAAGACCTAGGTATACTTCTTGAAGAACAAAGATGAGGTGTTTGATAAGTTCATGGAATTCAAAACCTTGATGGAGAATCAAACTGACAAGAAGATCAAAACATTCAGATCCGACAATGGTGGAGAATTCACCTCAGGTGACTTCAAGAAGCTTTCTAGTGATTCAGGGATTAAGAGGGAGTTGATTGCTCCTTACAATCCACAACAGAATGGAGTTGCAGAAAGGAAGAACAGAACAATCATGGAAGCAACAAGAGCAATGCTGCATGACCAAGATCTACCTATGCATCTATGGGCAGAACCAGCTAGAACAGCTGTATATGTGCAGAACAGAACACCCCACAAGATATTGGAAAACAAGACACTAGAAGAGGTCTTTTCTGGTAAGAAAACTGAATTCAGCCATCTCAAAATATTTGGTTGTCCAGTATACACTCATGTCCCAAAGGAAAAGAGGACTAAACTAGATCCTTCAGGAAAGAAGGGTATCTTTGTGGGTTACAGTGAAAGCTCGAAGGCTTACAGAATATACTTTCCAAGGTTCAAGAAGATTGATGTCAGCAGGGGTGTAACATTTGATGAAAACTCAGCATTCATCAAATCAAGGAAGGCACTTATCAAAGTTTATGAAGAACCTAAGGAAACTAGATTGCAAGACACTACCATGACTGAAGCAATTCCAGAAGTTGTTCGTGAGTTTGAAGATCCACAAGAACCTGTAGATCCACCCCGTGAGGATAACTCTCACAAGAGGAAACCTGCATGGGCTAGAGAGCTCATTCAAGATGCATAAATATTTGGCATTCTAAAAGAAGAACACAGAGCAAAGAAGAGAACCAGATCACATACCAGCTATGTTGCTTTACTCTGTGACATTATGAACAAAGAACCTTCCAGTTATGAAGAAGCAGCGGAAAAGAAAGAATGGAAGGATACCATGGTTGAGGAATACCAATCAATAATGAAGAATGATGTTTGGGATGTTGTCTCAAGACCTAAAGAGAAGTCTGTTGTGACTTCCAAATGGATCTACAAAATAAAGCATGCTGCAGATGGGAGTGTAGAGAAATACAAGGCAAGATTTGTAGCTCGTGGCTTCTCTCAGAAAGAGGGAATAGATTATGAAGAAACTTTTGCTCCTGTAGCCAGGTACACTTCCATCAGAACAGTACTTTCCCTGGCTGCAGCAATGAAATGGAAAATACACCAGATGGATGTCAAGACTGCTTTCTTGAATGGTGTAGTTGAAGAGGAAGTATATGTGGAGTAGCCACTCGGTTTTGAAATACATGACAGGGAGTCATATGTGTGCAGATTGAAGAAAGCCTTATATGGCTTGAAGCAAGCTCCCAGAACTTGGTATGGTAGGATGGACAGTTTCCTATCTAGTTTGGGCTTTACCAAGAGTAAAGTGGATTCCAACCTTTACTACAAGGTTGAGGAAGGAAATCCTGTGATTCTACTTCTGTACGTGGATGAATTATTTGTAACAGGAAATGATAGATTGATTATAGATACTAAGAGGAAGCTTGCTGTTGAGTTCGATATGAAAGATTTGGGAATGATGCATTATTTTCTAGGTATGGAGGTGTGGCAGAATGCAAGTGGGATCTTCCTTAGTCAAGGGAAGTACATAGTAGATATTCTGAAGAGATTCGGGATGATGGATTGAAAGGCCATGGCCACACCCATGGCATCGAATCTGAAGCTTCTATGTGATGCTTCATCTGAGCCAGCTGATATCTCTATGTATCGTCAGATGATTGGGTCCTTGATGTACCTAATGAATACAAGACTAGATATTTGCTTTGCTGTGAACAAATTGAGTCAGTTCCTGACAGATCCGAGGAGTGTTCACCTGGTTGCTGTAAATCATGTTCTGAGGTACTTGAAGGGTACAGTGGATTATGGGCTCAAGTACAAAGCGAATCAAAAGTTTAACCTGCAGGGTTATGTTGATTCAGATTGGGAAAGCAGTGCTGCAGATAGGAAGAGCACATCTGGGTGCCACTTCAGTATGGGATCAGGTGTGATCTCTTAGTTTAGCAGGAAGCAGTCCTGCATAGCATTGAGTACAGCTAAGGCAGATTATGTTGCAGCCTGTTTAGCTAGTTGTGAGGCAGTATGGCTACGGAAGCTACTGTCTCAGTTATTTGATCTTCCATTGGATGCTACTGGTATCTTCTACGATAACCAGAGTTGTGTGAAGCTGTCTGAGAACCCAGTGTTTCATGATAGGTCGAAACACATAGAGATCAAATATCACTATATCAGGGATATGGTGCAAAGAGGAGATGTGAAACTCCTATATGTTGCGACGGACGAGCAGATTGCAGATGTGCTGACGAAGCCACTAGCCAAGGTGAAGTTTGAGTACTTCAGGGAGAGGCTTGGTGTTCTTTAGATCGAGGACACTTCAAGGAAGAAGTGATGGACACATTTGCTGAAGCCATTCCAAGCATGTTGGAAGGAGGATCCTTGACGTGGCTATGGATGTAAGCATTGGATGATGAGCATCAGGATGATTTTCTAGTTTCTGCTTTGTATGATCAGTTGGATAATTTATATTTATATATGTATATGTATGTACGCATCATGTTGGATGCTGGATATGATCAGTTGGATCATTTATATGAATATGTATGTACGCATCATGTTGGATGCTGGATATGATCAGTTGGATCATTTGTATGCATTTTGTATATGCGTCATGTTGGATGCTTGGACCATGTATCTGTATATGTATCAAGTGGATACATTGTATGATCAGGTAGATCATGTATGTTGATGGATACATTGTGTGGATCATGTATCTATGTATCAAGTGGATACACTGTGTATGGTGATATGTATTAGGTAGATTCTTGGTATGCATCAGGTAGATGCATTGTATGATCAGGATGATCATGGATGACGAGCTTCTCCAGATGACATGCATCAGGATGATGTAGTATGATCAGGATGATACTTTTTGGTCGTGGATCAGGTTGTGTAGATGAGCATGTCTGGGAGATCCTATAGGTCGGAGTTGTGTACCCATAACAACCTGGGATGCTCTTTTGAGACATTACTCTGGGAGGACATGTAATTTGTGCCCTGGGAGATCTTTAGGTCGTAGTTGTGTACCCATAACATCCTGAGATGCTCTTGCGAGGTTTTGTCCTATGGCATGTAATTTTCTCCTAGGAGATCTGGACAGGATGAAAAAGGACTCAGATGCTTCAGCCAGGTTTTGCCATGACCACATGTAATTTGCTCCTGGGAGATTTGGACAGGATGAAAAAGGCCTCAGATGATTCAGCCAGGTTTTGTGGTGGACCACATGTAATTTTCTCTTGGGAGATCTGGACAGGATGAAAAAGGCCTCAGATGCTTCAGCCAGGTTTTGTGGTGAGATCACATATAATGTGCTCCTGGGAGATCCGACAGGTAGATCTGTCTGCTCGTAATAGCCTGGGATGCTGCAGCCAGGTTTTGTGATGCACATAATAAGTCCTGAGCATTCCACAGTATGGCCAGTGATGATGAAGACCTGCAAGTGGTGGGCCTACATCCAGTATGAAAAAGGACTGGCTCTGTAGAACTTCCTATGACGAGTAGAGTTAGAGATTGGTTGAGATAGCAGCAGCAGTGACGATGATGATGACGATGATCCCGAGAAGAAGACTTGTCTAGCAGAACTGTGTCGAGAAATGCCTTCCTAGTTAAGATGGAGTGTTGATGTATATGTAACTTCGGAATGTATTTCATCTATGTATTTCATATATATTTATTGTACCCTTATAAGAGATGTGTTATTCCTCTATAAGGAAGTGTCGCCATGTGTATTGACAAGTGTCGCAAGTGTGTGTACTTGGCGACGGGTTATTATACCACCATGTGTGGGGTCGGCCCTGAAATCTATATTATATTGTGAATGTACCTAGCTAGATAAGTCGGCCCCATAGTGTAACTGGGCAAACATACTAGTATAAATAGAGATCGAGAGATCTCTATTTTGATCACTTGGAAACTCACACTTCTCTCACTCAGAAAGTGGCGTACTAGTGAGGAGGAGGATCATCTGCTACTAGGAGACTATCTCAGTGTATTTTGGTTGTACTTTGGTTGAGCCATTGCTCTCTCTATCTCTGAGGAATTTGTGGGGTTTTTCACCTTAGGGTTTTCCCCACGGAAACTCTGTGTCTCTTGTCTCTCATGCTTTTGATTCTTGTGATGCTTATCATGCTTATTGTGATTGTTATGCATTGATATACTGTATATGTTATCTCTCAGTAAAGATCCAAGAGTATTGTGAATTAATGTTCAAAATTTAACAATAGATACATAGTCTTTTATAACCAGCATTTGAAGCTGGAGAAGAGATACAAGCACCTAAAGGATGAATGCACACTAAAAACTACGGAGCTCGCATATGCGTAGGAGAAGCAGAGGAAGTTGAAGAAGGTTGTTACCAAAGTCTTTGAAAAGATCCTAGACTTCGCAAGAGAGCCTGAGGTAGAAGCCACTATTTTGAGGATTGGTGCCACCGTAGAAAATCTCAAATCCAAGATGGAAAACATGGAGATTGGCTATATGGAGAATATTGTTGATTTAGAAGCTTGACAACAATCTGGAATCTTGCAGGAAGATAAAGAAGCAAGAGTCAGAGAATTAAAGGATTCCACATAAAACATCTCCGCATAAGTGGAGAAATGTCAAGATCTACTTGATGAAATTACCAAGGTATGGGCTATGCCGCGGGAAGAACCCGAGTTGCAGAAAATCCAGGATGAGGTGCAACAAGGACAGAAAGATATTGATTATGTGAGCATGGCTATGAAGGATCTTCCACCAAGGCAAAGAATCACAAAAGTTCGCAGGGAAGAAGGAGATTCAGAAGGAGATGGAAGCATTAAAGGCAAGGGAAGCTGAAACTTAATCAAAGTTACAGCCGATGCAGGAAGAGACTCTTGCACCTTTTGAAGAAATTGAGAAGAAGTTGCAAGAACTCTGGACAACAGAGGACACTATGAAGGAGCAACTTCTAGAACCCATCTTAGAGGATATGCTCGAAACAATTAAGGAGTTTGGGAAAGAAGCCAAGGACACGGTTGCGAAGTTAAGTGCAACTTTTCAGAAGTTCACTGCGAAATCAAACCTCTCAAAGGATGCGTAGTTGGAATAGCCCAATCAAAGTGGATCACAGGCGAGCCACGAGTAAGTGTTAGGGGCTTGTTGGGTGCAGCCCAAGTGGAAGAAGTTTTGATGGCGAAAGCACAAGTTAGACAAGGCCTAACATCGACCAGTTTTGGGAGAAACAACTCTGCAATTCCTGGGAGAAGGGTATGGAGCGAAGCAAAGTGGCAGATAAGGATATGTCCCCTTAGTAAATGAGAAGTACTAAGGACCATCGAAGTAGTTGGAGCAGTTATGAATGAAGCAGTGGACTGTCAGCTACAGAAGCAAAGAGTAAAGAAGCAAAATGGTGCAGAGGACACACCAATATAGCGTTAGAGCCACGGGGTTAGACTGTGGCTGTCGAAGAAGCATCACAGCCATAGGAAGTGGCGCAAAAGGAAAACAGAGCTACAGCAAAATAAAGACAAAGCATGGTCAACAGGAGAACCATGCCATTTTGGGTTTAAGGGTACTGTGGGGGTTGGCCCATAGTTATTGTAAAGATGTGACCTTGAGGCGCAATCTATATAAAGGGAAATTTTGTATAAGGAAGGGTTATATTTTCTTAGATAAGATATTGTTAAACTTATGTTAGATCTATGCTGAGAGAGATCAAAGAAAGGAAAAAGAATCTGCAGATGTATGTGCAGATATCTATTGTAGAGAAGAGTCTACAACTGAGTGTGCAGACTAGAACTGTTAAACCCTTCCAAGAAATATAAGAACAGTTCCTGTGGACATAGCCCCCAGCTGGGGGGTGAACCATGTAAATACTCTTGTTGTGTGTTTGAATCTCTATTATATTGAATGAACATGAATGTTTATGCTTATATATGTGTTTTCATATGAACGTGAATGAGAATAATACATTAAGTAGCAAAACATGCATGTATGAACATTGCGAAGTTGTGTTAAGTATGGTAAATGTGTAGTCAAAGAAGCAAAGTAACAATGATTCAATGAATTCTATAGGTTGTTGAGATATGCGAAGTGTGCAGATACATGTTGGTTATGATCTTCGAAGTAGATGTTGAGTAAGATGAGCACATCGTCTTGCATAACATAACTGTGCGTCGCTAGATTACAAAAACCTGATTCTATAACCACTCATCTTCGCTTCGGGTGAGACTTCAGCCTGCTCTGTAGGTTGATGCCGAAAGGGCCAGTGAAGGGGATTTTGTTGGACCAAAGACTAGAAATAACCTCACAGAACCCGGGTCAGCCCCAAGGAAAGTAGATAAAGAGAAGGAAAGCCAACATCATAATACCTAGCTGATAGGTATTTTTCCTGGAAATACTTGTTAAATCGCTCTGAGCTGATCCTCTTTTCATTGATCCCTTCTACTTGCATGAGGTGATCCCACCAAATTGAAGCCTTGCCATTTAGATTGTAAATGGAAATTCTAGCCTTTTCATTTCCTGAATAATCATGAATCCTAAAGTATTTCTTCATTCCAAGAATCCATGCCTCTTCCTCTTTTCCAGTATTACCTTCTCCATCAAATGTGGCAGTCCTTGCCTTCCTAAATTCTCCCTATGGAATTCCTTTGGATTTCCTTCTTCCTTCAAATCTACTAGAAGTATGCCTTGGACTTCTTCGAGGTCCTTTTGAGTCACACGACCTACTAGAAGAAGATATTGAGGAGGGCATGCTGCACTTTTTTGTCACATAACTCTTTCTTGGGCTTGGTTTCCTCTTCCTAGAGAGACCTCTAAAGTGACTCTCTGCACCTCTTCCTTCTTTACCTGCATTTCTTAGGGTGGACCCAAGGTTTACCCTCTGTTGCATATCAGTGAGGCTCTACAAGATAGCAGCATTGAGCGGGTTCTGTTCCTCCTGAGCCTTCATCAACCTTTCATTAAAGCTTATCATGGTTTCAGACAAATTCTGAGGAGTTATTTTCTCCCATCTCCCATTAGATTCAATCTCAGCATGATATTCTTGTGCATTTTCTCCTAACACATCTTCATCATGCTCGTAAGGATCCTGGGCATCATTCATGATCACCATTTTCCTTTGTATATTCCTTTCCCCTGCCTACTACTCTCTGCTACAACTATTCAAATGCTATCAACTGCAAATACTATGCATTATAGAGACGTTTATTAGACATCTTAGGAATACATATAAAACATAAAACATCCATATTTAAAAGAAGTAAACTCATGGAATAATTTACAGAGCTATTATTCCTTCTACTTTGGCCCAAGCAGCCCGAGTGCTGCAACCTTGGGTTCTAATACCATATGTAACATCCCCGGTCCCCTTGGTTCCCTTTAGAGGTGACGGGGGAGCTCCTTAGAACAACCTGCTAATTTTTTTTTCAATCTTATCTACAATTCTGCCCTTTTTCACTGTCGCAATGTCTTTGGTCCGCAATCTGCAATCTGTAATCTGCAATTCAGAAGTCAGAAGTCAGCATCCCAACGTGCCACTTCAAGAATTACACCTCCAAATTCCGCAATCCACAATGTGGAAGTTGGGAAGTTGGAATGGAAAATACGCGGCGTTGAAGAAATACACCCCTGACTTTCTCATTCCGCAATCCGTGATGCGGGAATCAGAAATTCAGAATGCCCAATTCTTTGCTTTGTCGAATCACACCTCCGACTTCCACAATCTGTGATGTGGAAGTCGAAATCTAAAACTCCGAAATCATAACTCCAACAAATTACTCCTTTGACTTCCACATTCCGCAATCCGTCTTGCGGGAGTCGGAATTTAGAACTCTGAATTCACGCCTCCAGAGAAAATTACTCCTCTGATTTCTGCACTCCACAATCAGGCTTGCGGGAGTTGGAAGTCGAAACTCTAATTCACGACTACAGAGAAAATTACTCCTCCAACTTCCGCACTCCGCAATCCAACTTGCGGGAGTTGGAAGTCGGAACTCCAATTCACAACTTCGGAGAAAATTACTCCTTCAACTTCCGCAATCCGCAATCTTCACTGCAAGTTTGGAAAGTTAGAATTCAGCCACATACCCCTGTTACTGCCAACTCCTTAGGATGATAAATTCCTCATTCTAAGTCCATTTTTGGCAAACTTGGTGTTGATGTATTTGTAACTTCGGAATGTATTTCATATATGTATATTGTATTCCTATAGAGATGTTATTATTCCTCTATACGGAAGTGTCGTCATTTATATTATAAGTGTCGTAACTTATACTTGATGGGTTATTAGACCACCATGATGGGGTCGGCCCTATATAATTTATGTGGGTTAAAGGGTTATTAGACCACCCTATTGGGGGTCAGCCCTGTCAGCATTATGTTATGTGATTAAGTTGAGGCCGACCTAGTAAGGTTATTAGGCAAGTCAAGTCATGTTTAAATAGAGTGCGGGAGGCACTCTATTTGATCATTCACTTTCTCACTCATACACTCATTGGAGAGTGGCGCACTAGTGGAGGAGCAGAAGCTGCTGCTAGGAGACTATCTTTTATGCTTGGGTTTTGTATCATTGCTTTATCTATCTCTGAAGAAGTTATTGGGGTTTTTCACCTTCTTGGTTTTCCCCAAGGAAACTCTATGTGTCTATTGTCTCATGTGATTGCTTGTTGTGATTGATATGCTTTATATGCTGTACATGTTATTCTATTAGTAAAGATCCTAGAGTATGTTGAATTAATGCTCAAAAAATAACATGGTATCAGAGCTAACTTGAGAAGAAGACACTGTGCAGTTGTGGAAGCTAGGGATTCCTGTTTATTGGGTTTCTCTCCATAGATATTGAAATTCAGTAAGGTAGATTGGCTCTCCTCAACAACGCGCATCTTTCTATCCAATCAGAATTCAATTCTGAGCACTTTTTTTGGCCCTAAAAATTAGGGTTTCCACAAAAATAAGAATTTATGAAATCGAAGACCATGGCTGGATGGTCCTCAGAAAAATCGAAGTTTAGAGATTTGGATCGAACTTTTTGGTTGGATGAAGCTCCGGGAAAATCAAACCCTAGTTTGGGGTCCTCTCTAGTGAAGCCGAAAATTAGGGCTTCTGCAAAAGTTGGAATTTCTGAAATCTGAGATCATGGCTGGAAGCTCCTCTGAAAAATCAAATTTTAAAGACCAAGATCAAACTTTTTGGATGGGTGAAGCTCCAAGAAAATCAAACCCTAGTTTGGGGTCCTCTCTAGTGAAGCCGGAAATTAGTGCTTCTGCAAAAGTTGTAATTTCTGAATTCTGAGACTATGGATGGATGCGCCTTAGAAAAATAAAACTTGAGAGATTTGGATCAAACTTTTTGGTTGGGTGAAGCTCCGGGAAAATCAAACCCTAATTCAAGGTCCTCCTTAGTGAATCCGAAAGTTTGAAAATAAAATTTGAGGGGTGAAAATTTGCAATTTTCAAATTCTGAGTATATCAGTTTGATCAGCTCATCAAGGGGCATCTTTCTATCCTTTCAGAAGTTTGAATTTTTAGGGTTTCTCTGACAAACCCTAATCCAGCTTCAGATCCATATTTCTACAAATCAAGTGGTAAGACCTAAATCTTTTCTATTTCATTTGAAGTACTCTTTAAGATGTCTCACCACACCAAGCTTGAGGATAAGCTTGAAGGGGCTGATAACTTCCGAGCATGGAAGTATAGGATTGGGTTAATCCTAGAAGAGAATGAGTTGGACACTTACATAAGTGAAAGAGGTTCCAGTCCCAGAGGGAGAAGAGGCTAAGGTATTACACAAGAAGAACTTGTTCAAGGCTAAGAGAATCATTGTTGATTCTATAAAGGACCATCTCACAACCCATGTGTCTTCCCTAAAGACACCTAAGGATATGTTTGATTCCTTGACCAAGCTATTTGAAGGGAAGAACATAAATCGGAAGATGACATTGAGGAATCAACTAAAGAACATCCAGATCCAGAATGCAGAGACCATGCAGTCTTACTCTTCAAGGGTCTCCCAGATAAAAGAACAACTTGAAGTTGTAGAGAATGGAGAAGTGGTAATGACCACTCTTAATGGCCTTCCTAGGTCATGGGATTCCTTCATCCAAGGAATTTGTGCTAGGAAGAAACTTATCTCTTTCATTAAGCTGTGGGAAGAATGCTCACAGGAAGAAGCTCGGATTGTAGCTCGAGAAGAGAAGATGGGGAATGAAGATCAAGCTCTCATAGCACATACCAAGAAGAGGACACTTTTCCTCAGATTGTCCTAAGAACAAAAGGAACAACAACAACAACTACTACAAGCAATTTGACAAGTATGACTTACAGGTATGTGTTGAAATATGTTCATGATTAAGTTTATAATATGATTGTCCTCATGTTATTGAGTATAGTAACAATCTTGTTTAATTTTAGACTTGTCTTATCACCCTAGTAAAAGTATGAATGCATGATAGAAGACATTCATTGATTAGGACTATGACACTTATGATTGTATTATGTTTGTACTAATGCACTGTGGTGTTGTATGAGGAGAATGTTATCCGCTAACATGAAAGGTACAAATCAAGCTCTAGATCAAGACCATGATGACATGAAGACAAAGACTCATCCATAGTCATGGATCACATAGAGGTATGTATAATTTGGTTCTACAATGGTTAAATTATGAGTTATGTAGGTCATTGAAGAGAACAAAAAAACATTGCTAGACATAACTAGCAAATATGATGACCAGGTATGTTTTTCCTATATCAAGTTAGAATCCTACCCTATGTAAGGATATTATACTTTTGTATGATTGATAATGATTACTCATGAAGTTACAAGTTTGAGTAATCTAGGGTTTATGCATATTATGTTCCTTACTTTGATTAATGATATGACTAACCAGAAAAGTCCTATATAAACCTTGAATAGTAATGCTTATTATCTGTGTTTGAAATGATCATGACTATACATGTTTAAGATTATTGTGTTTTGATAGTATTAAGATTATACTAATGAATGTATGATTATGTATGAGATCACGAAGATAGCACAATGATGATACTAGTAAGCATGCATAGTGGTCCAGAATGGATATAAGTTCAAGGATAGGTAATCCAGGAAGCAAATATCAAAAGGGAGCACACTCTAGTAGTTCCTGCAAGGAAGCAAAGATTGAGAGGGAGTCCACCTTACAACTAAACAAAGAAAGTATTTGAATTGTCATTTATTATATGATTACTTAAATGATGTTGTCCATTCATGTACATACTTATGTTCCGAGATTTAGGATGTACATTTTGCATTTTAGAAAAGTTGCATTAATGAACAAGATACTATTGATATGCAAGTAATGGGTAAGTGCCCTATGGTACTGTACAACATTCCATTGCTACTTATCTAGAATGAAACCTCTTTGCTAACATGTTGGGAGTTGTGTACACTCTTAACAAATGTTCTGGTAGAGATGGAAGGCATCTAGAAAGTTACCATGTGAATATGGGATATGGATAAATGTTGTATTGAAGCATTGGCTAAGATAATTGCATGACTGTATGACATATGTCTTTATGCATAAGAATTTGTTTTGAAAAACTATGAGAAGTTTCTAATCATGCAATTGAATGTGACTTGTAGGAAAGATCATGTGCAATCACCTACAAAAGAAGGACTACAACATTTGTTCTAGCAACGAAGTTCAAAGAAAACTATCTATTGAAGATATTGAAGAATCTGAAGTTCCCAGGATTTGGGATACAGTAATGAAAGAATGCCATGATCGAGGAATACCATTCGATCATGAAGAATGATGTTTGGGATGTGGTCCCAAGACCTAAAGGTAAGTCTATTGTGACTTCCAAGTGGATCTATAAGATCAAGCATGCTGTAGATGGCAGCATAGAGAAATATAAAGCAAGTGATGAAATGGAAGATACACCAGATGGATGTCAAGACAAATTTCTTGAATGTTGTAGTCGAGGAGGAAGTGTATGTGGAGTAGCCACTTGGTTTTCAGACACATGACAGAGAGTCATATGTGTGCAAGTTGAAGAAATCCTTCTATGGCTTGAAGCAAGCTCCTAGGACTTGGTATGGTAGGATAGACAGCTTTCTATCCAGTTTGGGATTTACCAAGAGTAAAGCAGATTCCAACCTTTACTACAAGGTTGAGGAAGGCAATCCAGTGATACTACTTTTGTATGTGGATGACATGTTTGTTACAAGTGATGATAGATTGATTTTTGACACGAAGAGGAAGCTTGATTTCGAGTTCGAGATGAAGGACTTGGGGATGATGCACTACTTTCTAGGCATGGAGGTGTGGCAAAGTGCAGATGGAATCTTCCTTGGACAAGGGAAGTATGCAGTAGAGATCCTAAAGAGGTTTGGGATGATGGACTGCAGGGCCATGGCCACACCTATGGCATCGAACCTAAAGTTTCTATGTGATGCTTCATTTGATCCAGTTGATGTCATGGTGTATCGTCAGATGATTGGGTCCTTGATGTACCTGACGAACAGGAGACCAGATATTTTCTTTGTGGTGAACACATTGAGCCAGTTCCTGACGGATCCAAGAAATGTTCAGATGGTTGCTGTAAAGCATATTCTGAGGTACTTGAGGGGTATGGTTGATTATGAGCTCAAGTATGAAGCAAATCAAAAGTTTAACCTGAAGGGTTATGTTGATTCAAATTGGATAGGAAATGCTGCAGATAGGAAGAGCACTTCAGGGTGCTGCTTCAGGATGGGATCAGGTGTGATCTCTTGGTTTAGCAGGAAGCAGTCCTGCGTAGCATTGAGTACAGTCGAAGCAGAGTATGTTGCAACTTGTTCGGTTAGTTGTGAGGCAGTATGGCTTAGGAAGCTACTGTCTAAGTTATTTGATCTCCCGTTGGATGCTACTGGTACCTTTTGTGACAACCAGAGTTGTGTGAAGCTGTCTAAGAACCTGGTGTTCCATGACAGGTCAAAGCACATTGAGATAAAATATCACTATATCAGGGATATGGTGCAGAGAGGAGAAATGAAGCTCCTGTATGTTGCGATGGATGAGCAGGTTGCAGATGTGTTGACGAAACTACTAGCTAGAGTGAAGTTTGAATACTTCAAAGAGAGGCTTGGTGTTCTTTAGATTGACGACACTTCGAGGAAGAAGTGATGGACACATTTGCAGGAGCCATTCCAAGCATGGTGAGGATCTTTCCCATGGTTGTGGATGTAAGCACTGGATGATGAGCATTAGGACGATGCTCCAGTTACTGCTCTATATGCATCATGTTGGATGCTTGTTATGATCAGTTGTATCATGTATATGTATATGCATCATGTTGGATGCTTGTTATGATCAGTTGGATCATGTATATGTATATGCATCATGTTGGATGCTTGCTATGATCAGGTGGATCATGTACTTGTATATGTATCAGGTGGATACATTGTATGATCAGGTGGATCATGTACTTGTATATGTATCAGGTGGATACATTGTATGATTAGGTGGATCATGGATTTGTATATGTATCATGTGGATACATTGTATGATCAGGTGGATCATGCATTTGTATATGTATCAGGTAGATGCTTTGTATGCATCAGATGGATGCATTGTATGATCAGGATGATCATAGATGATGAGCTTCAGGATGTTACTATGGATGATATGCATCAGGATGATGCTATGATGATGATCAAGATGATCATGTGTGATGAGTTCCGAAGACACAGATGCACATAGGCTTTTCAGACATGGTGTAGATGTGTTCTCCCATGGTTGTGATACAATTTTCGAGCTTTTCCGACAAAGGTGTAGATGTGTTCTCCCAAGGTCGTGATGTAATTGCTGAGCCATTCTTTACAAGGTGTAGATGTGTTCTCCCATGGTAAAGATGTAAGGGATGAAGCCATTCTTCACAAGGTGTAGATGTGTTCTCCCACGGTGAAGATGTAAGGGCTAGGGCCATTTGAGCATGGTTGAAGTTTGTCTTCCCATGGTTGCGATATAAGTGTTGTGCCATTCCTAGCATGGTTGAAGTGTGTCTTCCCATGGCTATGGATATAAGTGCGGTGCCATTCTCACATGGTTGAAGTGTGTCTTCTCATGGCGCAGATATAAGTGCTGAGCCTTTCACGGATGGTTGAAGTGTGTCTTCCCATGCCGATGAGTGTAAGTGCTATGTGATGTGCATCTGGGTTGTGCTTCGTGAATGATGATCATGAGTATCAGGATGATACTCTATGGCTGTGGACAGGTTGTGGAGTGGCATGTAAAAGGTCCTGAGAGATCCAATAGGTTGAGCAGTGTGCTCGTAAAAGTCCTGGGATGCTCTTTTGAGGTTTTGTTGACTCACATAATAAGTCCTGAGGATTACACAGTATGGCCAGTGATGATGAATACCTACAGGTGGTGGGCCTACATCCAGCATGAAAAAGGGTTGGCTCTATAGAACTTCCTATGAAGAGTATATTGGAGATTGATAGATATAGCAGCAGCAGTGACGATGATGATGATTCGATGACGATGATCTAGAGAAGAAGACTTGTGCTAGAAGATCTGTGTCGAGAAATACCTTCCTAATTAAGAGGGAGTGTTGATGTATTTGTAACTTCAGAATGTATTTCATATATGTATATTGTATTCCTATAGATATGTTATTATTCCTCTATACGGAAGTGTCTTCATTTATATTGTAAGTGTCATAAATTATACTTGATGGGTTATTAGATCACCTTGATGGGGTCGGCCCTATATAAGTCATGTGGGTTAAAGGGTTATTAGACCACCCTATTGGGGGTCAGCCCTGTCAGCATTATGTTCTGTGATTAAGTTGAGGCCGACCTAGTAAGGTTATTAGGTAATTCAAGTCATGTATAAATATAGTGTGGGAGGCACTCTATTTGATCATTCACTTTATCACTCATATACTCATTGGAGAGTGGCGCTCTAGTGGAGGAGGAGAAGCTACTGCTAGGAGACTATCTCTTATGCTTGGGTTTTGTATCATTGCTCTATCTATCTCTGAGGAAGTTATTGGGGTTTTTCACCTTCTTAGTTTTCTCCAAGGAAACTCTATGTGTCTATTGTCTCATGTGATTGCTTGTTGTGATTGATATGCTTGATATGTTGTACATGTTATTCTCTTAGTAAAGATACTAGAGTATGTTGAATTAATGCTCAAAAATTAACACTTGGTACCATTGGAAATCTCTGAGCAAGCTCTATGCAATGGTGTGATCCTCTTCCTCACCTAAGAACTCTGACCTTGCCACTCTTCCAACCAAAATGTTTCCCCGAACTCCATCAGTGCCTCTTTACCCCCCTATCAAGAGCCCTGGTATCACCCTGTCATGGCCCCTCCCTTCATGTGACCCACAGAGGGGACATGAACACAATAAGGGGTGTCTAATTTATCCCCTAAGCCCATATGATGAAATACAAACCATCTAAGGAGGTGTGTAATGCATGGTAAACATACATATTGGAATTAAATTTTGTTAATGCATCTACATCATGCAAGACTAACAACATATTAACACAATCAAAATGATGAAACAAACAACAAATGAACTAGCATCATGTTCAGTCTTATACACATATTTCCTATTGATTAACTCCATGTGATCATCTCATTCAGATTGACTTGAAATAACAAAAAAACACAACATATGAAGTAGCATCTTTTAGGACCATAGAAAGCACTTATCCTTTAAGATGAAAATGTCCAAAAAATTGGCTATGTGAGAGCAACGTTCCACCCAACCATAGGTCTTTTTCCATCCTATATTATTTCAACTAATAGACCACCCCCGAACTGGGTTGTGTATCTACTAAGGAGGAACTAAATAGGATCACTCATAGTCGTGGTTTCACACAAACAACATGTTGAGCCAACACACAGTTGGGTTTATCAAGCATGTAAAATACAATGGAGGAGGATGCTAAGCCAGTGAGCTCAACCCCGGAGATACAGGCCTCTCAATTCTAACTCAAACAACCTTGACACCCACAATACCGACTACACCCCACATAAGGAAGGTCCCCTTCTCTGCAGCACAATCCCTTAGGCACCCCTTCCCTCTAGTGCTCTTCAGGGTGGGCGTAGAAAGGTCCAAGTTTCTTATTCCTTGAGACTCTAGCCTTCATTGGTTTTATCAAGCAATTCTACCTTCTGTTCTATTTCTTCTCTGCCATTCCCACTTGGATTTTCTGAAGTTCTATGGCCAAAGCGACTTTATCCCGCAATTGAATTCTGGGATATTACTCAGGGTTTTCTCACGGGTTTCTGAGAATCTCACACACTGAAAATTCACCCCAGGGTTGAGGCCGATGGATCCCCTATTGGGTTTAACTTCCCACATGAATTTTTGGGTGAATTAGGCACTGAAAATCGAGGTTTCTCTCGGAATCACAATTTTCCTTCTTTTTCCTTCACGGCTGGGTTCGGCTCCTACATGCAACTCCCTTCTTTGTCCATGATGCCATGGGGATGAGGGCTGACGAATTCCTGGGAGGCAGAGTGACTTGTGGATCCAGGAAAACAGAGCCCCATACCTGCCATCCAAAATTTCAAGTTTTTCCACACTTCATCAACCTCATGAATAGTTTTCTTCAACTACTTCCTTCAACAAAATCAAATGTCAGCAATGAAGGTCAAATGGGTTCTTGAGATGACATTTGGAATCCTATGGTTCAATCCCACAACCCCCTCACCTCTCCCTGGTGGATACACATGGCCCTCTCTTATTAGTTGCCTCCATAGTTAATTTTCTTTTTGGTATTTTTATTGCAATATTAATATTTACATCATTGACAATGTCCCATGGCTTAATATCACATGGATAACATAATACCAAATACTTGCCTTTACATAAAAACCGAGCATCCACTAGTGGGGCCTTGGCCTTGAACTCCACGCTAGGAAAACATACATTGCATGTATACAATATTTACATTGAAAGCCAATATGTTCTAAGTGTCAAAATGGGGGCCTTGGCCTTGAAATCCACGCTAGGAAAACATACATCGCATGTATACAATATTTACATTGAAAGCCAATATATTGTAAGTGTCAAAATGGGGGTATTACACATTGCTCAGCCACAAAACTAAATGTTTGAAAATAATGGCATTATATCTAGCTACAGGTGGACAATATTCAAATTCATAGGGAAAATGGACACCAAATTCAATATTATATTATTATGGCCAAAGTTACCTCCAAAATCTAATATGTAGAGGACTCACAAACCAACCACAAATCAAAGGGTTGTTATGCTCCCCATCTTTGATGACGACCAATCTGTTCATTTATATGTGTGTTTTTTATCCCTATTACTATAATTTATATACAACTATCTTTAATTACCCTACAAACATGACAAGATGGCATATTTGTCTTAAGAATAACAATCTACTATTTTGTTGTTGGATTATTTTCACCAATAACTTAATTCTATACATTTTTTTAATATGATATATGTCTTCCCCCCATCGCTATGACTAAATACCTAATGTACAAAAACAAAGTAAATAACATGGAAGACCAGAGACTGCCTAAAATTGTTTTAAATTGGTTAAACTATTGAGGGATTAACAAAAATGTCTCTTTGCAAAATATCAATATCATAAATACTATTACATCTAAGTTTTAAAAAAAAATGTGGGATGAAAAAGTTTTAGAGGTTAAAAAAAAGAAAAGATACTACAGGGAGTTCATTAACCCTGAGATAGAAGATAAAAAATCTCTCTCTATCTTAACCAATTTGAAGAAGAAAATTAATATAGCCAAGATAAGAACAAACTCCCATGACCTTCATAGTGAAACATAGTAGTGGAAAATTCCTAAAATTCCATGGATGGAAAGGATTTGTCAGCTCTGTGAGTCTATGAGCATTGAGGACGAATTTTATTTTCTTCTAGAGCGGACATAAATGATGGAAAATTCCTAAAACACCATGGATGGAAAGGATTTGCTATCTTTGTGAGTCTATGAGCATTGAGGACAAATGTTATTTTATTCTAGAGTGTCGTGCGTACACCTACATTCAATCACATTTTCCTAATCTTTGCAACAATTCTAACCTCCATGATCTTCATACATGTCAAAACTATGGCAACCTAGGGAAACTTCTTTCTAAGCTTTTTGATCATAACAACAAAATTTTAGAGCATTATAAATAATATCTCTACTCTTAAGGTTCAATAGATCAAATTCTTCTTCATTGTCATCATCATCATCAAAGACATATTTAAATTAATAAAGTCTTATAAATTAACATCATTCACAATTATTATTTGTAATACTTAAAAATACATATATAAAAATAAACATTAAAATTGAAAACATATAAACAATATAAATTTCAATGATATAAGAATCAATGATTTATCCAAAATATACAATGTATATTGTAAAAAATAAAACAACATACAATGATAGTACACCTCACATTTCCCCACCCTTTACCAATATTCTAGGATATTTCCACTAAATACCAATTACAAATTCAAACTCTACAAATAAAACTAGATTATTACGTGACTCTAAAAATTGAATTCGGACAGCGCCGATGAATAAAAAGCAAAGCGAAGTTCAGAAATTCTTAGAAAACTCACTAAAATGGTAACTACAGACTTGGGAATGCCCATAGTTGTCATTTTTAAAATGATAATCGTTCAAAATTAGTTAAGCCAAAAGAACATAAAAACCCAAGGTTAAAGCTAGGGAATGCCACCTCTAACCCTCTAACATATGTTCAATCACCTAAACATTCCAACTAATGATAAAACCATGTGCAAGAGGGACTCTCTAAGACTCAAAACTGACTAATACCTAACTCTAAGATACGTGTCCATGGCGACCAACATATGAGAGGTATTTGCATACAAAAGACCGAGGGGCATGAGCTCAACGACATATGGAAAAGGTACTAAGGAGGTGCTCACGCTTTGGAGGATTCATAAAGTGAAAAAACTTTTACGAACTTAGACCATCAGGTCCGAGTCCATCTCAGTAAAAAAAAATACTCCTTGTGCAAACTGCAAACTGGGGGGTAATAGAGTGCAATTAATCATGAGTATGGGAAAATAATGCTGAAGCCCCACAAATTGTTGGAAAACTCAGTAAAATGGTAATTGTGGACTTGGGAAAATAAAGTGAAGCCTCAGAAAATTTAAGAGTAATGAACTTTCTTTGTACAAAAATCTATTTTAAAAGAATCTTGATTTTATTCATTAGTAAATTATAGCTTCAAAACAAATGATAACAACAAAATAGTAATTTAAGACATCAAAATGCCAGCAATGAATTTATAACTAAATGATATAAGTATAAAACATTTTAATGAATTGACAACTAAATGATACAAGCATAAAACATTTCAATGAATTGACAGCTTAATAATATAAAGTATAAAACATTTCATTGGAAAAACAACTAAATGATACAAAGTATAAAACATTTCAATGAATTGACAACTTAATGATACAAAGTATAAAACATTTTATTGGAAAAAAATATGATGATTAACCAACTTTTCCCAACAATAAACCAACACTTAATCTCCTTCACTAAGAAAGATAATCTAATTTATATCCCAAGTCCATACCAACCACACTACAAAATGTCAAGAGTTGTAATTAATGAGCAGAAAAGTGTCAAACCAAACCAACTACATGTAATTGTCAATTAGATCATACTGTCAAACCAAACCAGCTACATGTAATTGTCAATTACATCATACTTTAATATCACCATGTTATCATCAAAGTAGCACTTTACATCAACTTGCTCCAAATAATTGTTTCAATATTAAATTACACTTTTCCAATACATATAGAAAAAGATTGTACTTATATAACCAACCCTCTCCCTTCAGGTACTAATCATAACATCACACCAGCTATCATTGGAGTAAAATGCATAAAAGAGGGACATCAACTCTAATGTCCATACTTCTGGAACTCCCACTCACTATTATCTGAAACATTGATAACATTAATGATTAAAAAAAAATTCAAATTTACTACAAAAACCAATTCAAAAAAAAAAAACGATTTTGCCTTTGCAATTTCAAAACTAATTTAATCTGCTTTAGGGAACAAAATGAAGCGAAAGCAGTTCAAAATCCTAAGGATTAGGCATGCATTTTGAACTGCCTTCGCTTCAGAATAATTTTGAACTGCCTTCGCTTCATTCTGTTCCCTAAAGCCAATTAAATTAGTTTTGTTTTGAATTGGCTTTTGTAGTAAATTTGAATTTTCTTTTAATCATTAATGCTATCAATGTTTCAGATAATAGTGAGTGGGAGTTCTAAAAGTATGGACATTAGAGTTGTGGCTCTTTTATGCTTTTTACTCCAGTGATAGCTGGTGTGATGGTATGATATGATTAGTATAGGAAGGGAGAGGGTTGGTTATTCAAGCACAAGATTTTTCTATATGTACTGGAAAAGTGTAATATTCAGATTGAAACAATTATTTGGAGCAAGTTGATGTAAGGTGCTATTTTGACAACATGGTGATATTAAAGTATGATCTAATTGACAATTACATGTTGCTGGTTTGGTTTGACATTTTTCTACTCATTAATTAGAGCTCTTGATATTTTGTAGTGTGGTTGGTATGGACTTGAGATATGAATGGGATTATAGGAGATTAAGTGTTGGTTTATTGTTGGGAGAGGTTAGTTAATCCTCATATTTTTTTCCAATAAAATGTTTTATATTTTCTATTATTAAGTTGTCAATTCATTGAAATGTTTTATACTTTGTATCATTTAATTGTTTTTCCAATGAAATGTTTTATACATTGTATTATTAAGGTATAAATTCATGGAAATGTTTTATACTTATCATTTAGTTGTTTTTCCAATGAAATATTTTGTATTTTGTATTATTAAGCTGTCAATTCATTGAAATGTTTTATACTTATCATTTAGTTGTCAATTCAGTATCATTTAGTTGTCAATTCATTAGTTGTTTTTCCAATGAAATATTTTGTATTTTGTATTATTAACCTGTCAATTCATTGAAATGTTTTATACTTATCATTTAGTTGTCAATTCAGTATCATTTAGTTGTCAATTCATTGAAATGTTTTATGAGGAGGATGCCAACGCAGCACCAACATTCATCAACACGCAGGAAAGGAGAAGAGAGTCGCACTTCACAATGGTCTCCACGTTCCTCCAATGGGCTCACACTTCTCCAAACAGAGCAGTCATGGAGAGAACATGCTGCTCTAGCTCTGACCACACATACCAAACTTCCAAAATTCAATTCGATACCAGTCACAGCAACAGTGTGAAGATCCCACGCACTACAATGTGAAAAGCCCAGGCAGAAAGGTCGCAGTTCAATGCAGTTGCAATATTAAATAAATGAGGACACAACAGTCACCTGATTAGGGCAGCAAACAATCTCCAAATCGGTGTATTCTTCAATGCAAAGTTTCACGGAGAGAGAGAGTCCACCATTGCAATAGATAGCGCTTCACTTGGATAGATATCAACGCAGCTAGGGTTTGTGATACATTCTCCACTACTCGTAAAAATCAGGGTTTTCTTTTATTGTAAGGTGGTGCCTACAGGTAGGGATGCAAGTGGGAAGAAAATACCAGCAAATAGAAAGTCGAGGATACACTCAATGAGGTAGCATCTAAATTTCCAGGTTTGCGAAGAATAATTAATTTGGCAAAGCAAGGAATATGGCAGGCTTGAATGCCATAAGCTACAGTGAGCAGAAAAGAAACACACGGACCTGAATAATCATTCCGAGAGCAGAACGAATGACCAGAGAGGAAACACTCTCATGTAGGAATAAATGATAAATGATAGGACAGCGGAATCTCTGCTTAATGCCACAGGCCGAGCTCTGATACAACTGTTAAGTTTTCCCAAATGGGAAAATAAATGGTTGGCTAAGCACATGCCAAATAGAGAAGAAGAATAAACACAAATTCAAAGATAGATAGGCGTGAAGCACATTATTCTCATTAATTGATGTAAATATATACAATGAGAATGTGCCTTGGTTTTATCTCCCAAGTGGAATCTTGGACTATCATGACTCTTCGTATTCACAAATAACTTTTGGTCTTGTCTTTATTCACATAGAGGGATAATCGTAACACCAAGGATTATGTTCCCAACAATTTTCCCTTTTATTTGAAGGGTGTATATGAGTCCAAGAAAAAGAGAGCTGAATAAATGGAAGTGGATAGCTACCACTTGTTGAACATTTCCATGTTGAGAATCATTTTCCAAGAAAGTTAGCTAGAAGCTTGCAGAGTCTTCTGCTAATAGAAGGTGCTCTCTGAAGAGGTGGTTTTGGCTCATCACAAACCAAAGGGGTTAGCAGAAGCTGAAATATTCTACTATGTGAGTGGTTTAAGGCTCACCACAAACTCTCGAACTTGGCACGAAGGCTCAGAGGTTCAACTTGGCACAAAGGCTTAGAGGTTCTCTCGAGTGGTGGTTTGAGGAGCACCATCAGATGTCTAGCAGAGGCTGAATTCTTCTGCTAAATGTGTGGTTTTAGGTTGAACACAAACTCTAGAGCTCAATCGAACATGGTGGTTTAGGCTCGCTTGTTCCATCTTACTTGTTCTTGCTCACTTGTTTCTAACGTTCTGAAATTCAAGAGTTTATGTTCATCTTTTAACTACCCACATCATAGAATATTTCAGCTTCTGCTAGCCCCTTTGGTTGGTGGTTAGCCAAAACCACCTCTTCAAAGAGCACCTTCTATTAGCAAAAGTCACTGCAAGCTTCTAGATAACTTACTTGGCAAGTGATTGTCAAGATGGAAATGTTTAGTAAGTGGTAGTTTTCCACTTCTAGTTATTTAACTCTCTCTTTCTTGGACTCATATACACCCTTCGGATTAATGGGGAATTGTTGGGAACATAATCCTTGGTGTTAGGATTAGCTCTCTATTCACATAAGGAGAACACCAAAAGTTATTTGTGAACACGAAGAGTCACCGATATTTACATCCAATTAATGAGAATAATGTGCTTCATGCCTATCTATAGTTGCAATTTGTGGTTATTCTTCTTGTCTATTTGGGTCAAAAGCACTTTCCACCCTAGATCTAACATAGTTGACATCATCTAGATAACCAATGTTAATTTATTTTGAAATATTTGGTACATTTTTTGATATACTGAACTCACACATTTAAAAACCTTTTTTATTATTATGCTTATGGAGAAAATGGGAATACATATGATTTTTGTATCCGGTGGTAATGAAACCCATGTAGTGGAAAATGCTATTCACAATGAGGTAATGAGCTCCTTATACTTAGTTAAAAATAAAAATAAAAATGGGATATATATATATATATATATATATATATATATATATATATAACACAATTGGAGAGGCTAAAGAGGAGTTAATCAACTGAAATTTAAAACAAGACAATAATTATTATAGTAAACTGATAATTCATATACAATATTCATTCAATTTTTTTGTGCTAGTTTATAATATGTTTACCAGTTTCAAATATTTGAATGATAAACACAGTGGCTAAAAAACTCTTCAAGTATGCCATTTCCCATCTCCATACAAAGTTTGGATAACATGCTCATGACCCTAGATTTATGATAAGATAAGGATCCATATTTTAAACTAATTTCATATTAGCAATGTAAACTTTAAAAACAAGCTTTATTCTAGTTTGACAAAGAAAACCAAAAACTCATTTTGACATTGCAGAAGAGCCACTCTTTTGGATTACATTGCCTTGATTTAAAATTATATGATTTATTTGAATATTCTTGTCTCAAATGTAATAAAATCTAGCTTATTATAAAAAATTGTATTGGTCTACTTTCTTGAAAATAATTTTCATAGGCAGTGGTCTTTACAAGATTTTACAATCAATGCAAAGTGACCTTTGTAAGGGAAAAAGTTACACTTCCATCTAAGATATATAAGGGTTTGAATTAGTTTTCATCATCTTAATTCACATTAAGATTAAGAAAAAAATAATTCAATTTTAATTTAAATGAAACCTAATAATAAAATTTAGTGCAGAGAGCACTACCTTGACCCAAATAAGGATGTCAATAGAATGAAAGCATTGTTGGGTAAAGTCCCACAAAAAAACCATCCCATACCATGAGATTTTAGGGCAAACTAGAAACTACATGGGCAAAGAAAAAAAAATGGAAAATAAAATAAAAAATATACATACATGAAAAAGATGAGTTAATCAACTAAAATTTTAAAACAATTAAAACAAGACAATAATTAGTGAGGATTCATATACAACATTCATTCAATTTTTTGTGATAGTTTATAATATGTTTACCAATTTCAAATATTTGAATGATAAACATAGTGGTAGAAAAACTATGCAAGTATGCCATTGCCCATCTCCATACAAATTTTGGATAACATGCTCATTACCCTAGATTTATGACAAGATAAAGATCCATATTTTAAACTAATTTCATATTAGAAATTTAAACTTTAAAAGCAAGCTTTATTCTAGTTTGACAAAGAAAACCGAAAGGTCATTTTGACATTGTAGAAGTGCCACTCTTTTGAATTACCTTGCTTGGATTTAAAATCACATGATTTAATTAAATATTCTAATCTCAAAATATGTAATAAAATTGAGCTTATTATAAAAAATTGTATTGGTATGCTTTCTTGAAAATAATTTTCCTATGCAATAGGTCTTTACAAGATTTTATAATCAATGCAAAGTGACCTTTATAAGGGAAAATGCTACACTTCCATCTAAGATATATAAGGGTTTGAATTATATAGTAAGAAGAGCACTACCTTGACCCAAATAAGGATGTCAATGGAATGAAAACATTGTTGGTTAAAGTCCTACGAAAAACCATCCCATACAATGAGATTTGAGGGCAACCTAGAAACTACATGGGAAAATGATGATGATGAACTAGATCGTCTACAATGTAGGGACATAGTTGTGCCTTATTGAATATGGGATGTGACTGCAAGTCCACCCATTTCTCCTCCTCATTTACGATGACCACTATGCTTTGGACAATAGAGTATGCCCTGACCTTCTCACTCCATCAAATGAGTTGCTTGCTTTTATGAAAATGTTTGAAATTTTGTTTATTAGCCATCCCTCTATATTTTAAACAAATTAAAATTGTGAGCTTATTTTCAAGTTTTATAATTGAAAGATTATTACCGAGAAGTACAACAATGCTTTCCATCCTTTTATTACACTTAGCCGTTCTGAGTGACTATGAAGCCAACATAACTCATCATTTAATTGAACTTTTTAACTTTACTTTTACCATAAAAGTATATATAATTGTTATGTGAAAGTGGGGTAGTTTTATGAGTTAATAATTCAAGGGCACGTTTTTAAGGTTAATTTTCCTCATTAATTGTCTTTAGGATCATTTGATAATCAACGTTTTTAAGGTTAATTTTCCTCATTAATTGTCTTTAGGATCATTTGATAATCAACGTTGACAAGTTTAATGGGTACCATGAAATGTAGCATAAAAGATTGAAATTCTAGTTTCACTTTGAGATTGAAAAAATGTAATAAAGTTTTATCTTAATTTTTTTTTTTATTTCAATTATTTGAGAGTAATAAAATTCTTGTATTTTTTTACTGTAAATATATATATATGGATAATTTATCATAGAAGAATTTAAATTTGAAATCAAGGAAATGTAATAAATTTCTGCCATAAATTTCTTTCATTTTGTTATTTCAGAGAAAAGAATCGAACAAATTTATGTGATAAACCCTTAAATTGTCGTCAATTTAACAAAAATTAAATTGAAAGAATTTCAATTCTGATTTTAAATTTACGTGAAATAAATACAAGAAATTTCTTGCATTTATGTAGTTTGAAATTAAATGTTATCAATTTCTATGCATGTGAAAATTTCACCTAAAATAATTTAAATTATAGTTTCTCGAAAGCAAAAGGTCTTTGTACATCACTCTCACAAAAATATTGTAATCAAACATGATTTCAACGAGCCACTATGAACATTTCACAACTCTCAATAGTTCATTTAATTTGTAGGTATTTTGTATTAGATTGAACATACATTATGTTTCAGTGGTTGAAACTAGCAATAAGTTTAGAAATTGTATCCATTATGAAATTGACTCATTGAAACGGAAGGTGATAGAAGAACACGTTGTCTCATTCATTTTTTATGAATTTATGAGCAAACATGACCCTTAGTGTTACAAATTAACAACATTTGGATCATGGAAGTGATAATATATATATATATATATATATATATATATATATATATATATATATATATATTGTATTTATTGATTGTTTTGAATAATTTGTTCATTTTATTCCCTTTTATTTCTAAACATATAATTTAAGGACTAAGTTGCAAGCAACTCTTGTTTTAATAGTACATTTAAAGTTAGATAAGTTAGGTGAGGGTGATTCATTAGAATTTCCTTTAAAATATGGTTATATAGTTTTTTCTAAATTTTTTAATAAGAAATTCAATGATTAAGTTGAGATCAAATTCTTGGTTATGGATGTAATAAAGGATTTAAGAATATCATATTTGAAGGTGATTTTAAAATTATTACAGGCTTAAATCTACATGATTTTAATTGATTGTATTAGAAAAAAAATTAATAAAAAAACTCTAGTTTTAACATGTCTTTGATTGTTCGACCATGGATTCAACTCTAAAGTGGTTTCCTCACCCTCTTGTTGAAGTTGTATCCTTCCATGCCATGGTGGAATCTTTGGGGAAACCTGTTTTAAAAATCACAATCCTCAAGATTTGTGAAAAAAATTAAGCATTTCCATCAAGTTAAACTTCTGATCTTCACCTCTACAAATGTGACCTTGGCATTGGTAGACAGATTGATTGGGAAATTCACATGCATTTCGCCTTCACGAAGAACTGTGCATAACTGTGTTTAGAAAAACCACCATGTATTAATCAAAGGAAATATTACATATTATGTTTGTCGTAGAGGATTCTATGCCTTCTTATTTGAAAACAAGGTGGATCATGATCTTACTATTAAAAAATGGACCTTACTTCATTTGCCTTAGGGGTATGTATTTGAACCGTATTTGAATTGATGGACTCTATATTTTGACCTTGAGTGGACATACCATCTACGATCCTTATCTTTGAAAGACTTCCTCATTTTCCCATGCATTGCATGAATTACGATTTCCTCATAAGTATTGGAAACTATCTGAGTAAATATATGAATAAATCGAGCGAGGGGGAATATGAAGGATCCCACAAGCATAAGGAGTCGTGAAATAACATCTTGGAGAATCTTGGTAATTCCTGGGCATGTTCTCTTGTTCATATCATCAACATATCCATGGAAAAGAATCTGAAAGGGAGTGCATGAAGGAGAAAGAAAGTATAGGAAGAAAAGAGTGCAAGAGAAGAGTAGCTGGAAAATACGGTCCAAGTCCTACAAATACAAGTGCAAGGTCTACAGCTGAATCCATGAATACACTAGATATCCTTGCTGAGCAAAATCTAAGACAACAAAATTTGGAGGATGAGTGCTATTCTCTTTGTTTAGATATAGAGGAACTACATAGAAGACCATCTCCAGAGGTTTCAATGGAGGAGTCCTCCTTTGGACCAAAATGCAAAATTATTGATCTCAACTAGCCACCTCCTATTGAAGATGAAGAGTATTCACCAGAATTTGCAGAGAAACTAGTGAAGAACGAGAAAAATGACCTAGTAGAGGAGACAAAAACAGGGAAGTCCACCCCCCTTAGTTTTATACGATGAATTGTTTTTGTATTCAGATCCTTGGAATTTTCTATCGATTGTACTTGATAAATAATTGGCAACTTTTCTATAAATGTAAGCATGGTTTTTAACCTTATACGAACTCATAACTTAAGTATACATGTATAACATATGAGTCTAGCATGTTAAATTGACAGATGTTACCTTTTATATCCTTTGTAATATTTTTTCATCTTTGATAATACAATTATTTTCAAATTTATTTAATTAATATATATATATATATATATATATATATATATATATATCACTGGGGCAAGGCCGATCTTTGCTTGAGTCATTTTATCCCCTTGAAGAAAGCATAGATCCCTTTTCCTCATCCTCTTATGGAAGAGGCATCCCCTAATTTTCTCCCCTTGGAGATAGCCTGGAACCCTTTGGTTCGCCCTCTCATAGATGAGGCCATACTTTATTTCCACCTCTCGGCATAAATATTCCTACTTATTCTCCCCGTATAAGAGGAGGGCATACAAAATCCTCGTTTCCCCATAAGTGATAGAGATCTCCGCCACATATCCCCCATTCTCCCCTTCAAGGAAACAACACAAAGAATACAATAGTAGGACCTACTTCCAACCTACCTTTCATGGCTATCCTAAATCTCCCTAATGTGGCCAAATCGGTTAATGACCCTATAGCACATGATCAAGCATGACCAACTATTCCAGACAAGCTTCCCTCTTATATCCCAAAGTTTGAAGGGAAACAAGGAGATGATCCAACCAACCATGTCATGTCATTCCAATTATGGTGTTCTTCCAACAACATAGTGGAAGACTCAATGAGGCTTCACCTTTTTCAGCAAACCCTCACCAGAATGACTGCAAAATGGTATGTGAACTTACCAGGAATGACCTATTCCACCTTTGGGACATTGGCCACTGCATTTCTCACATACTTTCAACTTCCTATTCTCCATGACCTCAAACTCAAAATTCCGACAAAATACCTCTACTGACATAGATGACCACATCCATGAGTGGCGTAGACACCGAACATTGTGTAAAATCAAAATACAACCTCAATTCCTATTGGATTGGTTCATTAATTCACTACAACCGGCTATTACAAAATATGTTGCAACCTCCATTCCCCGAATTGAGGAATAGGCCACCCTAAAGGCCCAACATTTCGATCTTATCTATGCACAATCTGGATACTTGTACACCATCCTACCCAATGCCCCTCGGCATCGATCTTTGGATCCTACACCTGCGGGTTCATCACATTTGGTGGATGGGATTATCGGGTCCATTTCCCAACAAGGAAAGGTTCCTCCTCCTCCCACTTTTGTGTCATTCAAAATGGAACTGCAATACCTACTCACCCCTCCCATGTCAACACCCCATGCTCTTGCACCAAATCCTTTGTTTGATTAGCTATAGTATGAACCTTACAATCCTACTTATCCCAATGTGAGACAAGATTCAATGATACCTCCACTGCAAATGGCACAAGCCACTCCTACATCTAAATTATATGGAGTGCAAACTGCATATATCCCACCTCCAGGGTATAAAACTTATTACTCGTTTCCATGTTCTATTGGTTCTTCCCCCATGCCTTACATGGGAGTCAATTTAGTTCAACCTTATTTTACAAAAAATCTCAACAGTTTGAGTAGTTGAACACCGCAAATCCCCAAAATCCCTAAAATCAGTGAATGAAGAAAGTTAAGAACAAACAGAACCAACAGCAAGGGCAATGGGGCAACCCCCTCCCCAGCAAAACCAGAACTAGGGTAACCAGAATACGAGGGATAATAACCCCCCAAAGAAACGGAATAAATCCAACCTAAGGTCCAATTATTGTTGCTCCATTTGCAGAGAGTTTGGTCACTACACGCATCGTTTTCCTCTTATCCCCGACTTCCAATAGTTGGTGGAAGCCAAGAAAAAGATAGCCATGAATCCCCCTTAGGTTCCAAATACTCCACAACCCCAAACTATTGTCTTGAAACAACCCTTCACCAATCAAGGGTTCATTACTCAGTAGTAGGATCCCCGCCCCTCCAACAATGGCTCCTTCTAGAATATCTATATGAACACAACATGCGTCAAACTCCAGAATCAATCCAAAGGTTGTGGCGGACCTGAACCCCCCTAAGTGGAACATGTACATAACCCATCAGGGTTCCCTTTATGAATACCATGCCAAAGTGGTGAAAAAATCCCATGAATCCCAAAGCTACCACTTCAGTGCACCCCCCATAAGCCCCATATGAAAGCCTCCCACAATTATAGTTATGTGGATGACTTGGATCAGTCACCAGCTGCCATGTCCATGTTAGAGGTGTTACAGTCTTTCCTAACCCAAGGAAATTCATTACTTAATGCACTTGGCGCCATAGACCCTTCTAACTCGCGCCTTATGACCTTTGATCTTGACAAAGGTGAATCACGCCTATCCTCATTAGTTGCGTAAGTCCTTGTTATAGTAAAAAACATTATAATTCATTGATGTATCATCAATGAAGGTGCATCCACATGCGTCATGTCATCTAATGTTTGGAAATGTTTGGGTTCACTCGAGTTAGTCCCCTTCTCTATTGCCCTTTGCGCATACAAAGGGAGACCATTTCAACCTAGAGGATTGTTCCAAAATGTACCCATCAAGTTGGGGGGAAAAGTGGTTATGATTGATATTGAAGTAGTTAATGCAAAACTTGATTACAATATCCTGTTGGGTTGGATTTACATGTACGCCATGAAGGAAGATGCCTCTTTGGCTTTCCGCATCATGAATTTTCCCTTTAATGGGAAGATAGTCACCCTTGTCCAAATAAAATACTATGACTCCCATACGAACACCAATCTAGACAGTGTACTACCCACTATAGTCAAGACCATCCAACCTCCTTACATTGATATCCTCCCAAAAGCGTACAAGGACTCCAAATTCTAGGAGTATATTCAAGTCCTCCACCTGAAATCCATGCATCGACCGATGGCCTTATGTGCACCATTTTAACCTCTATAAATGCATCTAACATCTCCTCGCCATTATCATCAACACCTTTGATAAGTCATGGAATTGAACAAACTTTGAGTCCATCGATGCCTCCCATATTACAAATACCACTCTTGTACCCCCCCACGAGAGTGCATGGGACATCGGTTATGGTTTAGATGACTCTTCCTGGTATCACTTTGGGTGTACGTGTGTGGTACCTTACGCAAAACTACCTAGATATGGCTTCAAAACTTATATCCCATTACGATTTTGTCTCAGTCTCAGCCACCACACCATCTAGGCCACTTACGCCATCTGGACCGCAAACGGATCTTGCAACACCTGCAACCAAACCACCGTTGGAAGTCTCCAAACCCACCAATGGGGGAATGAGACAACCTAGTTTGAAATCCCCCCCATAAATAACCCTATTCCTGAATCATTATCGATGGTCTCCAAGCCTGAAGTAGGGGGAATAACCCAACAACAGTTAAAAACACCAATAGTGACAACTACTACTTCTGCTACAAGGGTCACTCTGCCATGTTCCTTATGCGGTCAACAAGGCCATGCAACCAACCTATGCCGCACCTTGTTGGAACCCTGGAATATACTAAACACCCACATTAGTGTGACACATGCGCCACATACGATTGTAGGGGACACCTCTTGTTTTCCCAACATGACAACTAAGTCCAAATTGTTGCGTACCAATAACATGTGTTTGATTTGCTCTCAGTTCAAGCATTACACACACCATTTTCCTAACCTCCCTAGATTTTGGGACACATTGGAAACCATTCACCTCACTCAACCTTTGGTCATGATTTCTTCACCTCCACCCCAGGAAACCACTTTCATAAATGTTGTCACTACATTGACAACAACACCTTTTATGACTATCTCAGACCTGTCAATACCAGCGGTACCCACCATTGAGCCTCCTCCGTCGCAATATATCCCACCTAGGGATCTTACACCAACAACAAACATGATGGATACACATATTGTGGGAATCATACTCACATGATTCCCACCTAGGTCATCACAGCCATACTTGATCATGCCAACCCACCTTCGACATAACCCACCATCCAAGCCAAGGTTCCACTCACATGCTGATCATATGGAGATACTTCCCACTTCTCATTTTAATGTCCCATTTTACATGCCAAACGAGAATCCTGCCTCAAACTTACGAGGCTCCAATATCAACTCTCCCATATTTGCACCATGCCACAAGGCTTACCCATTGAGGAAGTTGTTCCCCTACATTGTATACCATCAATAACGAATAATCCTTGGTTAGTTTACTTACTATCGATGACTCATCGTCTTTCAATTAAGACCTAGATCCTCCATAGTCATTTCCTTGTTCCTAAAAAGATTAGGGTATATCCTTTCAAATGTTGGATACCCATTAATCCTTATCAGCATACTACCACCTAGATATAGCTCAAGGTTCCAACATTAAAAGGTCGTCACCACCAAAAGGGTGAAATTGTCTTTTATGCTTAACATTTCCCCTTCACGCAATGTAGCATTTTATTCTTAGAAGGGATAATTTTAAGAACCCCTCAAATTTCTATGTATAATAAATGGGAGAATCTCCCTGATATATAGGAAAACTTGAAGGCTATTTTATCAATAATATAGTATGTATATATAATTTTTGGGCTAATCTTTCATTATGTTATAGAATCTTGTAAAATATTGGTGAATCTTTCACTAAATTATAAGATATTGTAAAATATTGGTGAATGCTTCACTGAATTATAAAATATTGTAAAACCTTGGAAAATCTTTGATCGAATTGTAAAACCTTGTAACGTCTTCGTGAATATTTTGCTAGGAAGACTCATCTTTTGATTCTGCAAATTACTAAGGTAGTGCAATAGAATAACATATACTAGAGCTCAACTCTATACTCTCTTGACTCATAGACTCTCGAATGAACAAATGCTTGAATGAGGAGAGGTGGGATTTATTTATACATTTCACAAGTGGTATTCATTCACTCACGACTAAATGTGTCAGTGAAACACAACTATACTAACTAGATTTAAGGAAAGCGGGGACTCTACTTTTTATCTCTTCCCTTAATGGTCCAACAGACATGTGGGGACCCAAATCTTGACAGACCCACAAACTGATAAATTTGAACACTTTACATTGTGGAGTGATTATGGGACCCATAAACCATTATTACAATGTGGAGTCTTATGGAGACCCACAACCTTAATATAGTCTATGAATTCTCAATTAGCCTATTTTCCAAACCTCCCATTTTTAAGTTACCCTCTAAGAAAAAATATAACTTGCTTATCTGTTTATAAATACGAATACCACTTTTTCCTTTCTTTTGTTGACAATCAAAATATGAATTATATCATTTGATTTAGATAAACTGAGGTGGTTTTTGTATCCATGTCCTTGAGATTTTCAAAAGCATGCAAAATGTTGTAAAACTAGTTTAGCACCATCATTGAATGAAAAATACAAGATATCAATTAGTAGAATATCTACATCTCAGGTCAAAAATGCCTTGTACATATTATATATAATCATGATGGAAATGAATTATCATGTTCCAAGTAAATCATATATTCGTCATACATAACTAGATCCATTTCTGGATGATGATAGCAATCTGTTGGTTATCAATGGTTACTCCTTGGCTATTCTTTACTTTCTATGGAGCTAACCTGGGTTCTGCGTAGTACCTTTACTTTAGATCCAACAAAATCCCCTTCATCGGCCCTTTCGGCATCAACCTGTGAGCAGGCTGAAGTCTCACCCGAAGCGAAGATGGGTGGCTACAGAATCAGGTTTCTGTAACCTGGTGACGTGCGGTTATGTTATGTGAACTGATGTGCGTAGCTCACTCAACATCTACTTCGCAGATCGTTACCAACATGTATCTGTGCAATTCGCAGATCTCAACAACCTACAGACTTCCTTGAATCGTTATTACTTCGCTTCTATGACTACGCATTTACCATACTTAGCACAACTTTACAATGTTCATACAAGCATGTTCCACTACTTATCATATCATTCTCATTCACATTCATATGAAGACACATATATAAGCATAACGTTCACGAACATTCAATACAATAGATATTCAACACATAACACAAGTACTTATGTGGCTCACCCACCAGATGGGATCTACGTCCATGGGAACTGTTCTTACATTTCTTGGAAGGGGTTAACAGTTCCAGTCCGCGCACTCAGTTTTAGGCTTTTCTCTACAATAAATCTCTGCGCACATAGCTGCAGAGTCTTTCTCCCTCTCTTATATCTCTCAAAATCTAACATAAGTCTAACAAACTCTCACATAATCTAACCCTTCCTTATACAAAATTTCCCTTTTTATAGGTTGTGCCTGAAGGTCACATCTTTACAATAACTATGGGCCAACCCCCATAGTATCCTAAAACCCAAAAATGGCATGATTCTCCTGTTGACCATGCTTTATCTTTACTTCGTTGGAGCTCTGTTGTCCTTTTGCGCCACTTCCTCTGGCTCTGATGCTTGTATGGTAGTCGCAGATTTGACCGTGCAGCTCTGACGCTACAGTGGTGTGTCCTTTGCACCATTATGCTTCTTTACTCCTTGATTTTGTAGCTGAAATTCCATTGGTTAATTCATAACTTCTCCAACTACCTCAATGGTCCTTAGTACTTCGTCTTTACTAAGGGGATAGATCCTTTTCTTTCACTTCGATTCGCTCCATACCCTGCTCCTAGGAATTGCAGAGTTGTTTCTCCCAAAAATGGTCAATGTTAGGTATCGCCCAACTTGCACTTTCGCCATAAAAAATTCTTCCACTTGGGCTGCTCCCAACAGGACCCTAACACTTACTCATGGCTCGCCCCTGAGCCACTTTGACCGGGTTGTTCCAACTGCGCATCCCCTGAGATGTTTAATTTCGCATCAAACTCGTGATAAGTTGCATTCAAATTCGCAACTCTGTCCTTAGCTTCTTTCTCACACTCCTTAATTGTTTCGAGCATCACCTTTGAGATGGTTTCTAGAAGTTTCTCCTTCATAATGTTCTCTGTTGTCGGGAGTTCTTGAAACTTCTGCTCAATTTCTTTAGAACGTGCAAGCGCCTCTTCCTGCATTGGCTATAACTTCAATGAAGTTTTAGTTTCCTTCGCCCTTAACGCTTACAACTCCTTCTGAATTTCTTTCTTCTTTGCAAACTTTTGGATCTTTGCCTTGGTGTCAAATCCTTCATATCCATGTTCACAGAGTCACGATCTTTTTGTCGTTGTTGTACCTCATCCTGAATTTTCTGTAACTCATGTTCTTCCTGTAGCATAGCCCATACCTTGGTAATTTCATCAAGTAGGTCTTGACATCTTCGTCACTTCTGTGAATATTTTTTCTATGGAATCCTTCAATTCTTCGGCTCTTGCTTCTTTATCTTGCTGCAGGGTGCTAGATTGTTGTCGAGCTTCTAAGTCGGCAATCTGTTCCTTATAGCCAATCTCCATGTTTTCCATCTTAGACTTGAGATTGTCTACTGTGGCACCAATCCTTAGGATATTGGCTTCTACCTCGGGCTCTTCTGGGAAGTCTGGGATCTTCACACAGACTTCGGAAACAACTTTCCTAAGCTTCTTTTGATTCTCTTGTCCATATGCTAAATCCTTTGTTTTTAGTGTGCACTCATACTTTAGATCCGTGTAGCTTTCCTCTTGCTTCAGATGCTGGTTATAAGAGACTATGTCTCTATCTCTGATTTCTTCTACAACTTGGAGATGCATATTATGTAGTCCCTTGATGGAAAACATCCCGACATTAATATCTAGATGTGCAAGCTGCTTCACACCTTCAATGAGCTCGTCCGTTTGAAATATGACATTCATCGGCTCAATTCTAACTAACTGAGGTCTCACTGTTAAGGTAGACGCCTTTCTTTTCCTTTGGCTTGACTCACCTGCCCGATCATCAGAATCTGGTTCTCTCACCGAGTCTCATTGGACTTGTTCAACCCTTGCTACCAGACTCTTCAATTTTGTGAGGCTCTCCATCATGCCTGCTTGGACTTTTTCTTGCTTCCTTTCCTTTAATGCAAGTGTTTCTTCAATATGCTATGACACTCGAACTACGATGCAATCATAGTCACGTCATGCAACTGCGCATCCAGTGGAAGCTTAATGGATTTCTGTTTCTTCCTGTGCATTCCTTCTGACATGGTTGTAGCGGTTTTATTTCGTTTCTCGTCTGCTGACAAGCCAACATCTTGTGGTTTTTCTGTGCCTTGGCTTGGTTATGGGTTCTACACGCTTGTTGTATCATCACCTTGGTCTTGTGAATCTCCAGCTTCACTCTCTTATGAAGTTGTGATCAATGTGGATGGCGCATCAACCTACCATTCTGGTGGCCATTCTTCCATAATCAGATCGATTTTCTGTGCCTCTAGCTGATATATTCCATCAAACCATTGAGGAGGCATGAGCTGTACTCATGGCTGAATGTAAATAAAGTGCAATCCAGCTTTGAAAGTCATCTTCTGGATATAGAGAGTTGTCACTTCCTTAGTGATACGCAGATTCCTCTGAATGACTTTGCATAATTCCTTGTAGTAAGTATACAACTGTATGTTGTTTACCCTTTGTCGATATGGCTTCGAGCTTTCCCACATGTTTGCAAACCTTGGTCCTCGACAGTATCCAACGAATACCGGGACATTCTGTTGATAGTGAGGCTCCTTCCATCCCACCAAGGCGATCATTACTAGAAACCAACTATAGTGGAACTGACTTCCATTTTCTTGTGTATATCAGATGTCTTCTAAGAATTCGTTCAATAGGTATCTCTCCCAATTGAACTGAAGGTCATCCTTGGTTTTCGCAGCTAAGGATATTGCATCGGTCGGTACCTCATTCGGTCTGCATTTCCTCAGGATATTTCCTGCAAGGAGCTGGACTGGGAACCACATGGCTTGATCCTTGATCCCATCGTTTGTATAACCATGGCTTCCTTTGGTTATCCCGAATTCGCTCTTCATCCTTGCAGCCAACTCTTTATCCTTGTTCTTGCCGACGAACTCAATTGCATGATCAACACCCCTCTTGCACAAGTGTGTGATACAGTAGATGAGATTGATGTTAATGTCTATCTTGCGGTCTAACCATAAGTATCCCTATGCATGCATGCATGAAATCAGTGTGCACACCACTGTTGTAAGCTCTGGGATCCTATCAAAATGTGGAATGCATAGCAGGTTCAACAACCTTGATGGTTGCAATGGTGCAATCCAGTATTGCAGATGAATGGTTTCCTACTTGATAGCTTCATCATACCTTCTACACATGTATTGATCTGGCTGGAATTGTGGAAATTTTGCATCCTGGAGCAAGTCATGGTCCATGAATTCGCACTCTGGAATTTTACCAAGAAAATTCTCCTTAATCCGCACATGGCTTGACATTGGCGGCATCAGAATCTCATATTGAGGATTCCTCATGATCAGTGCCTCTAACGCATCTTGTTTCCTTGGAGGGATGTATTCTGGAACAAGTAGGATGGGTCTCTCTTGAGGCGGTGCTGGTGGAAATGGATTTGGAACACTCGCGACCTTCATATTTTCCTATTCAGTGGCCTTCTGCTTGTCTTTTTGCTTCTGTTGTGGTACATTCCTCGGTGAGTTTCTAGATGATCCACCGCGTTCTAGGACCGCTTGCTTTACGGGCGTCTTCATGAATCCTTCCAAACCAGAATGTTGGAAGTCACTCAAGATTTCATCTAAGGTCGACTGCTCAGACATATACTATTGGATAATGATTTCTTTCAACTGGTAAAACCTTGGAAGTTACAGGCAGTAAAAATTAACATTCACGGTAAAACCGGTAAGTAAACAGTCTTTACTATTTATAGGAACATCATCACGAAGGCGCGCCCAAAAATGGATAACTTAGCATTAAATGCTATTTCCATTGGCCAAATATTGATTAGATCTTGGTCCTTTCCTTTCACTGAATGTGTCTTCAATGAACGAATATGCCTTAAATGTGGAAACATTTGGTTTCTGAAAGTATTGTATAACGACTACTTTTCGATCAAAAACTGTAAGGGCTAGTTTTCCTTTACTTTGCGGTCATGTGAACTGTGAGGTTCACTGCGCATTTTCCTTTACTAGAGGTTATGTGAATTGCGATGTTCACTGCGCATTTCTCTTTCTTAACTTTAACTTTGCAGCACGATTCCTCTTTTACTTCGCAACTAATCTTGCTATGTGTGCTTCGTAGCACATCCTTCATTTTTGTGAAAGCTTTGCATTTTACCAAAACTGTGTGCAGACTCTTATTCTTTTATTTTTAGTGTCCAATTTCAACTGCACTTGACACTTAAAATTTTCTTGCATTGCTTAACTGATATGTGGAAGATTAGGGCCATCCCTGTAAGGATTTAGTCTACTCCCATTAACAAGTCCTTTCAAATTTTCTACAAGTAGTGTGGCTAACTGAACTGCACCACCACCAGTGATGTTCTTAACAATGTATGGTCCTAACCAATGCATTCTGAATTTTCCAGGAAATTTCATAAATTTTTCTATCGTAGAGGAGGACAAGGTCTCCTACCTGGAAAAATTTATTCTTGATGTGTCTATCATGCCATACTTTTTCTTCGTCTTTCTGCACTTGTTGGTGAAAACCTGGAATGAAGCAATCTTCCTCCAATCCAACTAAGTGTAGTAGTCTTTCTTGCATTTTCTGATCATCTACCATATTTGTAAATGCTGCAATTCTCAAAGTTGGTACTTTGTATTCCATGGGCATGACAACATCCTATCCATATGATAATCTGAAAGGTGTATGACCTATCAACTTCTTACAAGTTGTTCTATATTCCCATAATACTATTGATATTCTGAGATCCCAATCATCCATGTTTGTGTTGCATACTTTGGTCAATGCATTCTCCAAGACTTTGTTAAATGCTTCTATAGTTCCTTTAGCTTTCGGATGATATGGTGTGCTCTTCTGATGGTAGATCTGAAATTATTATGTCAAGGCTGCAATAGTTCTATTCAGGAAATGGGTTCCCTGATCACTCATTAAAATATTTGGACATCCAAACCTTGTCAAATTATTCTAAAAAATGAACTGCGGAGCGGTAACTGCACTACAGGCCTTCACTGGTTTTTCCTATTCCCATCTCGTCAAATAATATGTAGGTGTGATGATATACCTTGAGCCAGTTTGCTTTCCTGGTGGGTTAATAGGTCCCACGAAGTCAATAGCCCATTTATCAAAGGCTTGAAGTGTTAGTTGTGGCATCAATGGCATCTCATCTCGACGATATGACTTTGCCGTTCTTTGGCATACATCGCACTTCCGACAATGTTCTTTTGAGTCTTTATGTATTGTAGGCCACCATAGTCTTGATCTCAAAATTTTCTTCGCAATAGCTCTTCCTGCGTAGTGTCCTCCAGATACACCTGAATGTGCTTTGACCAGTATGCTAGGTATTTTTTGTTCTAGTACACATCTTTGTAATACTTCATCTGGTCCTAATTTATACAATTGTCCAACATATAGAGTAAAGTAAACTGCTTTTACCACTAATTGTTTCTTTTGTTGTGTAGTAAACTCTATAGGCGCTAATCTTGTGGTCAGAAATTCTATGATATCTGAAGTATTCATCTGCTATATGGATAGAAAACAACTATGCATATGGTAGACTATCCTCCAGATTACTTGGTTCTTCGCCCGAATCAATGCGTGACAGATGGTTAGGTCCTGCATTCAATCTTCCTGGTTTCACAATGATTTCAAAATCATATTCCTGAAACAGTAACAACGATCTGCATATTATTCCCCCTAACACTAGTTTATTGACCAAGTACTTCAAAGTTGAATGGTCAGTAAACATACATAATGCGAACCTAGAAGATAGTGTCTAAACTTCTGCAATGCATATACCATGGCTAAGCATTCCCTTTATGTCATGGTATAATTATTCTCTACTGAAGATAGCATTCTTCTTGAAAATGCAATGGAATGATCGATGCCTCCCTCACCTGGTTGAGCTAGTACAATGCCAAGTGCTATAGATGAAGCTTCTGTGTACATGGAATGGTTTATTCCAATCAGGAAAGACTAGAATAGGTGCCATAATCATTTTTTCTCTCAATGTGTCCAATCCTTTTTGGCAATATTCAGTCCAACTGTACTTTGCTTCTTTCTTTAATAATTTCTCCATAGGCGCAGTGATATGTGCATATCCTTTAATGAAATTTATTATCCTGTATGCCCCAATGTAGTGCATAACTGCTTCACGGAGTTAAGTTCTGGAATATTTACAATAATTGTGATTTTTGTTGGGTCGACCATCAATACCTGCTTACATACTATGTGTCCCAATAGAATACCATAGGGAACACATAAGACGCTCTTCTTCAGGTTCAAGGAAATCTGGTACTGTCTACACTTTTCTAACATCATTCTTAAGTTTGCATAATGATTCTTCAAAAGACCGAATATTGTCCAGTCATCAAAATAGACTTCTAAGAACTTATGAATATAATCCTTAAATGCAGCTACAACAACTCTTGAAAAGACAGCAGGTGCGTTCTTCAATCCAAACGGCATAACAATGTACTGGCATGATCCCCATTCAATAGAAAATGTGGTCTTATGTTTTTTTTCTATAGCAATTTTGATCTGATGATATCCAAAAAATTCATCAGTGAAAGAGTATGCCTCCTGTCACCCTACGTTATCTAACACTTCATCTGTGAATGGAGTAGGAAATGGGTCATGTACCAATGCATCGTTCAATTTCCTCAGGTCCACACCGATTCTGATTTAACCTTTATCTTTCTTATCCTGAATTACCATAGGACTTATCCCTTTTGATTCTTCGACTGGTTCAATAATTCCTGCATCAAGCATCTTATCAATTTCTGCCTTCACCTATTCATTATATCTGGGATTCAATCTATAAGGTCTTTTCTTAATAGGATTCACATCAGGCTTGAGAGGTATTTTCATAACTCCCAAGTCACCTAAAATGCCTTTCATTTCAGAAAACTTGGTAGGAAATAAATCTTGATATTCGCGCAGTAGGTTTGCAATCTATCTTATTTTTTCTTCATCCCAGTAATCTCCAATAGAAGCAAATTTTGGTTCATTCTCAGTACCAATATTGATCTTTCCGGTCTTTATAGGATTACTCAAGTCTAGAATTTCTAAATCAGGCCCTTCAACATCGTGTTTTCCTTTTGACTCAAGTATATGCACATCGTGAGGATCTTCATCTTCATCCAGAACAAAGTTATAACATTCAAGGGCATGCTCAAACTGTATTGCTCGATCTGATGTTTATATATTGGTAACAGAGTATCGTTGAATATCTTCCTTTTAATGACCTGGAGAGCCTCATTGATACTCGGACAATCATCCTCAAAATGGAAAGTGGATTGAAATTCAATTATCAGTATGTGCCAATCTACTATGCCTTTGCGAAGTTCTTCTTCTATATACCAATTCTTTGGTATTTGATCCAATGTGTGTATAAACATGTGAACCCATTCTTTCTTAGGTGTATGTATCCAAGCTTTCAAGCAAAGTTCTATATGATCTCTGGGATTAGTTTGTCCATTGTATTTTGCTTGTACTATATCATTATGCCATGCAAATATGATTTCAATCATGTGCTTACATTCCTCCCATGTGTCCAGGTTATCTTTATGTGCATCCCACCATCTAGAAGGTGTAGCTCGCAATGCTATATCTAGAGCGGCTAACTTATGTTCTCCTGGAATTGATACTATATATTCATGAAGAAATGCGTGGATATTTCCTAAACCATCATAAGTAGGAATTGGACTTACCTCTATTCCAATCCAACGTAGTGACTTTGTTATCTTCGCACATCATCTTGTTGATATTTCATGCATTCGGCTCTGCCAATTCTCCATTTCTGTGTCTGATTTTGATATGAAAGAATTGTCACTTCTCCAACTCAATGTTCCATCATCCGTAGGATTAGTGTAATCTTCCCGATTCACTGTCATCTTGTACATATTATCAAGTTCTTGATCTCTACATTCTTCTCGTACTGGTTCGATATATCTAGGTCCTTGTGAAGGATCCAAGGGTGCGATGACCCTGATATCCGGTCCTTCAAATATCATTTGTTTTTTCTTGAGATTGATGATTGCAAGGTTACCAATTTCCCAGTCAATCCCCAATAATTCAAGATAAGGATTGTTGTTATCTATGATCTCAATAACCTCGAAGTTTGCTTTACTTCGTACTCCATTAATGTCTACAAGAAAACTTGATAATCTCCCGAAGGGTATAACCTTTTGTTGATTAGATAACCTCAACTGTATAGGCGACCAAGATAAATTTGGATTTCCCATTTGTTCCCATGTTTGTTTTTTCAATACATTCACCTCTGAGCCTAGGTCGATAATTACCTAGTCCATTTCATAATCTCCAATCTGTGCATTTAGCCTCATTTCTCTTCCTGTCCTTCTATGGTTCTTGATATGATGAACTGCTTTGTGTGCATCATTCATAGTGTTGCGTTGTTCGTAATTTCCCAATAGGTTATGTAATTCCCCTAAGGCATTTCCATGTCTTAGCAACTTTATGCAGCTCTGTAAGAACTGTGTTACAACACTTAGTTGTTCTGGCAAAGTTTGTTATCCATCATACGAGATTGACATATCCAGTATCGGTGTCTGATCACTTCGCAATTGGGTCCTTGTGGTCGAAGGTTCCACGTTATGAAATATTTTTCTTGCTTCTATGAATGCCTTTTTTCTCTTGGTCAAGGTTAAATGCGGGAATTTTTCTAATTTCTTTTCTTACCCAAGGCCCATCAGTAGGCTCTAGTCTATTTAAGTGATCCTCAGAAGTCAAAGCTTCGTTTGTCCTATCATCCCCTATCACGGCTCCACTTCGCGTCACAACATGAATGTTGCGATCTTCATTTATTTTCTCAGTTGCGATCATTTGTATGTTCTGTTTCTATCCTTCTGCTCTTTTCTCTGGCATTTTTCCTTGCAAAATGGGACATGCTTCAATGACATGGTAAAATGAATTCTAGTACTTACAAGTAGTGCATGGGTTCTGATAATCTCTTGCTAAATGTCATGTTTGAGCGCAATTATAGCATACAATATGACCTCTTCCTCGTCCTTGTACAGTGTTGCATCCTCTTCCTCTGTATCCACCACGTCCTTTATATGTTCCTTGATCATACTGCACATTTTCATTATTATGCGGTGTTTCTCCTTGGACTCTGTAGACATCATGATTTCTTTCTATCATGAGATCATAAGCTCTGCAGTTGGTATCATCATGTTCAACTGGCTTACATAATTTGTAGTACAGGTTCTTTGGTGTTTGTACATATTTCTGAAGCAAGTAACAGTTTTCTGGGCGATGTCCTCTACATCGAAAAATCTCACACCATGGTCCTTATTGTTGATTTAATGGGTTCGGTGCTCCACTAGTGATGTAGTCTCTGAATACAAGACAACGTTCCTTGGAATGTCCCTCTCCTTTACATTTTTTACACCAAACCTCTTCTCTTGTTTCTTTTCCTTTCTTCATATCTTGTAGTTGTAATGTCAAATTAGCTAATTGTGTCTGTATTTGTACCATACATGTACTAGTTTCTCCTATGGGCAAGGATTCTAGTTTCATCGCAATTTCTAATGCTTATGTTTGTGAGGTTACCTTATGTTGCATCAATGGTAATCTAATATGGGGAAACAACGCAGCTATGAACCATTCTTGATGTTGTTGCGGTGATATTTCAAAGCTAACTTGATCTAATAATGCTTTGAAATTTTGATCAAACTCCCACACAGTCTCATTAGGTTTCTGCTTGATTTCTTTTAACTTTGTGATGCACTGAGATTTTGACTTAGATTTATTGAATTCTCTAATAAGTGCAGTTTTGATATTGGCTAGATAACTGTTCTGTCCAACAGAATACTTCATTGACCATGTTATAGGGTTGTCTCTAAATGTGGTAACTAACTGAGCTTGTTTTATAGCACCATCCTGTACTTTCTTAACGTTCCATATGGCTTCACAGAGAAACAAATGTTGCTCTGGGTCTTCTAGGCCAGTTCCTTTAAAAATAGGTAGTTTAATGTTGTCTTCCCTTCTTCTTCTAGGAGGTGTAGTGTTATGAGATGATGAAGGTATACCACTACTTGACTAATTCTGAGTACTTGCTCTTGCATCATTACTACTACCAGTGTTCTGCGAACTAGTAATATTTTTGTCATCAACCATGAGTTTCTGTGGAGAAATAGGCTGACATCCAGTGCGTCTAGGTTTTGTTCCGGTATCAAACTCAACCTCATATGAGTTTCGATTACTTCCTAAGTCTTTTTCTAGGAATGTGCGAGGTTTGGCTTCATGAGACCTCTTTCTAGTGTTAAATTTATACCTCTTTCCACTTCTCAAAATACCAATGTCTTCGTATGTATCACTATCTGTGTTACTAAACATTACAAACTCAAACCCTAGGAATCTGATTGCATTCTTAAGACTCCTTTTTCAGCTAGTAGCATTTTAATGTATAAACTAAGTTTTTTCAGGTACTGACCTCTAAATACTTGGAATAAATATCCTTCTTCTTCACTGTAGGAATTCAACGTGTCCACAACAAATTCTGTAGCATAGCCTTCCAGTAAGTTATCCAACCAAAATTCTATTGCTCTCGAAATTTGGTTGCCAATGCCTTTAAGCATCTGAATTAACTATGGATTCCAACTGTAGATTCTCCACCCTGGAAGTAATTTGTGCGTTCTTCTATCCTCTATATCCACTCATGCAACTCAGTAGCAAAAGATGCGAATAAAATTTGATGCAAGTCAGTGAATATATACCTCTGCAACCACTGTTTTGTGGTAAGACGCAGATGTTTGTTCTCTTTCTTCGCAAAATCAAATTCTGTCTGACTTACCCAGTTCTGTATTTTTGTCTTTTCCAGATACCACATAACATATGATCAATTCTAGCGCGGCAATGGAACTTGTTTATTGCGCTTCCTTCCTCACATTCTCATAACATAACAACATCGCATATCGCTAGTTCTTAGCCTGGCAACAGAACCATTTGTTGGTTATCAATGGTTACTCCTTGGTTGTTCTTTACTTTCTATGGAGCTAACCCAGGTTCGGCGTAGTACCTTTACTTTAGATCCAACGAAATCCCCTTCACTGGCCCTTTCGACATCAACCTGCAAGCAGGTTGAAGTCTCACTCGAAGCGAAGATGGGTGGTTACATAATCGGGGTTTTGTAACTTGATGATGCGCGATTATGCTATGCGAACTGATGTGCATAGCTTACTCAACATATACTTTGCATATTGTTACCAACATGTATCTGCACACTTTGCAGATCTCAACAACCTATAGAATTTGTTGAATCGTTGTTACTTCGCTCTTATGACGATGCATTTACCATACTTAACACAAATTTACAATGTTCATACAAGCATGTTCCACTACTTATCATATCATTCTCATTCACATTCATATGAAAACACATATATAAGCATAACATTCATGAAAATTCAATATAACAGAGATTCAACACATAACACAATTATTTACGTGGTTCACTCCCCAGATGGGAGCTATGTCCACAAGAACTTTTCTTATATTTCTTGGAAGGGGTTAACAATTCCAGCCTGCGAACTTAGCTGCAATCTCTTCTCTACAATAGATCTCTATGCACACATCTACAGATTCTTTCTCCCTCTCTTATATCTCTCAAAATATAACACAAGTTTAACAAACTCTCACATAATCTAACCCTTCCTTATAAAAAATTGCCCTTTTTATAGATTGTGCCCGAAGGTCACATCTTTACAATAACTATGGGCCAACCCTAGTACCCTAAAACCCAAAAATGGCATGGTTCTGTTGTTTACCATGCTTTATCTTTACTTCGTTGGAGCTCTGTTGTCCTTTTGCACTTCTTCCTCTGGCTTTGACGCTTCTCTGACAGTCACAGTTCTGACCACGCGGCTCTGACGCTACAGTGGTGCATCCTTCGCACCATTTTGTTTCTTTACTCCTTGCTTTTGTAGCTGACAGTCCGCCGCTTCATTCATAACTGCTCCAACTACCTTGATGGTCCTTAGTACTTTTCCTTTACTAAGGGGATATATCCTTTTCTGCCACTTCGATTCGCTCCATACCCTGCTCCAAGGAATTGCGGAGTTGTTTCTCCTAAAACTGGTCGATGTTAGGTCTCGCCTAACTTGTACTTTATCCATCAAAACTTCTTCCACTTGGGTTGCACCCAACACAATTAGACATAAAAAAAAATCACCAAAAAAAAAAATTACTTCTGAATGACCCTTACAAAAAACAAAATACCATAAAACAAATACCAAACCCAAAAAATTTAGGTTACAGATAAAATTGACGAACTTGGAAATACGAATAAAAAAATATACCAGTCACGAGATTCTCAATACAAATAAAATAATTTACCATAACACTTTGGATAACTCTATAGGAAGACAATGCAAAATAATTACCATTCCACTATAGCCCCACCATTATAATCAGTGTGCATTCATTTATATTACAAATGTCCCAAACATTAACAATAACAAACACAAATTATGAACATACACACTCTCACGAACGCCTCAGGTCCAATATGAATTGTAGAACAAGATGCTAATAAAAGCATATTTTAATCAACTTAGTCAAATTTAGTTTGAATATATAAAAACTATGTGGCATCTCTACATCAAGAGTAGTAGCCACTGACAACATATAAATGTCATTCGATGGTTTAAACATGAGAAGGCATTGAATAAATCATATCTTCTAATCTCTATAACACTTTCAAGAAACCAATACTCCAAGGATAGATAAAAAATCTGACAAGACCGAATGATCCCTATGAATCAAGAGCGCCCTAGAATTCAACAAGACTTAAAAGGAATACATGATAAATGGAAAATTTACAGTATAATACTCTATTGTAGTTACTGATAAAAAGCACACCACATTAATTATTGGATAAAAATCATGATGCAAGTCTATATTCTCTAATAAATTGCATGTGCGGTATGCCCCTTCAAGACCTGAACTTTTGGAAATGGAGATGTTGCACGAAGATTAAAATGTCGAGAAAACTAAGAATGAAAAGTGGAATCACATAAACGAAAACCTTCACCCTACAAGTGCAATCCTATGTGGGTGAACCATGAATCAATGTAGCCATTATATAGGATGAAATTGCCCTTGATTTTCCCTCCAATATTGGAAATCTAGGGCTCAAAGAAGGTAGAAACATGAAATTGACTAAAAATCTAGGTAAATGGAACCATATGCCTAAATTAAAGGGAAAATGGAGGGTGAAATAACTCTCAAGAGCCTCCATTACTAAAAATCAAGGGTGAAGGAATGATTCCACTGGAATCTCTTCAGAAATTAGGGGCGAAAGATAGATTGAAGGGAGATTTTGCTAGGGCGAAAAATAGTTTTTTCGTTTTCCTCATTAATATATGGGACGCTATTCATTTTGGATTTATTTATTTTCTAATAAATATTGGGCGAATACATTTTAACTGAAAAAACCCTTTCCATATAAGAAAATAGCCAAATCAATTTATGTAACCCCCTTAATTTAGCCCATGGGCTAAATTTATCCCCTAAAATTATCCATGATTCTTAGTATTTTTTATCCCTTTGATTGCGAATAAAACCATGTTTTCTTTGGAATGTAGGTGATCCCATGCTCAGATAGTTATGTCGTCTTTGCAGATGGCGCAAGTCGATGGTCAAAGAATCTAGCATTGGCTACTTGGGCCATTTACACCCCCTCTCAAACTCTCTACCACACCAAAGGTGTTTGCATGGGGGCACTTACAAACAACCAAGCAGAATACGATGTCATAATTGGTATTTTAAGTGATGCCATCCACATTGGCATATGCCATATACACATACACCTAGATTCCCAATTAGTTGTCTCCCAGCTCAATAATGTATTAGGTGTCCTCAACCCAATCCTCTTTTGTAATATTTTGTGAATGTGCAGGTCCTATTTCAACAGTTTGAAGCCATCTCATTCATGCATGTCCCCAAGAATACCAATGCATTCATAGACCACGTCGCAAATGAGCTGTTGGACTGGCATATGATACATCAACCATCTGTTTGACCCTGCATATAGAAACAAAGTATGTGTCTATGTGTCTGTGTTGTTCATCATAACATATCATGTGCAACTACCTACAAATATACATAGATAACATAAACATACATATAAATATCATCATCATATACATCACATACATAAAAGAGATCATACATGTGCCGCCAAAATGGTATATATATATATATATATCGAACAAAAAAAAGTATGTCCTGTACAAAATAGGGCCTCAATGGCCATATAAAAATGGAATTGGCTTCCATATGGGGGATACATAAAAAATTGACCTCCCATAGGCTCAATATATACAAAAATACAAAATGGGGCCCAAATCCCTAAACAAAACCCAGAGAGACTAAGAACTCGCATCTGTCCCGAAGGCCTTGGTTGGTCTTAGCCCAGGACTGCTAGTAGTCGGACTACCTTTGGCACCATCTCTACTGCTCCTGCAGCCTCCCCCGACTGGTCCCTCGGGGAAGGTCTACATATTTGAGGGGGCCTCTTCTCAGCTGATGGAGATGGACCATGTCTATTCCATTCTGCTCGTACCTAATGACCTGCTATGGTCACCCTCCTCATCAATCGGAGTGAACCAACACCTATCTCTACTTGTATCTAAAGAGCATGGGCCAACTCATCATCATCCATCTCATAAATATCTTGGTCATCCATGCCCTCCATCATCACCCCAAGCCTCCTCGCTAAGTCGGATAGGATTGCCTCTGCACGATCCCCTAATGCTTATCCCCTGGCGGGAGAACCCCCAACTATAGCTCTACCCGCCGCAGTAGAAATGACATCAACACCTCCTACAGGTCCAACCCCCTTGTCACGCACACAAAATCATCCTGCAACCCGTGGGGGCCTCACCGGTCCAACATATGCATCACAGGAAAGAACCCATTGTCAATATCCAATACACATGATAAATATGTGCATATATCAAATCTATGTATTTCAAAAAGACTATGTAAAAACATGAATGCGTAAATACATGTCATACCTGTGAGATCCCACCCGTGATCTGGTACCAGTAAATCTACATCCACGCGGTAGTCCATGCCACTCTAGGGGTACCTCTCCATGGGGACGATCTTTTTCTCCCACACATCCAATAATGGTGGGTGAAGACATGATCGATCTCCACTCCACCATCCTGGGAAATCACTCACCCCAAGTACATCATCCGGGTATCCCAGGCCCCCCTTGGAGGTACCACCATTTATCATCTCAAGGACATAAAACACTTGAAAAAATACGAGCATAGTACACTCTTGTGGCGAAAGGTCCTCTCTCTTGTACCACGTCGAGCATCTATCAACTGTGTTGTCAGTCCCTGTAGAAACATGGGACCCCATGCAACTCGATGCCATACTAGAAACCCTTCCCACCAATCCTAGTTGACCTCCCATAATCCTGTGCGGGGATTCTACCCCCAAAGTTAAAAGAATGGAATTCACCACCTCCTAGACAACATGGCTCTGAATATGATTCACAAGGATCTACCCTGATCTCACCGCCGCAAAATCTCCTCCAAAGTATCTAGTAAGGAGAAATTAGAGCAAGGTTATGCTACTAGAATTGTGTTGGAACTTCTTTCTCCTCTTCCCATACCTACTAGCATTCTTCAAACTCCCTTTCCACCTTCCTCCAAGGGGCAAGTGTTTCTCCCATTGTTCTAACAATTTATTTAGCATTTAGTGTGGAAAAAAAGGACCTCCCAGTGGGATATTTTTGGATTCCATTGAAGCCCACACCTCCTAGGTGACACTACATGTAATAGCTTGATCATTGGGAAATCTAAATTGGTTATAGCATTTGCTTCTTGTTTTGTTTTCATTTCGTCACTCCCTATCAAGTTATTTTCAATTTTTTGTTTCATTTTGTTTTGTTTTACTAAAAAGGGCTTGCAGGATCAATTTGGGGTCACTCACATTTTCTTTATGTACTACAATATTGGGCCTTGTTGAAAACCTTAAAGGATTAACCTCCAAAGTGGTAAGGGTTGCACACCGTTGTGCAAATTTTCCCACAACAACAACCTTATTAGATTAATGAGATTTTAACTAGGAAAAGGGATCAAGAACACCAATAAAAGAAGGAGGAGGAAGAAGAGAGATTTCCCGAGAAGATTGAGAAGAAAACCTACGAGGGAATAAAGGGAAGAATTGGCGAAGAAAGAAAATCTCTTGGCATATAGTTCACCATACAAAATTATTTAGGACTAGTATGGAGTAGTCAGTTAATCAAAACCTTAAGAAATATTGGACCAACAAAAGGGAGGAAACAGTGGCATTTCTAAACCCTCACATGGTAAATAATGATAGTTGTCTCATAGAATTGTAGAGGTATGAGAATCAAACTTAAATTGGAAGTAATGAAAATTTAATCAAAGAAGAGAATCCTTTCATACTACTAATCCATTAGACTAAGTCAATAGATGGAGAATCCATCGAATCATTAACAAAATTTTGGAAAGAAAGTATAGGGTTAGGAGTAAGCTCGGAAGGAACATGTGAGGAATTTGTACTCTATGGAAACAAGACAAACTCAAAATGAAGAAAGAAAAATTTATGCATCATTGGATCTATACCGATTTGGAACATACATATAGTGGGAAGCATTTCAAAATATTCAATATTTATGCACCAATGTATCAAATGGAAAAAATTGAATGTTGGCAAACCATCTCAGAAATGAAGGAAGTTATCTTGGTTTAGTGTTGTGTCTTGGTGGGGTATTTTAATCTAGTGCTAGATGTGGAGGGAAAAAGAGGAGGAGTGTATTCAGGGACCTGTTATCTGATATAAGAGTCGGATATTATGGGTATTAAAACCAAAAAAGGAAAGTATGCTTAGAGCAAATACAAGAGTAGGAGCAATGCATATAGCAGCAAAACTAGGTTGGTTCCTCATAAATAGTGAACATTTGTTAGAAAATTTGGAGGTCACATAAAACAATAAGTCCATTTTGTGTATTTGATCATAAACCCACATATATTTTTCTACAACAATTTGGGAACTATGGCTCCTTTATTTTTTCATTCAACCCTCTTTGGCTAAGTTTTGGAAATTGTATAAGAGGCCTTGCAAAATCATATTCAAGGATCAACCTTCTATGTATGGGAGGAGAATCTTAGGTTAACAAAGAGGGTGTTGAAGGATTGGGAAAACAAAAAATAAAAGGATATAGCCGTTGAAAGAACATAGATATTAACATAGCAGCTAAAATACCTTCAACAAAAAATGGACCAAGAAATCAAAATGCAACATCTTAGGGAAGAAAAATTTTAAGCAGGAAAATATATTTGGTATACAATAAAGCCCGAGGAAGAGCATTAGAGACCACAATCACATATACTTTGGCTGAAATTTGGTGATTGAGACACGTCTTTCTTTCATAAACAATCAAAATCTTGGTATGTACGAAATAATGTTAAGGAAATAATGAATGATGAAGGGTAAAAGCTTATTGAATACACAAAATTCAAGTAGGGGACCTTTGAGAATTTTAGAGATATGTTAACAATGGAAGATGAGGAAGATCCGACCATGGTACCCAAGATGCTTCAAAAATATTCCTAGAATAATCACTCTTGGAAACAACTTGGATTTGAATAAAGTAATATAGGAAGAAGAGGTGATAGATGCTATTTGGAATATAGAACCCAACAAAGCACCTAGACCCAATGACTTCTCCATTCATTTCTATAAATCCTATCATGGATTAATAAAACATGATTTGTGTATTATGTTGAGATGGTCAAGACACAAACCAAATTTAGGGGAAGCACCAAGTCTTCCTTCCTAGATTTACTCCCCAAGCAAACAAATCCCTCCTTGTTTGATAGATAGAAACCTATTTCCTTGTGTAATGTTGCATACAAAATCGTGACCAAAATAACAAAAAAAAACATAGTGAAAAAACCTTCCCCAATATAATTTTTAAAAATCAAGGAGGGTTTGTATAAAAATGACAAATCATTGAAATATCTTATTAGTACCGGAGTTGATCCATTTTAGAATGAACAATAACGAGAGAGGAAATATTATCAAGATAGATATGGCTAATGTGTTTGAATAGGTAGGACACTCCTTTTGTTATCTTTTCATGAAGAAATTTGGCTTTTCTAATAACTTTATAAATTGTGTAAAATCGTGTATAGGGTAGCGAACCTTATTTTGTCAAGAAATAGGGGTTTAAGATAGGGTCAGTGTCCTCTCTCCCTTGTATTATTTATAATCATGGATGACTCCCTTAGTAGAAGAATGTAAAAGTAAGGACGACTAATAGCTTACCATGCCTTAACATAATCAAAGGAGTAAAGAGATGAATCACTCTCGGTTTTATAAGGATACATTACTTTTGGGGATAGCATCAATATTTATAAATAAGATATTTAAAAGAGTTTTGGATATGTTCACTAATGCTTTAGGAGGATAAATTAATGAAAGGAAAAAAATGTCTACAAAATAGTATCTTCTTCAATCCATCCCCAGAAATTTGCAATTCCGAATTGTTGAAAAGTGGATACCTTCGGATATATTGGGATCCCTATAGCACTCAACTATCCAAAATCTATGGACTAGCAACATATAGTATTGAAAATTAAAAAAAGAATGCAATAGTTAGTGGGGAGGATTTTAGTTAGATCTAGCAGGTAGGATGAGCCTAACCAAGTCTATCATTTCATTGTTGCATCTCAACCAACATCAAGCAATATTTCTAATACCATGTCAGGGAACTTCTTCACTTTGAACCATAGAAAATAAAAGAAAATATCAGAATGGAAAAGTATTCCAAGAAGAGAGGTGGTATCTAAAGGCACCGTTACAACACTTACGCACAACACATTGTGAACAAAACATCACAATGCATTCTTCAAAGTATGATTTGAACATATCACGAATATGAACACAACCATAGGGGGTTGTTATTTTATAGTCTCTAGATATAAAAAAATTCCTTGAATTGAGGATAATCTAGTATAAAATAGGGGTCGTTGGTTCTAATCATTTTGACAAAATACGTCACATGTCCCATAGCTTAATTGATTGTTGTAGTCAAGCCGACTTTTTCCGCCTAATACGCACCTTGGGTAACATGGCATAATTATTCAAACCAATGGGTGTGTCCTTAGGGAAAAACTCACGAGTCAAGCTTGTTGTCACTTAACACTTGTTTCCTTTGTTTAGGCCATCTCCTAGCAAAGCCAAGGGGGGTGGTCCATAAGAAAATAACTAAGGATGATTATGCTAAGTTAGGAAATTGAATTTAATCTATGAGTTTTGAAATGATGACACAAGAGTTGCAAATATACATTATCTAACATCACACAAATGATTAAATAATCACAACATGAATTCTTCAAATGATTGTTAACATAGACTAGTGTTGAGAAAGTAAAAAGTGTTGTTGATAAAAGGGAATATTTTTGTAGTGCTTCTTGGGTAATTTTAATTTATTATGATGAGTTTATTAAGAATTATGGGTTAATTATTGATTTCCCCACTTATACTTTATCCTCGCTACTAAGTGCGGAGCAACAGTACCAGGTGTACAACATAGTGAGACACAATATGCTTAAAGTAACCCCCTAAATCTGTAGTATGTTCAATGTGAACCTCTTACTAGTCATTAATATCTCCTTTATGATGGTTAACCACAGATTAGGAAAGCATGCGATGGTCACCAGAGCATATTGGTGGATAAAGTTTAGATTCATTACTCTTTATTACAAAATGAAATAAATGAAACGAAACTAACTTAATCTAACTAAGCAAATGGTTATTAAATCCAAATCAAAACAAAGCAAAAAAGGGAAAAAGGTTCACGCCATGAAAATGATGCAAATCCCCCAAGGGGGATGGGATGTGGGCACTGGGTATACCACTTGATTTTATTATTAATTTTACAATTTTATGGGTGGATGCCTTTGGTCCCTGATAAATCATGGTCCAAAGGCTTACAAGTTTCACATATTCAATTTCAAATAAGGTTGGGTGCTTCTGGGGTCTCAGATGGCTTGAATCTTTGAATTTTCGGAAGCACTTCCTATTACATGTTCGTAAAAAAGGTAAAAATAGCCACCTGAAAAGCACAAAAATGATAGACAACCCACTAGAAGTACAAAAAGCATTTCCTAACCTTAAGTAATGAAAGATAGAACATAAGCACAAGTACTTAAACAAGAACTATATCTACTAAAGATAAGGCTTGAATAACTAGATCTAGTTAAGAGAAAGCATACTTAAACAAATCATTTCTAGATATTCTAAAAAAATACTAATTAGCTAAGCATGCAATATCATAACTAAAGAAGAATTTTAATTTAAATATGAAGGAAAGAGGGAAGAAGAAGCTGAAAGCCCGAGAAATTTTGGGAAATGGAGTCTCCTAGTGGAGAGTTGAAATGGAGTCTACTGGTGGAGAGTGGAGGGACTATGTCCTTCTGAAAGTGATTGGAAATATGGAAGACTCAAACAAGATTATCCAATCCTTCTAGGTAGGCAACCTGCATAGTTAAAACTACTTGCAACAAAAAGCGTCAAATACAATGCTTCTTATACCAAAGATCATAATAGTATGCATATTACCCAATAAAAAATTGAAATCCTATATCTCTATGCATCAGCAAGCAACAAATAAAATTGATCTCAAATCATTTATCCTACTAATTGGTAACAGTTCTTCATAGGCCATATTAACAAATATGTAACAAATAGAAACAACTCCACTACGGTTACCTCATATACCTTTGATAGTATATCCACACACATAAGCCATACACCATATATTTGACTCCAAAACCTTTTTTATTCCAAAGAGTAATACAATAAAAGAGCAAATCCTAAGTAGCCTTTTGATCCTATGACCATGCCAAATACAAGAGAGAATGGTTTCTTAAATAGCCAAAAGAAGCCTAGGGGGTTAGTTTCCCAAGGGAGAGTGAAGCTTGAGTGGAGAGGAGTTGATTGGAGTTCACTAGAGGTGGCTTGGATTTGATAGAGGTGGATTCAAAGTTGATTTGGGCCACCTCTCAGTCAAGAGATACGTCCCCTCTCAAATACTAACAACTCACCACAAGGAATGCACCCCTCTCTCTCAAATGTGCCCTATCTTCATCAAAGATGTACCACCTCTAAGAGGGATCCTCAACCACTAAATCAATCAAGAGATTAGCTATTGGTTAACTTACATTTGATTGCCAATCCACTTACCACCACTCCACTTGACTGAAACATGTTCTGAACAAACTTCCATAAATAATCGGATGTTGATTTTTCCCAATTATTATGTCTCTTTTGGATTTTTTGAGAAAAATCATATTAAGCGATAAATCATCACTAATTTTGATCTCGAAGTGGGTACATGGGTAAAGTGGGTGCTCCGCGTTATAAAAAAAGTACCCCCATGGAAAATTTGACCCCCTAGTACCACTTTTATGCCTTCAAAGAATTCAGAGAAGTTTTTCCGTCGGGTAGAATAATATAATACATCCCCAAAAATTAGGGGGCAATAGAATGTTAAATAATATTAATGAAATTTAGCTTGTGACATGTTAGGTTGAATATTGGGGATATTTGGGGATATTTGATTCTTTTTTAATGAGAGGTATTTGTTATTTCTGTGGATATAGCCCTTAATAATGGTGAACCATACTTGAAAAAATATTAATGAAATCGGATTAATTAATTAATTGAGTTTAATTGGAGTGGTTATGAGATTGAGCGTTAACATTATACTTTTAAAATCTAGGATTTACCTTAAGTACCATCCTCGATATAAAAAAGATGTTAAATTTATCTTAAAATAATTTAAAAACAAACTTAATATTTAAGTTTGATAAACACTTGGAATGAAACATATAATTAATATAGCCAATAGAAAATGTTAAGTCATACTTTTTTACCCTAAAATAATTAACAAAATGGCACATTTCCCCTTATATGGGTCACATTACATTAGTTTTGTTAGTTATGTTGGCTTGGGTCAGTTAGTTGGAATTGTACCTCTTTGTCTCCTATATATAGGAAGGAGACCTTCTTAAAACATTCTATAAAGATGTGTATATACCCTACCTCTCCAGATTTGAAGTTGTGACCTCCTAAGAAGAAACACATGTTCTAAACAATTAGGCCACTCAAGTTATATTAATTTATTCAATTGTTCCTTTATTAATTAATTTTCCCCTTTTTAGTTCCACTCCCTTTTATTTAATTATTCAAATTGTATGTATCACCCCTAAGTCCATATTTTGTGTTTAATTTTTAATTCATGTTTTTAACCTTTTTTTGTTATACTTTGACTTTATATTTGTATTAAAAAAATTCATAATATTTTATAACGTTTTGTAATATTTTTATATTAAATTTAATATTTTGAAAATACAAATTGTTTTGGTGAATATTTAAAATTTAATTATTTTATTTTATGATTGGTTAAAAAATATGAAGTAACAAATTATTTATGCATAAATGTGAAATTGTTAAATAAAAATATTGATTTTAAATTTAAAAATTAGAAGAAAAATAAAGCTACCTTGTTTCATTATTTCATTATGATGATGAATAATTCCATATCCATTAAATTAAAAAAAAAATTGCTAAGCTTGTCCATATATGTATACATAGTCTATCTTACTCGTTTTGAATAAAACCCTATGATTTTTTTTAACAATAAACACCAAGATTCTTTGAAACAAATAGTTAGAAAATAATTTTCTTTTAATGAAACACAACAAACATATAATAAACATGTTTACGTGGATTTATCTTAACTCCCATTGTATATAAGTTAATTTATTATTATTTTAAATTTAGACCTTCTGAAAAATATGTAAGTGTAGTCTCAAATATATGGAATGGTTTTATTAGAGTCTTTTAATGGAATAATAATTGGATCACTTGGCAAGTAGGTAATGGTGAAAATGTTTTGGTTGGAATTGATCCTTTAATGAGAAATAATGGACATTTTTTGTTATCTGAATCTCTCTTGGATTACTTGGCTGAATTTGGGTTTTCTATCTTGGCTCATATTCGAAGACCTTCTTGGATGACACCAAATGGTTGTTATTGGATCCAAACTGAAGATTTAAGGATTCAAGGGAATTGGACTACTAAATGGAATGAATACATGTTGACATTAAACATAGCAGGTATCAAGCTCAATGAATATGAGAACAAATTGGTATGGTGTTGAAATAATCATACTAGGCAGGTAAATGCAAGGGATTCTTTTGATCCTATATTTGTATCTTCTTTTGTTGAAAATGATGTTAAATGGTGGTATGGGAAGATATGGAAATGGAATATTACGTTGAAGCTCAAATATTTTTTATGGTTATGCTTAGAGAATTGTTTGTTGACATGTGATAATTTGGTTAGGAGAGGATGGTATGGGCATATCCATTGTGTTTTATGCAAAAGGGATTATGAATCCATTGACCATATCTTTATTTTTTTCCAGTTTAATAAGATGGTTTGGAAGTAAATTTATGAAGATTTGCATATAACACAAATTTGGGGTACTTTTTGTATTGAAGATAGTTTCAGATATTGGGGATAGTTGGTTATTCATCATAAATTATTACCGATCTTTGTTTGTTGGGATATTTGGAATATGAGGAACAAATTTTATTTGAGGATTATATCCCCAATGCATAGGTTTGTGGTATGAGAGGCCTGGGTTTGTACAAAGAATATCAAAATGTGGTGAGAAATATCAAGCAGAAACAAATTTCTACTCGTTCCCTTAATTTTTCTTTTCTTATTGGTTTTTTTAACAGGGCTTCTTCAGCTAGATCATGTGTTTGTGGAGTGATTCTAAAACTAAATGAAGAAATTTTTTATAAGGTATATATGTCCGGTGTGGTCATGTTACCAACACCAAAGTTGAACTTTTGGCTTTGTTGGGTTTTCTTCAATCTGCAATACTTAATGGTATTATCTCTTTATAGGTTTATGGTGATTCCCAGGTGATTATTCAGTAGGATAGAAGTCAATTTACACTACAGGTGTTACATTTGTACCAATGGTGCCAAAGAATTAAGAATATGAATGCGGAATTCTCATATATATCTATGTCACATATCTACAGAATTTTCAACAATGATGCAAATTTTCTTTCAATTAAGAGAGTCATGGATCTTCCTAATGGAACATTGTACTTTGAATAAATTATTGAAGACTATGTGGTCTCCGAAGACTATGTGGATGCACACTATTTTGTCCTTTGATTAAGTATGGTTTTGTTTCTTTGTAGTGCAAACTCAATATTGTTGTTAGTTTATTTTGGGTTCAGGTGTTGATGGATTGTAATTGGGATCAATTTTGGTTTTTTGATGGGTTTTGTTGCCAATAATTAACTTAGGTTAAGTCCAAAGTGTAGCTAGTAGTTGGTTGAGTATGTGGACAATATTGGATGATATTCATAATGTATCTACATTATGTAGACATGGAGGATGTATGTCTTCCTTTTCTTTGATTCTAAGGAATAGCAAGAAAATGGGTTTTTTTCTACTGAAAAAAAAAAAGATAGATACCGAGATCTCTTTTGAATAAGTTGTAAAGTACCAAAAATAAGCTATAAGGAAAAAAATTGATGTGAAGGTAATTTCAAAATACTAATTCCTTCTGCTTGGTGAGGCTTGAAGGCTTGGCTTCTGGTGGGTAAAGGGCTAAAGGCTAAAGGGTTCTGACTCAAGGTGAAAGGTTCAAGGCTGAAGGTGGATTTGTTTAGGCTTCTGGCTAAAGGTAATCATTTTTTTTTGTGACTCGATCAGTTGAATAATAGGATAATAATTATACTAATACTCCTCCTCGTTTAGGTCAAAAGAAGTCGAGCGACCCCCACCAGTCAAGAGCCAGGGGGAGCGTAAAGATATTTCGACATAATAAATTGGTAACATTATATAGGAAATATTCTTAAAAATACATAAATCATAATTACAATTTAAATTTTAAGATGGAAATAAAAACCATTTACTTGCATGGTGTTTTAGATAATCCATGACATCACATCTTTCTTTAAAATACAAATTAAGATGATTATGTTTCAAGCTCCATTTAAATGTTGTAGTTTGGGTTCTATTGATTGTATCACGTTCAAAGGAAATTGATTTATATCTATCTGTTTTACTGTTTTATTTCTCATATTCTCAAAATGTTTATGGTCTTGGATGACTCATTTTTTAACTCAATTGTACAAATTTGGTTGGCTTGATAGTGTTACATGATTGGCCCAAGCTAAAATTTCATTGTATGGTTATCTATTTTGTCACACCAAAAATTCAACTTTTCACCTAATTTGGTAAAGATAAAATAGTTTTGTTTAAAATGCCTACACAAGGAAGTAAGCAACAACATTTTTCCTTTGGATAACTATGAGTTATGCATGTGGAACAATGTGTGCTAGGAAGTTGACCTCTTCAAATATGCTTCTCATACCCTTGTGTGCCCCTCTTCCAATATCTCACAAGATTCTTACCCCTCACCCAGTACATTGGTATTCATTTAAAATTAAAGTGTTTGATGCTTGATTTATTTAGGATAGTTCATTACATTCCTTTAAAATCAATGAGTTTGATGATTATCATGGTAAATATAAGCTAATATCATATATCCAACTTCTAGATGTGGCCTATATCAATACAACATAAAATATCTTGATGTCAAAGTGTTTACCAGATATCCATATGGAAATCTCTTGTTACTTGTGTCTTAAGAGTTTTAACCATTTGAACTACCACCATTAATTGGAAAGGGATACATTCTAAGTAAGGTATGATCAAGGAAGTGAGACTACAAAGGATGCATTTGGAAGCATTTAAATGATTGCCTCCTTTTCTGTAGAGGAGAAAGTGATGATCCTCTACATTGAAAAATGTTCCACAACCTTGAAAAGTAGAATTCAACAAGGATTTATAAGTGGAATTAGTTTTGGCTTCTTAAATTTCCTATTGTTTTCAGTATATGCAATCAACATTTGGGTAGGGGCTCAGATGGCTAAAGACGGGGAGACAAATTTTTGTAAGTAAGGGATATTTAATAAAAATGTGCTTGAAAAAAATTGATTATGAGAATGAATTATTTAGTAAGTAAATTTGGAACGACTAAATTACTAGATCTAAAAAAGTGTACAATATTCATTTGTTTGACTTTATGAACCCCAATTGAAGTGCTTCCATTATCGAAGAAACAATTTTTCCACTTTGGACTTAAATATTTGCAACATTTGAGTCTCATATTCCATAAATATAAGCTCAGAGTGTTTGTGGAAGGTGTTTTTCCCCTCAGTGATTGCCTTGGGGGTTTGTCAATCAATGGACAAGGCCCTAGATATTGGAAAAGTTAAAGCTTCAATCAGTTCAATGTTTAAATTTCTTGATCGTAAATCATGAAAAATCGATGCAAGTTATGTGTAGCTCAATGTTGAAGAAGTCAATTCACGGTGAGCCAGGATATTGAGCGTGAACAAGCAAATTCTACCCAGCAATCGCTCAAATTCTGTGGTTCTTCAAGAACGAATACACTCCATAAATCATAATGACTTGATGCTACATTATGCCCCAGTTACAAAGAAATTGTACAAGCATGGATTCGAATCCCACTTCTAAAAGCAGGTCGCGTTATTTCTTCTACGTTCTTCTCATAATTTGGTCGAGTGGATCTTCACTTTCTCAGCTGGCTGTTGGGCATGCTATTTTTATTTTGCTTCCAAAAACAAAAGTCCATCTCAACACTCAGCAGCCACCGTTTTGATGATGAGTATCAGTTTACAAGATCTGATTCCCTGCTCCAAGGAGGACCGTACGCAAGCTCTACCCCTATCCTTATTTTCTAAGTGGTTCTCCGTTAATAGAACAATGGTAAAATGACCACATAGTGGAGTTCAATGAGATACCAAAACTAAAGTTCTGAGTGCAAAATACTAAATTTGATAGTGAACAAATTCAATTCCTCGATCACTTTGAGGCTCATAATCGCTTGTGAACCCTCCAGGTACTTGCAAAGGTTATACTCGAATTAGAGATAGCAGAGCCACCATAATGAGCTAGTATATTTGGTGGCAGAGGAAAATCGAATTAGAGATAGCAGAGCCACCATAAAACTAACGATTGACAAATACAAATGAATAAAGTGTGTTGGTGATGTATGCAAGTAGTTCAAATTGTGACCATGAGCAAGGAATAACACAGGTAGCACAACTAACAAATAATCAGGTCGTGGAGACACTTAGGGTTTCGACTGCATAGAGGTTAGCTCTAAATGTTTTCCTCAAGTGCGTAGGAGATAACTGGGAAGAATGCAGACAATGATAGAAGTGGAAGACAAAGCATGTGCATATTTGACGTAACAAAAACTAATACAAATGAATAATACCTTAGTATGCAGTTTGAAGGTCAACAGAGCTCGCAGGTAGAGGTTGGAATGCAACAGACATTAATCACAGGCCATGGGGCTCATAAAGCTCTAATACCACTGTTAGGTTTCCCACTAGGAAAATAAGGAATAAACTCAAGAAGGCAGAAAGAGATAGGCGTGAAAGCGCACTGTATTTCTCATTAGCCAATTGTACATATAAATACAATGAGAATGTCCCTTGGGTTTCATATTCCCAAGTGGACTCTTGGACTCCCAGGTGACTCTTGGTCTCCCTTTCACATTGATATTCCTCACACCAAGGATTAGACTCCAACACTATGCATGTGAAATTTTTTCCTAAAAAAGTTTAAATTCTAGTTTCTCGAAAGCAAAAGGTCCTTGTACATCACTCTGACACAAATATTGCAATGAAACATGATTTCAACGAGCAGCTATGAACATTTCACAACTCTCAATAGTTCATTTAATTTGTAGGTATTTTGTGTTAGATTGAACATACATTATGCTTCAGTGGTTGAAACTAGAAATAAGTTTAGAAATTGTATCCATCATGAAATTGACTCTTTGAAACTACAGATGATAGAAGAACATTGACTCATTCATTTTTATGAATTTATGAGCAAACATGACCCTCAGTGTTACAAATTAACAACATTTGGATCATGGAAGTGATAAAATAGTAGTAGTAGGATATATTGCTACAATGTTATATATATATATATATAATTTTGTTTTGTATTTATTTATTGTTTTGAATAATTTGTTCATTTTATATCCTTTTATTTCTAAACATAAAATGTAGGGTCTAAGTTGCAAGCAACTCTTGTTTTTAATAGTACATTTAAAGTTAGATAAGTTAGGTGAGGGTGATTCATTAGAATTTCCTTTAAAATATGGTTATACAGTTTTTTCTAAATTTTTTAATAGGAAAATCAATGATTAAGTTGAGGTTAAATTCTTGGTTATGGATGTAATAAAGGTTTTAAATATTTTTGAAGGTGATTTTAAAATTATTGTAGGATAAAATCTACATTATTTTAATTGATTGTATTAGAAAAAAAAATTAATAAAAAAAATCTAGTTTTAACATGTCTTTGATTGTTCGACCATGGATTTGACTCTAGAGTGGTTGTCTCCCCTTCTTGATGAAGTTGCATCCTTCCATGCCTTGGTGGTGTCTTTCGGGAAATCTATTCAAAAATCACAATCCTCAAGATTTGTGAAGAAAAATAAGCATTTCCATGAAGTTAAACTTCCGATATTCACCTCTAAAAATATGGCCTTGGCATTGGTTGGAAGATTGATTGTTCTCCTTCATGAAGAACTGTGCATACCTAGGTTTAGAAAAAATACCATGTATTAATCAAAGGAAATATTACATGTTATGTTTGTGGTAGAGGATTGTATGCCGTCTTATTTGAAAAAAAGGAGGATCATGATCTTACTATTAAAAAGTAGCCCTTACTTCATTGGCCTTAGGGTATGTATTTCTACTATATTTGAATTGGTGGACTTTATATTTTGACCTTGAGAGGATGTACCATCGACGATCCTTGTATGGATAAGACTTCCTCATTTACCCATTCGTTGCATGAATGAATATTTTCTCATAAATATTGGAAAATATTTGAGTAAATATATGAATAAATCGGGTGAGGGGGAATATGAAGGAGCCCGCAAGCATAAGGAGCTGTGAAATAACATCTTGGAGAATCTCGGTAATTCCTGGACATGTTCTCTAGTTCATATCATCAACATATCCATGGACAAGAAGCTGAAAGGGAGTGCATGATGGATAAATCAAGTACAGGTTGAAAATAATGCAAGGGAAGAAGAGCTATAAAATACGGTCCGAGTCCTACAAATACAAGTGCAAGGTCTATCAGTTGAATCCATTAATACACCTGATATCCTTGCTGATCAAAATATGAGGCAAAAAAATTTGGAGGATGAGTGCTATTCTCTTTGTTCAGAGATAGAGGAACTGCATGGCATACCATCTCCAAAGGTTTCAATGGAGGAGTCCTCCCTTGGACCAGAATGCAAAATTCTTGATCTCAATCAGACACCTCCTATTGAAGATGTAGAGTATCCACCAGAAGTTGTTGAGGAACTAGTGAAGAATGAGACAAATGACCTAGTAGAGGAGGGAAAAACAGGGAAGTCTACCACCCTTAGTTTTATATGATGAATTGTTTTTGTATTCAGATCCTAGGAATTTCCTATCGGTTGTACTAAATAAATAATTGGAAAATTTTGTATAAATGTAAGCATGGTTTTTAACCCTATAGGCACTCAGAACATAAGTATACCTCTATAACATATGAGTCTAATGTGTTAAATGGACATATGTTACCTTTTGTATCATCTGTAATATTTTTGCAGCTTTGATAATACAATTATTTTCCAATTTATTTAATATATATATATATATATATATATATATATATATATATATATATATATATATATATATGATTTCCTATAGGATCACCAGGGCAAGGTCGATCCTTGCTTCAGTCATTGTCTCCCCTTGAAGAAAGCGTAGAACCATTTTCCTCATCCTCTTGTGGAAGAGGCATCCCCTCATTTTATCCCCTCGGAGATAGCTTGGAACCCTTTGTTTCACCCTATCACGGATGAGACCATACTTTATTTCCACCTCTCGACGGAAATCCACCCACTTCTTCTCCCCCCTTCAGAAGGAGGGGATACAACATCCTCGTCTCCCCATCAGTGATAGATATATCCACCACATATCCCCCATTATCCCCTTCAAGGAAACAACACACAACATACAATAACAGGACCTACTCCCAACCTAACTTTCATGGCTAGCCTAAATCTCCTTGATGTGGCCAATTTGATTAATAACCCTATAACAAATGATCAAGCATGGCCATCTATTTCATACAAGATTCCCTCTGATATCCCAATGTTTGAATGGAAACAAGGACATGATCTAGCCAACCACGTCATGGCATTCCAATTATGGTGTTCTTCCAACGACATAGTGGAAGACTCAATGAGGCTTCACCTTTTTCAACAAACCCTTACCAGAATGACTGCAAAAGGTTATGTGAACTTACCAGGAACGACCTATGCCACCTTTGGGACATTGGCCACTGCATTTCTCACATACTTTCAACTTCCCATTTTCCATGACCTCACACTTGAAATTCTCACAAAATTTCGACAAAATACCTCTACCCACACAACGGACCACATCCATGAGTAGCATACACACCGAACATTGTGTAAAATCAAAATACAACCTCATTTCCTGTTGGATTGGTTCTTTAAGTCACTCCAATCGACTATTACAAAATATGTGGCAACCTCCATGCCCCTAACTGAGACTAGGCCACCCTAAATGTCCAACATTTCGATCTTATCTATGCAAAATATGGATACTTGTACACCATCCTGCCCAATGCCCTGTGTTTGCACTAGAAATTGTACTCGAATGCAAAAGTAAAAGCTAGAACATCCAAAACAAAAACTAGAAAAAAGGTTTAAATTCTAAGAATTGTGAAGGAATCATTCATGGATAGGAAAGAAAAATATAACAAGGCTGATGTATAACAATATGGTTAAATCAATAAGTCTTTGAAAACTAGGGATTAATCATAACACAAACCAAATCCAATAAACCAATACTTCAGTAAATCCCACCCACTCAGGAGCATTTCAGGATAAACACTTTTATCATAAAATGAAATCATAAGTAGGGTGATCAAGCTGATCAGAAACTTCCACTAAAACAATAGATTAAACATGGCTCATATATATGCCAATCCAAAATGTAGTCTTCAAAAGAACTTACAGAGAACCCTTTACAAGCTTGATAGCACAAACTGATATGTTCTAGCCCTTTCCAGAAAACCCCCAGCCTCTTGGTTGCAACTCCCCCCGGTACATGTTTTTTTACATTCATTATATAGAAAGGAAATTGTTTACAATGATAGGATCGAATACAACAAAAGTGGATCTCAGATCATTCTTTACCAAACATATAAATCATAATTCAATTTCCAAAATCAAAGTCAATCCTGGATCCTATTTTTATGCAAATAATTTGACCAAAGCTAATTTTCAATCCATGCTTGATCTCGGGCTACTGACTAGCCAAATATGTTCTAAAAAACCTTTTCGAGCCAAACATCAAATCATTGAAAACTAAATTTCCTTTGCATATTTGAAGAGTTTCCAACCAAAATCATTGGATATGTCCACCTTAATATTTGGAAACTGATAAAAGGTAGATGAGAAAATTGAGCATTTTCTCCAAGTCTTAATATACTGTGTATGCAGAACTGAAAAATGAAAGCAACTCTGTAGTGTCTCTGAGCTAATATAATGCAATGGTAAAATATTGAGGAAAAAATTTGAAAGTCATGAGATTGCATCCCCATTATCCATGTGATATCTCCATGTAAGGTAGATTTATCATTTTAAAACTCTATAGAAATATTGATGCTCAACCTACTAGAAACAATGCTGCTATCTCTATCCTTTGTTTCAGGTCTCCAATATATAAGAAGAACCACATAATATCGTATTTCTTTATAAAAGGAATGTCTTCATATGCTCATAAAAACTACTTCCTCTGTAACAGAACGATGAGGCCATAATCCATACATCTTCATGCCCTTTCCATAGTTGAAAGCTACTAGCCAATTCTTTTAAACAATTTCTAAGAGAGAGAACATTATCTCACTTGTGGCACAGTCCTCCCATTTGAAATCAATCCACACACTACCTCTTGAACAAATACGAATGTCACTTCCATTGATATTTGAGCGAGGGCATAAAGAAGAGTTGAGTATGTTCTTGCTAATTGCCAGAACTCCTCTTGATAGCCTTCATCATTCAGAAATCTGGTTCTGGAAGTAATTTTGATGTAACTGCAAGTTTCACGGTGATAGTTCTCGAGCAGTCTTCGACACTTGGTTTGATTTCGATGTGAGCATGGATGCCCATCACTCATCTGGCATTTGTATTAATGTCTAGTGACATTCGACAAATGCACCAATGTGTCAAACGCTTCATACATTCGACCAACTCTCCCTCGAGACATTTGTGTGATGAAAAATATCTTTGGAGATACTTCAACACCTCTAGACTTCTTACCATGACACCTGGTTGCTTGCTGTCTAGACATTTGAACTCATCTTTGACTCGAATGATTGGCATTCAAATGATCTCTGAACACACTTTCCTTTACACTAGGATGCTCGTTTAATCTCCCATGTTTGATATTTGGCACACTGACCAAACTTAATAACAAGTATCGATGCCTCTAAAGAAAGGGGAAGACTCCTTTTGCATTGCTAGTTTTTCATGCACTTCATCCAGAATGAGCACCTTATATTGCAAAAATGCAGCTATCCTTTCACCTATTAGCTCCTCCAGTAAGACACCATAAGGTTAATGATAGTTTTTTATCTTGTTTTTACATACACGCTACCAGAATATAAACAACTTTGATGGGACAGATCTGGTGACAACATCTGGCTCTGGATGGGGATGGCATGCTCCATGCGAGCTGCTAAGAACAAGAAGACCCGGTGCCTTTCATTCCATCGATGCAATAAATTCTACATGAAAACTAAAATTTGTATAGTGCCTTATCCATTGGGTGATGGAGTCATTCAAATCTCATTCCCAACCTGTTCCAAAACTTGCAACCTTGCTTTTCTAAGTTAAAAAAAAACAAACTAAAATTGCTCACTCGAAACCATACTTACTGAAAACAAACCTCATATTGCAAATTGAAGGAAATGCTTGAGACATAAAGCTTATTTATTTACAACTCCCATTCTAATCATTTGCTTCCTTTCGATTAGGTAAAATCATGCTTCCAATGAAGCCATACAAATATCTGACTAACTGGTGAAACTTCTGATATGGAAATGATGAATAAAGGAGCCCATGGAATACCAAAATGCATTTCAAAAGAACAGAGAAGCCAACCTTCATTGACAAAAACAATCTAACATTTGAACTGCTCAAAGACTCCATATAATAAGAAAACGGATCAATGAAGTTATAAAGAAGTACCTCTTGCTATTTTTTCAGTTGAAGATCAAAATATCTCTGCATATTATTTTCTTCATGATCGCTACTAATTTCATTTGTTTGCAGATCTGAAAGTTGATGTAGGCTACCTTCAATGATTTCACTGTTGCTCGTAGTTTGTTTAATATTTGTTGCAGATCCAATTTCAGGAATGACAAAAGCAGGCTTGTCGATCTCTTGAAATCTTTGGTATGTTTCTACTTGAAAAAGAAACGTTGGTAGCTGATCTAATAACTTCTCTTCATCATCCTATTTTTTCACTAAAGTTGGATTCATAATTATCAAAGATAGGATCATTGCTCCTCAAATCAATGGAAGTTAATGTGAAAATCTTGTCTTCATCATCCAGATACTTATCAAAAATAGGTTGATCATAAATGGGTTGGCCGTGAAGGGATTCCACATGTGCTGTGATAAATATTTCCTCCTCATTATCGGGATATTCATGAAGATTAGGTTGATCTTCAACAGCTAACTTATCATAATCAAAAGAACTAGAAACATTTGAGACAATGTCAAATGTGTCTTTAACATGATTGTTGTCAATAACTTGGATGTCACAATGAGCGTGAGATTCTTCCTTAAAAACAACAGTTGAAAATGTTTTCTTTATATCTTCAACATATTTTGAAACCACATCTTCTTCATTGTCTATTTCTAGTTCATGTTTATGGGAAAACACATCATCTTGAAGATCATTAGAGAGCTGATGAAGATTGTGAGGAACAATTTCTTCTCTATCTATATCTTCAATCTCATCATGCAATTCATATTCCTCACAACAATTTTCAAATAAAAACTCATCTGAAAAGTATGTTTTATAGTGCTCATGGAATACTGTGTGGAAATCCTTCGAGGATGAAATGCTGGAAGGAGGTAATGAGAAATACCATTCACGTGCATCACCATTCAATGAATACATGAACATATTCATACGAACATCTTCGTGTTGTAGATCTAGCAGATCTATGCACTCATGAAACTTAATGAGGTGATCTGCACGAATGTCTTATTTCCTTTCTCTGAAGATAGGCATAAAATATCCCCATTCTGTCATATTCAGTACTAGATGTGGGAAACCAATAACTACAGAAAATTTAAGAGGTGCAAACCTCCGAGCCACAATGGCCTTCATTCGATCATTTGATGTCATTCTGGATCTTCAATCAGTGGAGTCGCCTCTAGATTCTTTGGAGTTTCCCGGTGAAGAAATCTGCAATCATATAAGTGTCCACTTCTTATTCACCGCCAAGAAGAGGATCTAATCAATATCAAACCCCGGGGAAGATAATTTCGTTTCTTCATTCCCCGGCAACAGCGCCAAAAGATGTTTTCACTAGAAATTGTACTCAACTGCAAAAGTACAAGCTAGAACATCCAAAACAAAAACTAGAAAAAAGGTTTAAATTCCGAGAATTGTGAAGGAATCATTCATGGATAGGGCAGAAAAATATAACAAGACTGATGTATAACAGAGAATGGTTAAATCAATAAGTATTTGAAAACTAGGGATTAATCATAACACAAACCAAATCCAATAAACCAATACTTCAGTAAATCCCACCCAAGCATTTCAGGATAAACACTTTTATCAGAAAATGAAATCATAAGTAGGGTGATCAAACTGATCAGAAACTTCCACTAAAATATTAGATTAAACATGGCTCTTATATATGCCAATCCAAAATGTAGTCTTCAAAAGAACTTACGAAGAACCCTTTACAAGCTTGATAGCACAAACTGATATGTTCTAGCCCTTTCCAGAAAACCCCCATCCTCTTGGCTGCAACCCCCCCCGGTACATGTTTTTTTACATCCATTATATAGAAAGGAAATTGTTTACAATGATAGGATTGAATACAACAAAAGTGGATCTCAGATCATTCTTTACCAAACATATAAATCATAATTCAATTTCCAAAATCAAAGTCGATCCTGGATCCTATTTTTATGCAAATAATTTGACCAAAGCTAATTTTCAATCCATGCTTGATCTGAGGCTGCTGACTAGCCAAATATTTTCTAAAAACCCTTTTCGAGCCAAACATTGAATCATTGAAAACTGAATTTCCTTTGCATATTTGAAGAGTTTCCAAACAAAATCATTTGATATGTCCACCTTTATATTTCGAAACGGATAGAAGGTAGGTGAGAAAATTGGGCATTTTCTCCAAGTCTAAATATACTATGTATGCAGAACTGAAAAATGAAAGCAACTCTATAGTGTCTCTGAGCTAATATAATGCAATGGTAAAATATTGAGGAAAATTTTTGAAATTCATGGTATTGCATCCCCATTATCCATGTGATATCTCCAGGTAAGGTAGATTTATCATTTTAAAAATCTGTAGAAAGATTGATGCTCGACCTACTAGAAATAATGCTGCTATCTCTATCCTCTGTTTCAGGTCTCTAGTATATAAGAAGAACCACATAATATAGTATTTCTTTATAAAGGGAATGGCTTCATATGCTAGTAAAAATTGCTTCCTCTGTAACAAAACAATGAGGCCTTAATTCATACATCTTCATGCCCTTTTCAAAGTTGAACGCTACCTACCAATTCTTTTAAACAATTTATGAGAGAGAGAATGCTATCTCACTTGTGGCACAATCCTCCCATTTGAAATCAATCCACACACTGCCTCTTGAAAAAATACGAATGACACTTCCATTGATATTTGAGCGAGGGCATAACGAAGAGCTGAGTACGTTCTTGCTAATTTCCAGAACTCCTCTTGATAACCTTCATCATTCAGAAATATGGTTCTGGAAGTAATTTTGATGTAACTGCAAGTTTCACGGTGATAGTTCTCGAGCAGTCTTCGACACTTGGTTTGATTTCGATGTGAGCATGGATGCCCATCACTCATTTGGAATTTGTATTAATGTCTAGTGAAATTCGACGAATGCACCAACGTGTCAAACAATTCATACATTTGAGCAACTCTCCCTTGAGACATTTGTGTGATGAAAAATATCTTTGGATATACATTCAACACCTCTAGACTAGACTTCTTACCATGACACTTGGTTGCTTGTTGTCTGGACATTTGAACTCAGCTTTGACTTGAGTGATTGGCATCCGGATGATCTCTGAACACACTTTCCTTTACACTAGGATGCTCGTTTAATATCCCATGTTTGATATTTGGAACACTGACCAAACTTAATAACAAGTATCGATGCCTCCAAAGAAAGGGGAAGACTCCTTTTGCATTGCTGGTTTTTAATGCACTTCATCCAGAATGAGCACCTTATATTGCAAAAGTGCAGCTAACCCTTCACCTATTAGCTCCTCCAGTAAGACACCAAAAGATTTAAAGATAGTTTTTTATCTTTTTTTACATACACGCTGCCAGAATATAAACAATTTTGATGGGACAAATCTGGTGACAACAGCCCACAACATTGATATTTGGATCCTACTCCTGCGGATTCATCACATTTGGTGGATGGGATTATCAGGTCCATTTCGAAACAAGGAAAGGTTCCTCCTCCTCCTCGTCCTCCTATTCCATTTAACATGGCACTGCAATACCTACCCATCCCTCCCATGTTAGCACCCCATGCTCTTGCACCAAATCCTTTGTTTGTTTAGCTATAGTATGGACCTTACAGTCCTACTTATCCCATTGCAAGCCAAGAGTGAATGGTACCTCCACCGCAAATGGTGCAAGCCACTCCTACATCTACATTAAATGGATTGCAAACTACATATATCCTACCTCCAGGGTATAAACCTTATTACCTATTTCCATGTTCTCCTGGTTCATCCCCCATGCCTCACAGCTGATTCAATTTAGCTCAACCTTATTTTGCACACCAAGCTCAATAGTTTGACCAGTTGAACACCGTAACTCCCTAGAATCCCTAAAATCAGGGGAATAAGAAAGGTAAGAACAAAGAGAACCAATAGCAGGGAAAAGGGTGCAACCCCTCCATAACAAAACCTGAACTAGGATAACCAGACTACGGGGGATAATAAACCCCCAAAGAAAGGGAATAAATCCAACCCAAGGACCGATTATTGTTGCTCCATTTGCAAAGAGTATGGTCACTAAACACATCATTTTCCTCTTATCCTCAACTGCCAATAGTTCGTGGAAGCCAAGAAAAAGATATTGATGAATCCCCCTTAGGTTCCAAATACTGCACAACCCCAAATTATTTTCTTGCAACAACCCTTTGCCAATCAAGGGTTCATTACTCAATAGTAAGATCCCCACCCCTCCAATGATGGCTCCTTACAGAATATCTACATGAACACGATAGGCATTAAACTCCAGACTCAAGCCAAAGGCTGTGGCAGACCTAACTCCCCCTATGTGGAAGATGTGCCTACCCCCTCAGGGGTCCTTCTACAGATATCATGACAAAGTGGTGAACAGATCCTATGAATCCCAAAGGTACCAATTCAGTGCACCCCCCATAAGCCCCATATGAAATCCTCCCACAATTACAGTATTGTGGATGACTTGGATCAGTCACCAGCTGCCATGTCCATGTTAAAGGTTCTGCAGTATTTCCCAACCGAACAAAGTCATTACTTAATGCACTTGGCTCCATTGACCCTTCTGACTCGTGCATTATGACCTTTGATCTTGAAAAAGATGAATCACGCCTATCCTCTCAACTGCATAAGTCCTCGTTATAGTAAAAAACATAAAAGGTATAATTTTCAGTAGGTTAGTTAATCGACTAACCAATCGATGCACTATCTTCAAGATGCTCCTTCCAAGTCCTTCATCTTCTTCTAGAAGGATTTCTTGACAAGTCCCACTTTTCCACAATACCGACAAGCTTTCTTCTTTTGATATTTCTTAGTCAATGATGACTTTTCAATATTTCCTTTAGTGGGTTGGTCAATACATTAAGGTTGATGTTCTGGTAGATCACATTCTTTATAATTTTGTTTGACCTAACTTTTGAGCAAGTGATCCTGATGTTGTAACCAAGATTCCCTTCTTAAAGAAACTTTTGTTGGTCTTTAATCAACAAATCACATAAGACATCAAAGGTGAAATCCTTACCGTCTTACTTGCGAGACATCCAACTGACGCAAAAGCAGGAGCATAAGACATCATAGGTTGTCTTCAAATTCCTTAGGACCAGTTCAATGAGTTGTCCATCCTTCTTCTGAAAATCCTTACCACATTCACCCAATTTCAACTGTAGCTCCTTGATGCAAGCTAAATAATCCTCAATCCAATCAAAGGAAAGAGGATCCAGAGAGATGAACTATTTCTCTATCTACATTACTTTATTTTCATTAACCTTGTTGAATAATGACTTTAGTTTATTCCATTTGGCATGAGGATGCTTATATGAAATCGAATCTCCCTTGAACTATAGGTCATGATGATCCCAATAGCCTCATACTTATTTTCGTCCATGATAAAATTAGCATCGACATCCATCGAATTGGAAATAGCGACCTTCGTATATTTCCAAAGTCCCTTGCATTTCAACGAAGAATCCATATATGGTGCCAATATTGCATAATTGTGGCCATTTAGAACAACAAGTTCTATCTTGGAAGTCATCCTTTTGATTAAACGGATCTGATCAAAGTCAAGAGGAGGTATCAGTCAACAAATCTTCAGGCCAAAGTCGATCAACCCAAATCTGACTCAACATGATTTGAAGACAACATGATAGATAAAAAATGCTCTAATACCATGTTGGGGAACCTCTTCACTTTGAACCATAGAACATAAAAGAAAATAACATAATGGAAAAGTATTCCAAGAAGAGAGGTGGTATCTAAGGACATTGCTACAACACTTACGCACAAGGCATTGTGAACAAAACATCACAATGCATTCTTCAATGTATGATTTGAACATATCAAGCATATGAACACAACCCTAGGGGGTTGTTATTTTATAGTCTCTAGATATAGCAAAATTCCTGGAAGTGAGGATGGTCTAGTCCAAAATAGGGGTTGTTGGTTCTAACAATTTAGACAAGATATGTCACACGTCCCATAGCTTAATCGATTGTTGTAGTCGAGACGACTGCTTTCTCCTAATACGCGCCTCGAGTAACATGGCATAAATATTCAAGCCACTAGGTGTGTCCTTAGGGGCAAGTCATGATTCAAGCTTGTTTTCACTTAACACTTGACTCCTTTGTCTAGGCCAACTCCTAGCGAATCCAAGGGGGGTGGTCCATCAACAAATAACTGAGGATGATTATGCTAAGTTATGAAATTGAATTATATATAGGAGTTTCAAAATGACGACACAAGAGTTAAAAAGATAAATTAACTAACATCACACAAATTAAATAATCACAACATGAATGATTCAAATGATTGTTAACATAGACCAATGCCAAGAAAGTAAAAAGTGTTGCTGATAAAAGGGAAATGTTTTGCAGTGCTTCTTGGTCAATTTTAATTTATTATGATGAGTTAATTAAGAATAATGGGTTAATTCTTGTTTTCCCCACTTATACTTTTATCCTCGGTACTAAGTGTAGAGAAACAGTACTGGGTGTCCAACAGAGTGAGACATAATATGCTTAAATTAACCCCTTGAATCTATAGTAATTTCAATACGAACCTCTTACTATTGATAATATAACTTGGGTATATTTTCCTATTAAACTAGCCATTAATATCTCATTTTTTATGGTTAACTATAGATCAAGAAAGCCTACGATGGTCACCAGAGCATATTGGGGGATAAAGCTGAGATTCATTACTCTTTATTATGAAATGAAATAAATGAAACGAAACTAACTTAATCTAACTAAGCAAATAAAACTAAGCAAACAGTTAGTAGATCCAAATCAAAACAAAGCAAAAAAGGGAAAAAGGTTCATGCCACAAAAATGACGCAAATCCCCCAAGGGGGATGGGATGTGGGCGCTAGGTAGCCCACTTGATTTTATTATTACTTTTACAATTTTATGGGTGCATTCCTTTGGTCCTTGATAAATGATGCTCCAAAGGCTTGCAGGTTTCACATATTTAATTTCAAGGAAGTTTGGGTGCTTCCGAGGTCTCGGATGGATTGAATCTTTGCATTTGATAAAGTACTTCCTCTTACATGTTCATCAAAAAGGTAAAAATAGCCACCTGAAAAGCACAAAAATGCTAGATAAACCATTAGAAGCACAAAAAAAATTTCCTAACCTTAAGTACTGAAATATAGAACAGAAGCACAAGTACTTAAACAATAACTATATGTACTAAAGATAAGGATTCAATAACTAGATCTACTTAATAGAAAGCATACTTAAACAAATAATCTCTAGATATTCTAAAAAATATACTAATTAGCTAAGCATGCAAGATCATAACAAAATAAGAATTTTAATTTAAATATGAAGGAAAGAGGGAAGAAGAAGCTGAAATCCTGGGAAATTTTGGGAAATGGAGTCTGTTGGTGGAGAGTCGAGGGACTATGTCCTTCTAAAAGTGCTTGGAAATATGGAAGACTCAAACAATATTAGCCACTCCTTCCAACTAGGAAACATGCATAGTTAAAACTACCTGCAACAAAAAGCATCAAATACAGTGCTTCTTATACCAGATATAAAAATAGTATGCATATTACCCAATAAAAAATCAAACTCCTATATCTCTATGCATAAGCAAGCAACAAATAAAATTGATCCCAAATAATTTATCCTACTAACTAGTAACGATTCTTCGTATGCCATATTAACAAAGATGTAACAAATAGACACAACTCCACTATGGTTACCTCATATACCATTGACAGTACATCCACACACATAAGCCATACACCATAGATTTGACTCCAAAACCTTTTTTATTCCAAAGAGTAACACAATACAAGATCAGAGACTAAGTAGGTTTCCGGTCGTATGCCCATGCCAAAGACAAGAGAGAATTCTTTCTTAAATAGACGAAATATTAAGCACTCCTTCCATCTAGGAAACATGCATAGTTAAAACTACTTGCAACAAAACACATCAAATACAATGCTTCTTATACCAGATATCAAAATAGTATGCATATTACCCAATAAAAAATCGAACTCCTATAACTATATGCATAAGCAAGAAGAAAATAAAATTGATCCCAAATTATTTATCTTACTAACTGGTAATGATTCTTCATATGCCAGATTAAGAAAGATGTAACAAATAGACAAAACTCCACTACAGTTACCTCATATACCATTGACATTACATCCACACACATATTCCATACACCATAGATTTGACTCCAAAACCTTTTATTCCAAAGAGTAACACAATAAAAGAGAAGAGCCTAAGTAGCTTTTCGGTCGTATGACCATGCCAAATACAAGAAAGAATGCTTTCTTAAACAACCAAAATAATCCCAAGGGGTTAATTTCCCAAGGGAGAGTGAAGATTGAGTGGGTAGGAGTTGATTAGAGTTCTCTTGAGGTGGATTCAGAGTTTATTTGGGCCACCTCTCAGTCACGAGATGCGTCCCCTCTCAAATACTAACAACTCACCACAAGGAATGCACCCCTCTCTCTCAAATACGCCCTCTCTTCATCAAAGATGTACCACCTCTAAGAGGGATCCTCAACCTAAATAAATCAAGAGATTAGCTATTGGTTAACTTAAATTTGATTGTCAATCCACTTACCACCACTCCAGTTGACTGAAACATGTCCCGAACAAACTTCCATAAATAATGGGATGTTGATTTTTCCCAATTATTGTGTCTCTTTTGACTTTTTTGAGAGAAAATCATATTAAGTGGTAGATAATCACTAATTTTTCTCTCAAACTAGGTACATGTGTAAAGTGGGTGCTCTAAGTTATAAAATAAGCATCCCCATGGAAAATTTGACCCCCTAGTACCACTTTTATGCATTTTTTTAATTTTTACAATCAAAATATCCCATTTTTGCAAGAGTTTTATTAAATGATAGAAAATTTTAAAAATCCTAAGAGGGACTTAACGCATTTCCACAAGACTTTAGGAAAATTACTAGCATAGTAATATACATTAGACACTAGGCTTTAATAACCCCCTAAGGTCTAACCACCAAGACAATTACTCCAGCTTTGATGAAATCCTAGAAAAATTTTGGGGCTAATCTTAGCCCAAGGGCTAAATTTAAGGGGTTTTAATTTTTAATGGGTTAATTTTTTTATTAAACACCATTAGGTATGATTAGCCCACATTTTATTTATTTAATTTTAATGAATAGGAGGTTAGCCCCATCGAATTTAAAAAAGGGAGCCAAGATAAAACAATTTTTCCCCTCTAAAGATAGATTTATACCTTTGTGACCCACGAATATCACTAGGCAGCTCCCATTCGCCCCTAATTTCCATAAATGGAAATTACTAAGGGCCCTTTCTCCTTCTGTCGATCATAGAAATCGAAGTCGGAGTTACATTCGTCCAAATTTTATGGGTTGAATCTAGTTTTGCATGTTGCTTAATGTCCACACGAGAAGGGCAGTTGATATTTACTATCAGGTCTTATAGTGACCCATTTGAATCTATGAGAGTTCTAAATCCCATCTCCTTAGAGCCAAAGTTTCCCAAAGAAACATGGGGATTGTGAAGCTCACAATCGTTGATGAAACAATAATGTTTATGTGGGTGTTTGGGGCACCATGCATGGGAGTTGGGTCTTCATTCATAGTTGCATATTTGGGTGTGTAGGAGGGCATGAAATTGCTTATAACCACTTCCGTTTTGTTTATAGTTGTCTTTGTGTTATGCTTTCTGGGACATTCCATGGGTAGAGCAACCTAGAATCCCATTATCTTTGTTGCTTCTTTTACTTTGGGAATTGTCAGTTATTTTGACATGTTTCTTATTTTGTTTATTGAATTTTATGGTTCTCAAAGGAGGGATTCTTATGTGATGGTTTATTAAGATTTATCTCCTATTTAGTATTTGTGTATATGTTTTCCTATTACTATATATGGCTTTATAATTTATCAAAAAATTCACCACCAACACTTCACAAGATTTTATAATTTAGTAAAAGATTCGCCAAGACTCTACAAGGTTTTATAATTTAGTGAAATATTTGCCAAGATTTTACAAGGTTTTATAATTTAATGAAAGATTTGCAAAGATTTTACAATATTATATAATCCAATGAGAAATTCACCAAAGAATTATATATACATAACATAACATTGATAAAATATCCTTCATATTTTCCTATATATCATGAGAATTCGCCCATTTATTATACATAGAAATTTAGGGGAGGTTCTTAAAAATTTCCCTAGATGAAATACAAGCCTACTACAATAATTCATCATGCTACGCCAATTATTACAACTCTCCCAATGGGGTATGAACTTGTGTAAACTAGAAAAAGAGCCAAAAATGGCTTGAATGGGCTTCTAAACATTGACACTGAACAATTGACTTGTTCAATTTTCATCAGCTCACTGAAAATCCAACTAAGTACAACTTAGTGGATAAAATATGGCTCCAACTTGGGGATGCGTGCTCAATCTGGTCTTTAGGAAAGAAGAGGATGCGAGAACTCCATAATCTCGTATTTATATAACCTGTAAAAACATCTCAATGTGACAAACCAAACCTTTAGTAGCACGTGTTCTTATATAATCCAATGAAACATAAGTTGCATTATTCTAAAGAAAACAAAAACAAAACTAACTAATGAAAAATATTATCATTCCTAAGCACATAAAGAAATGCAGAAAATGAATGCTCACTCTAAAGAGCTTATTTTCCCACTCTAAGCATGAAAAAATAAACCTTCTAGGTGAAATAAAAAATCCAATGTAACAACCTAAGCATTTTATCAGCTTTAGATTTTTTCCCCTTGTCTTCAGTTACCAAGCACAGAAAGAAAATGCTTATTAAGAAATGCAAACCTTCTTGAGGATTCAAGATGGGATGGATGGATGTGAGATCATAGGCATGGAATATATCATCAAAATTCTTCCATAAATGCAAATTCATCATACATGATTCTTCCATCCAAGATTGGATAGGATTAATGTATAAATCTGTGTGATGAGGTAGATCAACCATGCCATCATACTTATCTAAAAGGCTTCCTGAATTATAACTCTCTCTGTAAGCCTCAAGATGCTCCAAAACATAGGAAAATTTTGAATGTGAAGATGAAGGTTGTGATTGATGTTCTATTGGATGCATCCATTCTGTTTATTTAGTGTACTGCTTCTCTAGGTCTTCATTACTAGTACTTGTATATGACTATGAATGATCAAATGAGAAACCTGCATGTGACCCTTCCATACCAAGACTTTCAAAAGTCTCTAAATCAACACTCCCTTCTCTTGATACACCAAAAATGAGCTTTTCAATGTATGTCCAATAGTCATCATCCACATCTTTTTCAACTATGGGGGAGTCTTCATCAATAGCATCATGCTCCATCTATGCCTATCCTCCTAATGATCATAATCATCTTCTTTAGAAGGCCTAGTTTCAAAAATGTTACAAGCAAGTAAATTTCCCAAACCTTTATTACTACGTGGAGAACATGGAGGAGTGTCATCATATACATTACAAACTTATTCATGAATTTATCTATAGTCTTCTATAATAGTTTATTCTCGAGGAAAATATGGCATACAAATGTCATCATCTTCACTAAAACAATCCTAAGGCCCCTCCAAATTTTCAATGTTTTCTATTATGGAAATGTGAAGTGGATATTAAAGAATATCTTCAATCAAGGGCCCTTCATGAACTTATTCAATGGGGTCACTTGGAATGTGCTACTCAAGGGTGGAAGATATGGACTCCTCTAGTCTCATCAAATCTTCAGGTTGCACAAAGGTTTCCACCTGCTGCCTCTTTCTAAGGAAAGGTGGAAAGAGAATATTCAATGAAACTTTTCATATCACCCTCATCATCATGCAACTTCTTAATAAACATCCCAAAGAAACTTGACATGGAGGTAATGTATTTATTAGTAAGATCAACATAATACCAATCCCAAGCATCTGCATCCAAAGTAGCAACAAAATTCTGCATCTAGTTATCTTCATGTAATACATTGAACTTGGTTACATATTCAAGGAATGATGTAATTGTTAATTTTTGAGAATTAATTCAATATACTCTAGGATCTTTACTAAGAGAATAACATGTACAACATATCGAGTATAACAATGCATATCAATCACATCAAGCAATCACATGAGACAATAGACACACAGATTTTCACTAGGGAAAACCATAAAAGTGAAAAACCCCACAACCTCCTCAGAGATAGAAAGAGCAATGATACAACCAAAGTCCAACCAAAGTACAAGAGATAGTCTTCTACTAGCAGCTCCTCCTCCTCCTCAACTAGTGCACCACTTTCCGAGTGATGTACAAGTGAATAATGAGATGATCAAATAGAGAGATCCCGCTCTCTATTTATACTTGTTTTGAGCAGCCTAATAAACCTATGGGGCCGACTTGTCTAACTCAGCCTAATAACCCCAGGTTACATAATTCGGGCCGACCCCTCTACTAGGTGGTCTAATAACCCATCAGCAAGTTACACCACTTGCGACACTTGTCAATACAAATGACGACACTTCCGTATAGAGGAATAATACATCTCTATAGGAGTACAATAAAATACATAGATGAAATACATTCTGAAGTTACATATACATCAACACTCCCTCTTAACTAGGAAGGTATTTCTTGACACAGATCTTCTAGCACAAGTCTTCTTCTCTAGATCATCATCAAGGAATCATCATCCTTGAATCATCGTCATCGTCACTACTGCTACTATCTCAATCAATCTCCAATCTACTCGTCATGGGAAGTTCTACAGAGCCAATCCTTTTTCATACTGGATGTAGGCCCACCATCTGTAGGTCTTCATCATCACTGACCATACTGTGGAATCCTCAGGACTTATTATGTGTGTCAAAAAACCTGGCTGAAGCATCCCAAGCTGTTACGAGCACTCAGATCTACCTGTCGGATCTCCTAGGAGCACATTACATGTGACCCCATCACAAAACCTGGCTGTAGCATCCCAGGATTTTACTAGCACATAGATCTACCTATCGAATCTCCCAAGAGAACATTACATGTGATCTCACCACAAAACTTGGCTGTAGCATCCCAGGCTGTTACAAGCACTCAGCTCTACCTATCGGATCTCCCAAGAGAATATTACATGTGGTCATGGCAAAACCTAGCTGTAGCATCCCAAGATGTTACAAGCACTCAGCTCTACCTGTCGGATCTCCTAGGAGCACATTACATGCCATAGGACAAAACCTCGAAAGAGCATCATAGGTTGTTACGAGCACACAGCTCTACCTGTCGGATCTCCCATGAATGGATTATATGTCCTCCCAAACTAAAACCTCAAAAGAGCGTTTTCCATATATCCCAGGGCCCCATTACATGCCATAGGAAAAACCTCAAAAGACTATCTACAAACCTCCCAGGGGTGGATTATATGCTTATCTGCACAGCCTTTCCACGACCATAGAGTATCATCCTGATACTCTCCATACATCATCTTGATGTACATCAACACATGATCATCCTGATCATCATCATAGCATCATCCTGATACATATCATCTGGAGAAACATCCTGAAGCTCGTCATCCATGATCATCCTGATCATACAGTGCATCCACCTGATGCATACCTGATACATATCATACATGATCTACCTGATCATACAATGTATCCACCTGATACATACATAAATAAATGATCCATCTGATCATAACAAGCATCCAACATGATGCATATACATATACATGATCCAACTGATCATACCAAGCATCGAACATGATGCATATACAGAGCAGTAGCTGGAGCATCATCCTGATGCTCATCATCTAGCGCTTACATCCATAGCCATGTGAAGGATCCTCCTCTCACCATGCTTGGAATGGATTTAGCAAATGTGTCCATCACTTCTTCCTCGAAGTGTCATCAATCTGAAGAACACCAAGCCTCTCTCTGAAGTACTCGAACTTCACTCTGGCTAGTGGCTTCGTCAGCCCATCTGCAACCTGCTCATCTGTTGCAACATACAGGAGCTTCACAGCTCCTCTCTGCACCATATCCTTGATATAGTGATATTTGATCTCGATGTGCTTCAACCTGTCGTGGAACATTGGGTTCTCAGATAGTTTCACACAGCTCTAGTTGTCACAAAAGATACCAGTAGACTCCAACAGGAGATCAAATAACTCAGATAGTAGCTTCCAGAGCCATACTGCTTCACAACTGGATGAACAAGCTGCAACATATTCTACTTCAGCTATACTCAGTGCTGCGTAGGACTACTTCCTGCTAAACCAAGAGATCACACCTAATCCCATACTGAAGCAACACCCAAATGTGCTCTTACTATCTGCAGCACTGCCTGCCCAATCTGAATCAACATAACCCTGTAGGTTAAACTTTTGATCCGCATCATACTTGAGCCCATAATCAACTGTACCCTTCAGGTACCTCAGAATATGCTTTACAGCAACCAGGTGAACACTCCTCAGATCTATCAGGAACTGGCTCAATGTGTTCACCGCAAAGAAAATATATGGTCTCGTGTTCGTCAGGTACATCATGGACCCAATCATCTGACGATACATAGTGACATCAACCAGCTCAGATGAAGCATCACACAGAAGCTTCAGGTTTGATGCCATAGGTGTGGCCATGTCCTTGCAGTCCATCATCTTGAACCTCTTCAGGATCTCTACTGCATACTTCCCTTGTCCAAGGAATATCCCATCTGCACTCTGCCACACCTCCATGCCTAGAAAATAGTGCATCATCCCCAAGTCCTTCATCTCAAACTCGGCAGCAAGCTTCCTCTTGGTATCAACAATCAAACTATCTTCTCCTGTAACAAACAGGTCATCCACATACAGAAGTAGTATCACAGGATTGCCTTCCTCAACTTTGTAGTAAAGGTTGGAATCTGCTTTACTCTTGGTAAATCCTAAACTGGATAGAAAACTGTCCATCCTACCATACTAAGTCCTAGGAGCTTGCTTCAAGCCATACAAGGCTTTCTTCAGTCTACACACATATGACTCCATGTCATGTGTCTCAAAACCAAGTGGCTGCTCCACATACACTTCCTCCTCGACTACACCATTCAAGAAAGCTATCTTGAAATCCATTTGGTGTATCTTCCATTTCATCATTGTAGCCAGAGCAAGTACTGATCTAATGGAAGTGTATCTGGCCACAGGAGAAAAAGTCTCTTCATAGTCAATCCCTTCTTTCTGGGAGAAGCCACGAGCCACAAATCTCGCTTTGTATTTCTCTATGCTATCATCTGCAACATGCTTGATCTTGTAGATCCACTTGGAAGTCACCACTGACTTCCCTTAAGGTCTTGGGACTACATCCCAAACATCATTCTTCATGCTCGACTGGTATTATTTGACCATGGCATCCTTCCATTCTTTCTTTTTCGCTGCTTCTTCGTAACTGGAAGGTTCTTTGTTCATAATATCACAGAGTAAAGCAACATAGCTGGTATGTGATCTAGTCCTCTTCTTTGCTCTGTGTTCTTCTTCTGGAATGCCATATCTTTTTGCATCTTGAATGAGCTCTCTAGCCCATGCAGGTTTCCTCTTGTGAGAGTTATTCTCACGAGGTGGATCTACAGGTATTTGTGGATCTTAAACTTCACGATTTGCTTCTAGAATTGATTCAGTCATGGTAGTGTTTTGAAATCTGTTTTCCTTTGGTTCTTCATGATCTTCAACATGTGTCTTTCTTGATTTGATGAAGGCTGAGTTTTCATCAAATGTTACATCCCTGCTGACATCAATCTTCTTGAACCCTGGAAAGTATATTCTGTAAGCCTTCGAGCTTTCACTGTACCCCACAAAGATACCCTTCTTTCCTGAAGGATCTAGCTTTGTCCTCTTTTCCTTTGGAACATGTGTGTATACTGGACAACCAAATATCCTGAGATGACTGACCTCAGGTTTCTTAACGGTGAAGACTTCTTCTGGTGTCTTGTTGTCCAATATCTTGTGAGGTGTTCTGTTCTGCACATAAACAGTTGTCCTAGCTGCTTCTGCCCATAGATGCATAGGAAGATCTTGTTCATGTAGCATTGCCCATGATGCTTCCATGATTGTTCTATTCTTCCTTTATGCAACTCCATTCTGTTGTGGATTGTAGGGAGCAGTCAACTCCCTCTTAATCCCTGAATCACTGCATAGCTTCTTGAAGTCACCTGAAGTGAATTCTCCGCCATTTTCTGATCTGAATGTCTTTATTTTCTTATCAGTTTGATTTTCCATCAAGGCTTTGAATTCCTTGAACTTATCAAACACTTCATCTTTGTTCTTCAAGAAATAAACCCAATTCTTCCTGGAGAAGTCATCAATGAAAGAGACATAGTAAACATACTCACTCAAATAACTGGATGGCATTGGACTGCATACATCGAAGTGGATAATTTTCAAGATTCCTTTTGATTTGCTTTCACTGCTTGGAAATTCCTTCTTTATGTTCTTTCCTTTTGCATAGCCTTTGCAAACACCTTCATGCTTGGTATTGATTTCAGGAAGACCTTCTACAGCTTTGCTTGTAATTGGTAGTGCTCTATAGTGTACATGTGCAAGCCTTCTATGCCAAAGTTCACTTCGCTCCATGGATTCATGTACCATGGCATGTTCAGGTTGTCCCTTCAATTTGTACAATCCTCCCTCTTGCTCTCCAATCACCACTGCATCATCTATAGTTTTACCTTTTGGCCACATAAGTACTTGGCCATCTATAAATGCAACCCTCATACCTTTCGCATCCAGTGCAGATATGGAGAGTATATTCTTCTTAAGCCCATATACATATAGAACTTCTTTCATCTTCAAAGACTTCCCAGAGTCTAGATTGTAGGAGGCTTCCCCACTTCCTTTGATATGGTATTGATAATCATCCCCAATTTTCACCTTATGGGGTGATTCATGTTCAGATAGATTTACAAAATATTCTTTAAATCCAGTCATGTGTTTAGAAGCCCCACTGTCAATTTAACCAATCATTACATCTAGGAGAGATAGTACCTGTGAGAGTGGATATTAGAACATATTCATCTTCACTTTGATGAATCATCACTTTCTTCTCTAGCCTTCTTCTTGGGAGGTTTCATCATCCTCAGCAGCATGAGCATGATATCTCCTTTTGTTGTTCTTCTTTTCCTTGTTGAAGTTGTTGTTGTCCTTTTTGTTCTTTGGACAATTTATAGCAATGTGTCCCTTCTCATTGCAGGTGAAACATATTCTCCTTTCTTTGTGGTGGTGTGGAGATTTCTTGAAGTGAGATGGCTCTCTCTTGGGATTCCCTTTCTTGGTGTGAGCTGTGAGAGCTTGATCTTCATTCCCCATCTTTTATTCTCGTGCCACAAGCCTTGCTTCTTCTTGAGAGCATTCCTCCCATAGTCTGTTGAAGGAGATCAACTTCCTTCTTGCACAAATTCCTTGAATAAAGGAATCCCATGACCTAGGTAGGCCATTCAGAGTTGTCATGACAATTTCACCATTTTCCACCATTTCATCCACTGCTTCAAGTTGTTCCTTGATCTGAGAGACCCTAGAAAAATAAGATTGAATGGTTTCTCCATTCTGAAGTTTTACCCCTTTCAATTGGCTCTGCAGGGTCATCTTCCGATTTATGTTCTTCCCTTCAAATAGCTTGGTCAGGGAATCAAACATCTCTTTGGGTGTCTTTAGAGATGACGCATGTGGGATGAGATGGTCCTTGATAGAATCAACAATGATCCTCTTTGCCTTGACCAAGTTCTTCTTGTGGAGGGCTTCAACCTCTTCTTCCTCTGGGATAGGGACCTCTTCCCTTATGTAAGTATCCAATTCATTTTCTTCCAGGATTAACCCAATCCTATACTTCCATGCTCGGAAGTTATCAACCCCTTCAAGCTTATCTTCAAGCTTGGTGTGGTGAGACATCTTTAAAGAATACTTCAAATGGAAATAGAAAAGATATAGGTCTTGTTAGAAAAACAAGATCGCAGAGCAATAACAATACACATAAATGCAAATATAATCACACATACACATTACAAGAGAGACACAAATACATCATGGTTCACCCAACTTGGGCTACGTCCACACTGAATTTTCCAGTCCTTATTATTATTACCGTCCAACAAGGTGAAGGGATACAACCTGCACCACAACCGCTGCACTTCCTCTTCTATGTTTCACAGTCTCTCTCCCGATCTCATAGATCTTTACAATGCATAAAACCTAATACATCATCATCCCTAGCCGTATTACAATGTCTTTATTTTATAAGGAAAATACAATGGGAAAATACCACGAGATACCCAAAACCATGGGCCCGCAAAACAGCTGGCGAAAACAGCCCCAAAAATTTTCTTCGGGGGCGCTGCCCCCCGGACCCCCCTAGAACCCCATGGGGGGGCGATGCCCCCCCACACACCCCCCGCTGAGGTGACTGTACAATCCACCTACATATCAAATAAAACTGGGGTACAAACACAGCTGATACAATATCATCTATGAGACTAGAAGATCTGGCTCCACAACCAACAATCTCCCACTTGGAGACTAATCACAGCAACTCCACCGCAGCTGCACTTGCTGGACTTGGACTTGGAAAATTTCTCCTCTTCACCGTCATGCTAGAAGGCCAACTGAAACTGAGCACGAAATCAGTTTTTCTCTGGTCACTACCTTTGTGAACATGTCTGCAAGATTCTGGCTAGTATGTATCTTTTCTAGCTTCAACAGTTCATCTTCTAGAACAGAGCGTATGAAATGGTACTTGAGCTGTATATGTTTAGTCCTGGAATGGAATGTTGAGTTCTTTATAAGGTGAATGGCACTCTGGCTATCACTATACAATCTGTTATCCTTCTGCTTCTTACCCACTTCCTCCATAAACCTCTGTAACCAAATCATCTCTTTACTAGCCTCTGTAATGGCAACATACTCTACTTCTGTTGTTGAAAGTGCAACAACCTTCTGTAGTTTCGAAATCTAGCTTCCTGCTGTTCCACCTACAGTAAACACATACCCTGTGGTGCTCCTCCTACTATCCTTGTCACTTGCCATATCTGCATCAACATATCCCTGTAGAACAGTGTCTGAACCTCCAAAACATAATGCCTCAGTGGTAGTACCTCTCAAATACCTGAGAATCCACTGTACTGCCTTCCAATGTTCTTTACCTGGATTGTTCATATATCTGCTCACAACTCCCACTGCATGTGCAATATCTGGTCTTGTACACACCATGGCATACATCAAGCTGCCAACTGCTGATTGATAGGGAATCTTGGACATGTAATTTGTCTCTTCTTGTGTCTTGGGACACATTTCCTTACTTAGACTGAAATGGCTAGCCAAAGGTGTACTTATAGGCTTTGCATTCTACATTCTGAACCTCTCCAACACCTTTTGTATGTACTCACTTTGAGACAATGTCAATTTGCGATTTTTCCTATCTCTCGTTATTCTCATACCAAAGATTTGCTTTGCAGCACCCAAATCCTTCATCGCAAATGAATTAGCTAGCTTCCTTTTGAGTACATTTATATCCTGCATGTCAAACCCTGCAACAAGCATGTCATCCACATACAATAACAAGATAATATATCTTCCATTATCTAGCTTCTTGAAATAAACACAGTGGTCAGAATGACATCTACTATAACCTTGTTCTGTCATAAACCTGTCAAACTTTAGATACCACTGCCTTGGAGCTTGCTTCAAGCCATATAAGCTCTTTTTCAACTTGCATACCAGATCCTCCTTACCTTTGACCTCATACCCTTGTGGCTGGTGCATATATATTTCTTCATCCAAATCCCCATGGAGGAAGGCTATTTTTACATCTAACTGTTCAAGATGCAAATCTTCTACCACCACTAGACTTAAGATAGTCCTAATTGAAGTCATCTTAACAACAGGAGAAAATATTTCATCAAAATCTATACCTTTCTTCTGTGCAAACCCCTTTACAACAAGTATGGCCTTGTACCGCTTCTTACCTCCTTCTTCTTCCTTCAACCTGTAAATCCATTTTTTTTGCAATGCTCTTTTACCAACAGGCAACTGAACCAAATCCCAAGTCTGGTTTCCTACCAATGAGTCCATCTCCTCATTCATGCCTTGCTCCCACTTCTTTCTAGTTTCCACCTGCATTGCTTCTTCGTAACATTCTGGTTCACCAGAATCAGTCATCAATAAATAAAACATTGAAAGAGAGTATCGTTCAAGGAGCCTACTTAACCTGGTAGATCTTCTTACAGTTGCAGGAGTTTCAGGTACTTGCTGCTGCTATTGATTTTCTGGCACCTTCGGAACTTCTTTTTCTTTAATTTCATCAAACACTATGTACTCTGTGTTTTCCTTTTCTTGTTTCTTTCCCTGCAACTGATCTTTATATATGAAATTTTCATTGAATATCACATCTCTACTCCTCATGATTTTGTTATTTTCATAATCCCATAAACGATAACCAAATTCATCAACCCCATATCCAATAAAGGTACATTTCTTGGATTTAGATTCAAGCTTTGTTCTATTTTCTTTATCAATATGGACAAATGCTTCACAACCAAACGTTCTCAGAAATGAGTAGTTTACCTTTTTATCTGTCCATGCTTCCTCTGGAATACCACCATCCAAAGCACTTGAAGGTCCTCTATTTATTAAATAAACAGCAGTATTTACAGCATCCGCCCAAAACTATAAGGGCAACCCTGCATGCAGTCTCATACACCTTGCACGCTCCATGATCGTTTTGTTCATCCTTTCTGACACACCCATTTTCTTGTGGTGTTCCTGGGACTGTCTTCTCTCTACGAATCCCATGGTATGAACAGTAACTATCAAACTCCTTGCCGCAGTACTCACCTCCATTATCAGATCTGAGACACTTCAATCTTTTTCCTGTCTCATTCTCAACCAAAGCTTTCCACTTCTTAAAAGTAGCAAACACATCATATTTCTGTCTAATGCAATAAACCCAATTTTTTCTAGTTGCATCATCAATAAATGTAACATAATAATGAGAGCCACCAAGATATTGTACCTGAGCTGGTCCCCATACATCTGTATGCACAAGCTCTAATTTTTCATTCTTCTTTTGTTTCCCAACCCTGAGAAATCTGACTCTCTTCTGTTTTCCATAAACACAGTTTTCACAGAATTCCAAACTTACCTGCTTCAAATCCGGTAGCAATTTCCTTGAGTGAAAATCTGCATCCCCTTCTCACTCATGTGGCCAAGCCTATGATGCCACAATGCTGTATCTGTTCCTGTGGAAGCTAAAGAGATAGAATGGTCAGTATTATGAGGACATAAATACAACGTACCTACTCTGTCTCCTTTTGCTATCACCATTGATCCTTTAGTGATTTTCCACCACTTTTCTCCAAACGTAGATAGACAACCGCCATCTCCCAACTGCCCTGTTGAGATCAGATTTCTTTTCATAGCAGGAATATGCCTAACTTCTTTCAACAACCAATCAGATCCATTCTTAACTTTTATCCATACCTTACCCATTCCAACAATTTTACATGGCTCATCATCACCCAATAAAACATGTCCAAAGTCGCCAGGAACATACTCATGAAAGTATTTCCTATGGGGTGTAGCATAACATGAAGCTCCTGAATCTACTACCCAATAATCACTAGTATTATCTAATGCAAGAATCAAAGCATCTTGTAACACATCACCTGCTACATTTGCTTCCTGGGTAGTTTCCTTCTGTGCATCTCCTTTCTTCTTTAGAGATTTGCAGTCTTTCTTCAGATGTCCTTTCTTTCCACAGTTCCAGCACTCTATCTTTCCCAGTCTGGACTTGGATCTGCCCATTTTAGACTTTCCACGATTACCTTGGCTCTTTCCTCTCTCCTTTTGTCTTCCCCTGCTCTCTATGGTCAACGCATTACCTGATGTCTCACCTGTGCTTTTTCTTCGCATTTCCTCGCTAAGAATAACACCAATAACATCATCAAATTTCAAGGTGTTTGAACCAGAGACAAAGTTACTTACAACCATGACCAAGCTATTCCAGCTTTCTGGCAATGAACACAAGATTAGAAGAGCCCTAACCTCATCATCAAAATTCACACTTATAGAACTTAGCTGATTTGTAACGGTATTAAAATCATTTAAATGATCAGTAACAGATCCACCTTCAGACATCTTCATATTAAATAAACGCTTCACTAGAAATACCTTGTTGGAGGCCGAGGGTTTTTCATACAGCTTACCTAATGCTTTCATCAAACCCTCTGTTGTCGCTTCTTTTGAGATATTGAAAGCCACCGACGAAGCCAGGCTCAACCGTATTGTTCCCAGAGCCTTTCTGTCAAGAACCTCCCATTCTTCGTCCTTCATAGCCGTCGGCTGCTTTGATTTTCCTCCCAACGGTAGGAATAGATCCTTCTGGTACAAATAGTCCTCCATTTGCATATTCCATAACCCGAAGTTTTGGCCATTAAACTTCTCGACCTTAAACTTCCCTTCTTCTGCCATTTCTCCCACTCGAACCAGAAACCCTAGCTTCCTGCGGGTTTAACTGCCAAATAGACCTTTGGCTCTGATACCAATTGTTAGAAAAACAGGATCGTAGAGCAATAACAATAAACAGAAATGCAAATATAATCACACATACACATTACAAGAGAGACACAAATGTATCGTGGTTCACCCAACTTGGACTACGTCCACATTGAATTTGTCAGTCCTTATTGTTATTACCATCCAGCAAGGTGAAGGGATACAACCTGCAGCACAACCGCTGCACTTCCTCTTCTCTGTTTCACATTCTCTCTCTCGATCTTAGAGATCTTTACAATGCATAAAACCTAATACATCATCATCCCTAGCCGTATTACAATGTCTTTATTTTATAAGGGAAATACAATGGGAAAATACCACGGGATACCCAAAACCATGGGCCCGCAAAACAGCTGGCGAAAACAGCCCCAAAATTTTTCTTCGGGGGCGCTGCCCCCAAACCTCGCTGGGGTGACTGTACAGTCCACCTACATATGAAATAAAACTGGGGTACAAACACGGCTGATACAATATCATCTATGAGACTAGAAGATCTGGCTCCACAACCAACAGGTCTTACCACTTGAATTGTTGAAAACTGGATCTAGTCCCAGATTAGGGTTTGTTAGAAAAACCCTAAAAATTCAAAATGTGAATTTCAAGATTCTGGAAAGATAGAAAGATGTGCCTTGATGAGATAACCATCCTAGTATATTTAGAATTTGAAAATTGCAGAGATTCACCCTTTAGAAATGCTTTTCAATCTCCAGAATTCACTAGGAAGGACCCTGAATTAGGGTTTGATTTTCCCAAAGCTTCACCCAACCAAAAATCTCGATCCAAAGCTCTAAACTTCGATTTTTCCAAAGGAGCTTCCAACTATGTCTTCAGATTTCAGAAACTCCTATTTTTGAGGAAACCCTAATTTTTAGGGCCAAAACAGAAAGTGCTCAGAATTGAATTCTGATTGGACAGATAGATTTTCCTTGATGAGTAGAGTCAATCTACCTTACTTCTTTTCCAAAATCTATGGAGAGAAACCCAATAAACAAGAAACCCTAGTTTCCACTACTGCACAATGTCTTCTTCTTAGGGAAGATCTGATACCATGTTAATTTTTTAGCATTAATTCAATATACTCTAGGATCTTTACTGAGAAAATAACATGTACAACATATCGATTATAACAATGCATATCAATCACATCAAGCAATCACATGAGACAATAGACACACAGAGTTTCACTAGGGAAAACCATAAAGGTGAAAAACCCCACAACTTCCTCGGAGATAGAAAGAGCAATGATACAACTAAAGTCCAACCAAAGTACAAGAGATAGTCTTCTACTAGCAGCTCCTCCTCCTCAACTAGTGTGCCACTTTCCAAGTGATGTACAAGTGAATAATGAGATGATCAAATAGAGAGATCCCACTCTCTATTTATACTTGTTCTTAGCAGCCTAATAAACCTATGGGGCCAACTTGTCTAACTCAGCCTAATAACCCCAGGTTACATAATCCGGGCCGACCCCTCTACTAGGTGGTCTAATAACCCATCAGCAAGTTACACCACTTGCGACACTTGTCAATACAAATGACGACACTTCCGTATAGAGGAATAATACATCTTTATAAGAGTACAATAAAATACATAGATGAAATACATTCTGAAGTTACATATACATCAACAATAATGTAAAGGATGTTTGAAACACCTTTTCCATGAGAGAGTGGAGCATTATCATATATATCTGACTCAGGTCCTTCATTTGGGAATCCAATGATGCCTCTAAAATCAATATGCGGGTAACTTTGATTTATAAACTTCAAATGCCTATCTTTGTTTTCCATAATAATGTACTAGATGCATGCCTCATACCATATCATTCGAGTGGAGAAATCAAGCAATGAGCTTGAAAAAATTTCCATGTTTGGCATGTGCTCATCTCTACACACAAAATATTCACAAATATTATGAAAAACAAGGTTTTATCCCTTCAATGGAGTCGCCATGTGAGAAGAAAAAATATGCATTTTAAAACTCTCAGAAAGATTTCTATTTTTTTCTTTTCTTTGTAAATTTATAGAAATGAAAAATGTAACTGGAGTCGCAAGATGAAAAATTATAAATCTATTCTAAATATTCATCAAACAAAGTGAAAACAAAAAAGTTGAAAACAAAAGTCCTATTCCTGGAATAAAAATATTTATCCCCGACAATGGTTCCAAAGGATGTTGCTGCCTCATATGCACCTCAGGTAACATGGCATAAATATTCAAGCCACTAGGTGGGTCCTTGGGGGAAAGTCACGATTTAATCTTGTTGTCACTTAACACTTGACTCATCCATCTAATCCAACTCCTAGTGAAGCCAAGGGAGGTGATCCCTAAGAAAATAACTAAGGTTGACTACGTTAAGTTACAAATATGAATTTGATCTAAGAGTTTCAAAATGGTGACACAAGAGATGCAAAGATAAATTAACTAATATCACACAAATGATTAAATAATCATGACATGTATGGTTCAAATGATTGTAAACATAGACCAGTGTCAAAAAAGTAAAAAGTGTTGTTGATAAAAGGGAAATGTTTTGCAATGCTTCTTAGTCATTTTTAATTTATTATCATGATTTGATTAAGAATGGGTTAATTCTTGTATGGCCCACTTACATTTTTATCATCGCTAGTAAGTGAAGAGAAGTAGTATCGGGTGTTCAACGGGGTGAGACATAATCTGTTTAAAGTAACCCCCTGACTTCGCAGTATGTTCAATGTATACTGCTTACTATTGACAATAAAACTTGGGTGGATTTTCCTATTAAATTAACCGCTAATATCCCCTTTCTAATGGTTAACTACATATTGGGAAATCCTGCAATGGTCACCAGAGCATATTGGGGGATAAATTCAAGATTCATTACTCTTTATTGTGAAATGAAATAATAGAAAGGAAACTAACTCAATATAACTAAGCAAATAAAACTAAGTGAATGGTTAGTAAATCTAGAGCAAAACAAAGCAAAAGGGGAAAAAGGGTCACGCCACAAAAATGACGCAAATTCCCCAAGGGAATGGGATGTGGCGCTAGGTATACCACTTGCTTTTATTATTAATTTTTCAATTTTATGGGACTCCTTTGGTCCTTAATAAATAAGGATCCAAAGTTTTATAAGTTTCACAGATTCAATTCCAATGAAGGTTGGGTGCTCTTGGGGTCCCAGATGGCCTGAATCTTTGAATTTTTGGCAACACGTCCTCTTTCATGTTCATCAAAAAGGCAAAACCATCCCCCTGAAAAGAACTAAAATGCTAGATAAAGCGTTAGAAACACACAAAAATTTCTAACCTTAAGTACTCAAAGATATATGAATGTTATTTTCTTCTAGAGTGTCATGCATACACCCACATTCAATCACAATTTCTTAATATTTGCGACAATTCTAACCTCCTTGATCTTCTAACATGTCAAAACTATGGCAACCTAGGAACACTTCTTTATAATCTTTTTTATCATAAGAACAAAATTTTACAGCATTCCAAATAATATCTCTACTCTTAAGGTTCAATAGACCAAATCGGTCTCAATGGACAATAATCTTCCTCATTATCATCATCATCATCAAAAACATATTTAAATTAATAAAGTCTTATAAATTAGCATCATTCACAATTATTATCCGTAATATGTAAAAATACATATATAAAAATAAACATTGAAATTGAAATCATATAACCAATATAAATTTCAATGATTTATCCAAAATATACAATTTGTATTGTGAAAAATAAAACAGCATATACAATGATAATACACCTCACATTTCCCAACCTTTTACCTATATTCTAGGATATTTCCACTAAATACCAATTACAAATTCAAACTCTATAAATAAAATTAGATTATTACATGACTCTAAAAATTGAATTAGGACAAAGCCCATGAATAAAAAACTGAAGTTCAGACAATTGTTAGAAAACTCAGTAAAATGGTAACTAGACTTGAAAATGCCCATAGTTTTCATTTTTAAAATGATAATCGTTCCAATCATGAATTTGGGAAAATACAACTGAAGCCTCAGAAAATTTAAGAGTGCTGAATTTTCTTTGTACAAAAATTTATTTTAAAATAATTTTGATTTTATTCATTTTTATTCATTAGCAAATTATAATTTATATGAACAAATGATAATAGCAAAATAGTAAATACCCACAAGTAAACATAGAATTTGATTTTCTTCATTAGCAAATTACAACTTATATAAACAAAAAGATAACAGAAAAATAGTAATTTCAGACATCAGAATGATAGTAATGAATTGACAAGTAAATGATACCAAATTGACAACTAAATGATACAAGTATAAAACATTTCAATGACAATTTAATGATAAAAAGTTTAAAACATTTCATTGTAAAAACAACTAAATGATACAAAGTATAAAACATTTCAATGAATTGACAACTTAATATACAAAGTACAAAACATTTCCTTGAAAAAAAATATAAGCAAATGTCGATATAAAAGAATCTTGATTTTATTCATTAACAAATTACAGGTTATATGAACACATGCTAACAGCAAAATAGTAAATACTGACATCAAAATGTCAGTAATGAATTGACAACTAGAAATAGAATTTTGATTTTCTTCATTGGCAAATTACAGCTTATATGAACAAATGATAACAGCAAAATAGTAATTTAAGACATCAAAATGTCAACAATGAATGGATAACTAAATGATACTGAATTGACAACTAAATGATACAAGTATAAAACATTTCAATGAATTGACAGCTTAATGATACAAAGTATAAAACATTTCATTGGAAAAACAACCGAATGATACAAAGTATAAAACATTTCATTGGAAAAACAACTGAATGATACAAAGTATAAAACATTTCAATGAATTGACAACTTAATGCTACAAAATATAAAATATTTCATTGGAAAAAAATATGACTATTAACCAACCTCTCCCAACAATAAACCAACACTTAATCTCCTTCACTAAAAAGGATAATCCCATTCATATCCCAGTTTATACCAACCACACTACAAAATATCAAGAACTGTAAATAGTGAGCAAAAAAGTGTCAAACCAAACCAGCTACATGTAATTGTTAATTGTCAATTAGATCATACTTTAATATCACCATCTTGTCAAACTAGCACTTTACATCATCTTGCTCTAAATAATTGTTTTAATCTTAATATTACACTTTTCCAGTGCATATAAAAAAATCTTGTGCTTAAATAACCAACCCTCTCCCTTCGGTACTAATCATACCATCACACCAGCTATCACCAGAGTAAAAAGCATAAAAGAGGGACATAACTCTAGTGTCCATACTTCTGGAACTCCCACTCACTATTATCTGAAACATTGATAGCATTAATGATTAAAAGAAAATTCAAATTGACTACAAATGCCAATTCAAAACAAAACAAAGGATTTTGCCTTTGAAATTTCAAAACTAATTTAATCCGTGCTTTAGGGAACAGAATGAAGCGAAGGCAGTTCAAAATTCATACCTAATGGGCAGACTTGTCTTGTCTTAAGCCAACGACTTATGCAATGAAAATGAAAGGCATGATTGCAGACACCTGTTTCAAAATTTAAAAGGACATGTAAGTGTTATGGTACAAGATTCAAAGTTATCTATATGTGCAGGTTCCTAACATATTGAACAAGCGCCTCCAAACATACCCCATGCAACAGTACATTCTTCACTGGTTGCGCTTGCTTGGTTTGCCTGGCACTCAATGCCTATATACGAAAAATAAAAAACCACAAAAATAGTATTATTTTCAATTCCAACTAAGTACAATTCTAATGCAAAGGGGCAACAATATGAATTTAGAGATTCTGGCCTCACAGCTTTCTACTATCAGATTGCACAAATATAAAGAAACATTAAAAACCCAAACTCTTCTCAATAGCACTTACAGAGGTCCATAATGTGGTTTCTGCAAATTGCACAATTGTCAACCACAATATCTGCAAAAATGTTTAGATTTTCTTAGAACAAGATATTGAACAAACATTGCATTCAGAGTTTATAACCAAAATACCATAACTGAAATAAGAGCCCAGTTCGAAATCGAACTGAAGAAGGAGAGTTAAGGTTCGAAGCTCGTACCCCACGCCCAGAGGGCAACAGCATTCCATTTCTTGATTTCGAACCGTTTGACCTTCTTGGTGGAAGTGCTTGGTCCGGCTTGAGTACTGGAGCCCTCCCCTGTAGGCTCTGGGATCATCTCTACATCTGTAGATGCCATAACGCCGAAACAGGTTCTAGAATTCAAGGTTAAAACGATTTTACAGATATCGCAATAGAACCGTGGTGTTGAAGACTTGAGTAGCTAGAGACCCCATCTGCTTTTTGGGTTTATATAACCTTCCCAAGCATTCAAAGAAGTTTTTACGTCGCTTAGAACAATATAATACATCCCAAAAATTAAGGGGTAATAGATTTAAGTTTGATAAACACTTGGAATGAAACATATAATTAATATAGCCAATAGAAAAATTAGAATATTCAATTGGGTGGACACTCTACCCATTAAAAGTATTAAATTTATCCTAAAATAATTAACAAAAAAATATATTTAATATTTAAATTTGATAAACATTTGGAATGAAACATAATAATTAATATAGCTTATATAAAAGTTTAAGTTTTACTTGTTAAGCTCTAAATATAGGTACATTTTCCCCTATATGGGTCACATTACATTAGTTTTGATGTCGGCTCAGTCCATTTGTTGTAATTATCATTAGTATGGTTATATTGGTTATGTCAGCTTGAGTTTGTTGGAATTGTACCTCTTAATCTCCTATATATAAGAAGGAGATCTTTTCATTTGGAGCATCTTCTCTTGTCTTGTCTTGTGTACTTAGTACATTGTATAAATTGGTTGCACCTTGGAAGAAGCTTGCTATTCATCTATTTCTTCATTCAAGATGTGGAGAACTCTAATAAGAAACACCTGTTGCCACTCATTATATTAATTTATTCATTTGATCCTTTATTAATTAATTTTCGCCTTTTAATTCCACTCTCTCTTATTTAATTATTCAAATTATATGTATCACCTTTCAGTCCATATTTTGTTTTTAATTTTTAATTCACCCTTTTAACTTTTTTGGACATACTTTGACTTTATATTTGTATTCAAAAAATTCATAATACTTTATGATGTTTTGTAATATTTTTATATTAAATTTAATATTTTGAAAATACAAATTGTTTTGGTGAATATTTAAAATTTAATTATTCTATTTTAAGTTTGGTTAAAATTATGAAGCTCAAATGTTTTTTTGGTTATCTTTAGAGAATTGTTTGTTGACATGGGATAATTTGGTTAGGAGAGGATGGTATGGGCATAATCATTGTGTTTTATACAAAAGGGATTGTGAATCCATTGATCATCTCTTTATCTCTTGCCAATTTAGTAATATTATGGTTTGGAAGGACATTTATGAAGATTTGCATATAACATAGATTTGGGGTACTTTTTGTATTGAAGACAGTTTCAGATATTGGGGATAGTTGGTTTTTCATCATAAATTATTACCAATCTTTGTTTGTTGGGCTATTTGGAATATGAGGAATAAAGTTTTATTTGAGGATTATATCCCCAATGCACATGTTTGTGGTATGAGAGGTCTGGGTTTGTACAAAGAATATCAACATGTGGTGAGCAATACGAAGTAGAAACATATTTCTACTCATTCCTTCAATTTTTCTTTCGTTATTGGTTTTTTTCACAGAGCTTCTTCAGCTAGATTAAGTGGTTGTGGAATGATTCTAAAATTAAATGAAGAACATTTTTATAAGCTATGGATGGGGTGTGGTCATGGTACCAACACCAAAGTTGAACTTTTGGCTTTGTTGGGTTTGCTTCAATTTGCAATACTTAATGGTATTATCTCTTCATAGGTTTATGGTGACTCTCAGGTGATTATTTAGTGGGATAGAGGTCAATTTACACCACAGGTGTTACATTTGGACCAATGGTGCCTAAGAATTGAGAATCTGATGGCGGAATTCTCATATATATCTATGTCACATATCTACATAATTTTCAACAATGATACAAATTTTATTTCAATTAAGAGAGTCGTGGATCCTCCTAATGGAACATTGTACTTTGAATAAATTATTGAAGACTATGTGGTCTCCGAAGTTTATGTTATTCTTATCATTTGAAGAAATGAATGGGGGGTTTGAACAGTGGATGTACACTATTTTCTCTTTTGATTAAGTATGGTTTTGTGTCTTTGTAGTGCAAACTCAATATTGTTGTTAGTTTGTTTTGGGTTCAAGTGTTGATGGATTGTAATTGGGATCAATTTTGGCTTTTTGATGGGTTTTGTTGCCAATACTTAACTTATGTGAAGTCCAAAGTGTAGCTAGTAGTTGGTTGAGTATGTGGACAGCCTTGGATGATATTCTTAATGTCTCTACATTATGTAGGCATGGAGGATGTATGTCTTCCTTTTCTTTGATTCTAAGGAATAGCAAGAAAATGGGTTTTTTCTACTGAAAAAGAAAAAAAAAAAAGAAGAAGATAGATACCAAGATCTCTTCTGAATAAGTTGTAAAGTACCAAAAATAAGCGATAAGAAAAAAGTATTGATGTGAAGGTAATTTCAAAATAAAGATATTTCGACATAATAAATTGGTAACACTATATAGGAAATATTCTTAAAAATACATAAATCATAATTACATTTTAAATTTTAAGATGGAAATAAAAACCATTTACTTGCATGGTGTTTTAGATAATCCATGGCATCACATCTTTCTTTAAAATACAAATTAAAATGATTGTGTTTCAAGCTCCATTTAAATGTTGTAGTTTGGGTTTTATTGATTGTATCACGTTCAAAGGAAATCAATTTATATCTATTGGTTTTATTGTTTTATTTCTCATATACTCAAAAAGGTTTATGGTCTTGGCTGACTCATTTTTTAACACATATGTACCACTTTGGTTGGCATGATAGTGCTACTTGATTGGACCAAGCTAAACTTTCGTTGTATGGTTATCTATTTTGTCACACCGAAAATTCAACTTTTCACCTAATTTGGTAAAGATAAAATAGTTTTGTTTAAATTTCCTACACAAGGAAGTAAGCAACAACATCCTTTGGATAACTTTGAGTTTGGCATGTGGAACATTGTGTGCTAGTAAATTGACCTCTTCAAATCTTCTTCTCATACCCCTGTGTGCCCCTCTTCCAATATCTCACAAGATTCTTACCCCTCACCCAGTACATTGGCATTCGTTGAAAATTAAAGTGTTTAATGCTTGATTTATTTAGGATATTTCAGTGCATTCCTTTAAAAGCAATGGGTTTGATGCTTATCATTAAGGTTCACATGGAAAAGATCCAAACCATTCTAGATTGGCGTAGTCCTAAAAATCTCACTGAGTTAAGAGGGTTCATTGGGCTATGTACCTACTACCAGTTGTTTGCCAAAGGCTTTTCCAAGTTGACATCTCCTTTGACAGATCTCACTAAGAAATGAGCTTTCCATTGGTGAGAATAATATGAACAAGTGTTCAACAGAATGAAGGAGGTAATGAGCAGTTGTCCTATTCTTGCACTTCCAGATTTTTCTCAACCTTTTGTTCTTGAGTGTGATGCTCCAGGGAATGGGATTGGATCAGTCTTGATGCAAAATAAGCACCCGTTTGCCTTTGAGAGCAGAAAATTGAAGCCACATGAAAGGTTGTATTCAGTTTATGAAAAAGAGATGCTAGCCATCATGCATTTGCTATTCAAGTTCAGGTAGTATTTGGTGGGAGGTAAGTTTATTATAAAGACTGACCACAACAGTTTGAGGTACTTCTTAACCAAAAAGGAGATGAATGATAGGCAACATAAGTGGGTAAGCAAGGTCCAATAATTTGAATTTGATATTGAATATAAAAGGGGTAAGATGAACATTGTAGCTGATGCACTTTCTAGAAAACCCACACTTGCAATGCTCAAATTTCAAGATGATTGGAAAATATAGCTTGGGGTAGAATACACTAAGAATCAGTTTGCTTGTGATTTATTTGATGGATTAATTCATGATTATGCTAGTTATAAGATCCTTATTGATGTCATTTATTATAAGGATAGGATCTTTGTAATTCCAAAATCCATCCTAAAGAAGAAGATTCTTGAAGTTGCCCATGATGTGCCTCTAGCAGTTCATCCTGGGTTTGTGAAGACTTACAGGAAAGTGAGGGAAAGGTTCACATGGAAAGGGATGAATAAGGAAGTGATGGAGTATGTCAGATCATGTGTGGGATGTCAGAAAAATAAAGTGGAGCATACTCATCCAGCAGGGCTCCTACAACCACTCCCCATTCCTGAGAAAAAATGGGAGAGTGTATCAATGGATTTCATCACTGGGCTTCCCAAAAGCCAAGGTAAAGACAATATTTTTGTTGTGGTTGATAGGTTGACTAAATATGCACATTTATTTGCTGTCACCGCTAATATTGCAGCCATCCAAGTGGATGTACTTTTCATTTAAGAAGTCTTCAAACTTCATGGCATACCCAAGTCCATCATCAGTGATAGGGACAATAAGTTTACTAGTAATTTTTGGCTAGAACTGTTCAAGTTAGTAGGGACAATTTTGGACATGAGCACTAGCTACCTTCCACAGAATGATGACCAAATAGAGAAAGTGAACCAATGGCTGGAAGGTTACTTAAGAAATTATGTCATTGGCCAAAAAAAGTCATGGAATACTTGGCTCCATTTGGGAGAGTTTTGTTACAACACTACTTTTAATCTCTTGATTGGTATGTCTCTTTTCAAAGCTCTTTATGGATATGATGCACTTACTTTTTATGACCTGATATTTGGTGATTGCAAGACACAAAAAGCAAAGGATTGGATCCAAGAGAGTCAATACATACTCAGGACTCTCAAGGACAACTTGTAGGTAGCACAGAATTGACAAAAAGTGCATGCAGACAAGCATAGAGTTGAGCGAGCTTTCCAAGCTGGAGATCTGGTATATTTGAGGTTGTATCCCTATAGACAATCATCATTGAAGTCTAAAGGGGATGATAATTTGCAGCCAAGATTCTATGGCCCCTACCAAGTTTTGAGAAAGATCGGTGAAGTGGCTTATGAGCTAGAGTTTCCTCCGGGCAATCGGATTCACAATGTTTTCCATGTGTCCTGTTTCAAGAATGCAGTAGGGCAGAAAGTCAATAGAACCGTGGTGTTGAAGACTTGAGTAGCTAGAGACCCCATCTTCTTTTTGGGTTTATATAACCTTTTATGAAGAAAAACTTCCCGAGAATTCAAAGAAATTTTTACGTCAAGTAGAACAATATAATACAACCCAAAAATTAACGGGTAATAGAATGTTAAATAATATTAATGAACTTTAGCTCGCGAAATACAAATTGTTTTGGTGAATATTTAAAATTTAAGTATTTTATTTTATGATTGGTTAAAAATTATAAAGTAACAAATTATTTATGCATAAATGTGAAATTGTTAAATAAAAATATTGATTTTAAATTTAAAAATTAGAAGAAAAAAAGCTACCTTGTTTCATTATTTCATTAATAATGATGAATAATTCCATATCCATTAAATAAAAAAAATTAAAAAAATGCTTAACTTGTCCATATATGTATACATAGTCTATCTTACTCACTGTGAATATAACCCTATGCTTTTTTCAACAATAAACACCAAGATTTTTTGAAACAAATAGTTATAATATAATTTTATTTTAATGAAACATAACAAACATATAATAAACATATTTACGTGGATTTATCTCAACTCCCATTGTATATAAGTTAATTTATTATTATTTTAAATTCAAATCTTCTCAAAAATATGTAAGGGGAGTCTCAAATATATGGAATGGTTTTATTATAGTTTTTCAATGGATTAATAATTGGATCACTTGGCAAGTTGGTAATGCAAGTTGGTAATGGTGAAAATTTTTTGGTTGGAATTGATCCTTGAATAAGAAATAATGGACATGTTTTTGTTATCTGAACCTCTCTTGGATTACTTGATTGAATTTGGGTTTTCTACCTTCGCTCATATTCAAAGACCTTCTTGGATGAGGCCAAATGGTTGTTATTGGCTCCAAAATGAAGATTTAGGGCTTCGAGGGAATTGGGCTACTAAATCGAATGAATACATCATGACATTAAACAAAGCAGGTATCAAGCTCAATGAAGATGAGGACAAATTGGTATGGTGCTGAAATAAGCATACTAGGCAGGTAAATGCAAAGGATGCTTTTGATTCTATTGTATCTTCTTTTTCTGAAAAATGATGTTAAATGGTGGTATGGTAAGATATGGAAATGGAATATTTCGTTGAAGCTCAAATTCTTTTTTGGTTATGCTTAGAGAATTGTTTGTTGACATGGGAAAATTTGGTTAGGAAAGGATGGTATGGGCATAACCATTGTGTTTTATGCAAAAGGGATTGTGAATCCATTGATCATCTATTTATTTTTTGCTAATTTCGTAAGATGGTTTGGAAGGAAATTTATGAAGATTTGCATATAACACAGATTTGAGGTACTTTTTGTATTGAAGACAGTTTCAGATATTGGGGATAGTTGGTTTTTCATCATAAATTATTACCAATCTTTGTTTGTTGGGCTATTTGGAATATGACGAACAAAGTTTTATTTGAGGATTATATCCCCAATGCACATGTTTGTGGTATAAGACGCCTGAGTTTGTACAAACAATATCAAAATATGGTGAGCAATATCAAGCAGAAACAAATTTCTACTCCTTCCTTCAATTTTTCTTTTGTTATTGGTTTTTTATAGGGCTTCTTCAGCTAGATCAAGTGGTTGTGGAATGATTATAAAACTAAATGAAGAACATTTTTATAAGCTATAGATGCCCGGTGTGGTCATGGTACCAACACCAAAGTTGAACTTTTGGCTTTGTTCGGTTTGCTTCAATTTGCAATACTTAACATGGTATTATCTCTTTATAGGTTTATGGTGATTCTCGGGTGAATATTCAGTGGGCTAGAGTTCAATTTACACTATAGGTGTTACATTTGCACCAATGGTGCCAAAGAATTTAGAATCTAATGGTGGAATTCTCATATATATCTATGTCACATATCTACAAAATTTTCAACAATGATGCAAATTTTCTTTCAATTAAGAGAGTCGTAGATCTTCCTAATGGAACATTGTACTTTGACGAAATTATTGAAGACTATGTGGTCTCTGAAGGTTATGTTCTTCTTATCATTCAAAGAAGTCAATGGGGGGTTTGAACAGCGGATGTACACTATTTTTTCTTTTAATTAAGTATGGTTTTGTGTCTTTGTAGTGAAAACTCAATATTGTTGTTAGTTTATTTTGGGTTCAAGTGTTGATGGATTGTAATTGGGATCAATTTTGGTTTTTTGATGGGTTTTGTTGCCAATACTTAACTTATGTTAAGTCCAACTTGTGTAGCTAGTAGTTGGTTGAGTATGTGGACACTCTTGGATGATATTCTTAATGTATATACATTGTGTAGACATGGAGGATGTATGTCTTCATTTTATTTGATTCTAAGGAATAGCAAGAAAATGGTTCTTTTTCTACCGAAAAAAAAAGACAGATACCAAGATCTCTTTTGAATAAGTCGCAAAGTACCAAAAATAAGCGATAAGAAAAAAGTATTGATGTGAAGGTAATTTCAAAATAAAGATATTTCAACATAATAAATTGGTAACATAATATAGGAAATATTCTTAAAAATACATAAATCATAATTACAATTTAAATTTTAACATGGAAATAAAAACCATTTACTTGCATGGTGTTTTAGATAATCCATGGCATCACATCTTTCTTTAAAATACACATTAAGATGATTATGTTTCGAGCTCCATTGAAATGTTGTAGTGTGGGTTCTATTGATTGTATCACGTTCAAAGGAGATCAATTTATATCTATTGGTTTTATTGTTTTATTTCCCATATACTTAAAAGGTTTATGGTCTTGCCTGACTCATTTTTTAACACAATTGTATCACTTTGGTTGGCATGATAGTGCTACATGATTGGACCAAGATAAACTTTCATTGTAAGGTTATCTATTTTGTCACACCAAAAATTCAACTTTTCACCTAATTTGGTAAAGATAAAATAGTCTTGTTTAAAATGCCTACACAAGGAAGTAGGCAACAACAGTTTTCCTTTGGATAACCATGAGTTTGGCATGTGGAACAATGTGTGCTAGGAAGTTGACCTCTTCAAATCTGCTTCTCGTACCCTTGTGTGCCCCTCTTCCAATATCTCACAAGATTCTTACCCCTCACCCAGTACGTTGGCGTTCGTTGAAAATTAAAGCGTTTGATGCTTGATTTATTTTGGATAGTTCATTCCATTCATGTAAAAGAAATGATTTTGATGCTTATCATGATAAATCTAAGCTAATATCATATATCCAACTTCTAGATGTGGCTTATATCAATACAACATAAAATAGCTTGATGTCAAAGTGTTTCCCAGATATCCATATGATAATATCTTGTTACTTGTGTCTTAAGCGTTTTAACCATTTGAACTACCACTACTAATTGGAAAGGGATATATTCTAAGTAAGGTATGAGCAAGGCAGTGAGACTACAAAGGATGCATTTGGAATCATTTGAAATATTGCCTCCTTTTATGTAGAGGAGAAAGTGATGATTCTCTACATTAAAAAATGTTCCACACTCTTGAAAAGTAGAATTCAACAAGGATTTATAAGTGGAATTAGTTTTGGCTTCTCAAATTTCCTATTGTTTTCAGTATATGCAATCAACTTTTGGGTAGGGGCTCAGATGGCTAAAGATGGGGAGACAACTTTTTGTAAAGTTTTCAGGGTAAGGGATACTTAATAAAAATGTGCTTGAAAAAAATTGATTATGAGAATGAATTATTTAGTAGGTAATTTTGGAACGGCTAGATTACTAGATCTAAAAAAGTGTAGAATATTCATTTGTTTGACTTTATGAACCCCAATTGAAGTGCTTGCATTCTCGAAGAAACATTTTTGCCACTTTGGCCTTAAATATTTGCAACATTTGAGTCTCATATTCCATAAATATAAGCTCACAGTGTTTGTGGAAGGTGTTTTTCCCCTCACAATGATTGCCTTGGGTGTTTGACAATCAATGGACAAGCCCTAGATATTGGAAAAGTTAAAGATTCAATCAGTTCAATGTTTTAAATTCTTGATCGTAAATCATAAATCGATGCAAGTTATGTATCTGAGACTACCTTAGAGAATGTCAAAGGTGACATTGAGTTTTGTCATGTTAGTTTCAAATATCCTGCCAGCCCAGACATACAAATTTTCAAATATTTAAGCTTTTGTGTCCATTATGGAAAGGTATATACAACACTACTCTTTCTTGTGAGCTCTCGATGGCTTTTAATATCACATATATATCGTTGTAGCCAAAGTTTTTGTCCATGAAGAATGCCCATTATCAACACTAACATGAACTAAAATTGAGAATACCATAGCCTGAAACATCTTAATATCCTCTCCACAAATGATTCAAAGTCACAATCCTTGGGATTGCATCCCATTACCAAAAATCTTGTATAATTGAAACCATCCTTAGGCGTTACATGAAAAGTGGAAACAATCAAGCTCTTTCAAGAGCATTTGGAGTACTCTAGCTTATTCCTAAATTAAGTTTCATTTCCACTGCAAAATTCTCGTTGCCATAATGATACATATAACCAAATAGTACAAGGAATCATTATATTTTGCAATTACCAAGCTTGACCTTTAAATCTCATATATTTGTTGAATACCCTCTTCCATCTACATGTTTATGTAACATTGTTCAAATTCCATTTTTTATTGTAAAAATGGATTCAAATCCTTCAAATACCCTTGTAAATTGTGCAATCTGAACATTTGCAATTCCAACAATTCTGAAAGGAAAAAATGGTCCCAAAAAATAATGGGAAAAGTGGTCAAAATCACAACACTTTTATTTTATTATTTTTTGATGGAGTTATTAATTTATGTGTCATTTCTATGTTTGTTGGAGAGGTATATTTTTTTGGTAAGCTCATGAGTATAACTAATTGAATAATGAGTTATAGCTTCATTTATATGCTATATCATAGGGCTTATCTTATACAACTAGTCTATGTAAAATACCTAGTGTAAAAGTTTAGTTATACATCACCTAACTCGCAATACAATATATATTAATTGTGATTAGGAAGCAAAACTATTTGGAAGAATGAGTTACTATATATATATAGATGAAAAATGGTCTTCATATTTTCCTGACACTATGACTTTACATCGTCTTCATATTTTCTTGACACTATGACTTCACATATTTACATCAAAGTAAAACTTTGATATGAACTCTGCAAATTCATATATTTTCAGTAGTTAAAAAAATTTGGATTCGTTTACAATTCTGGGAAGACGTTTCTGGTTTAGGGTTCCTTATGGCAGGATATGATCGACCTATTGTTTGCAAGCCTGAGACCTGGAGGGTGGTGAAGTTTTCTTTAGTAACAACTCTTTTTTGCGGTATGGATGTTGTGGATTTTTCCAAAATTGAGGAGGAGATGGAAGAAATCATATTTTTTCCTGACTCGGATATGAGAGGTCGTTGCAGGGTTCTGATGACGCCGGCCTCGGTTACTCACTCCCATTGTCGTTCCTATTCGACAGTTGGGGCTAGAACATCTGTGACTAGTTGTCAGCCTATGGTAGGGATTTATTCTGTGCAGGAGTATTTTTTGTGGCGGGGGTTTGTGGGCTCGTTAATCGTTGGGGTGGTAATATTACTAAGAACGTGACACCTTTGTCCTTTCCTAGGAATTTGACTTCCGAAGGTCACTCTCTTTATGCGGTGGGGGTTTCTTGTGGGCTAAAGATGGGGGCTGAGGCTCTTCCTCGGAACCAAGTTTTGATGTTTGGGGTCGTGCATGGTCTCATCGGGCAAAGAAAACCTTGAGGTCCTTTGAGGAACCAATTCACATGATTTTAGGTAAAGACAGCTTGAATATGGCCAAGGTGGCAGGGTTGGTTAAACGAGATCTAGTGGGGTGCTTGGAATTCATTACAATGTCCAAGATGAAGATGGTAGAAGGATAAGGAAAACCTGGTCTTTGGTTGTTGAGTAGGTCCCAAATCTTGTCGTCTTGGTTAACGAGTCAATAATACATAACTAAGATCAGTTAAAACATAACTGCACAGTATTCATATTTAAAAGAAAAGCTAGACCTAACTCATAGAAGATGAGTTCTTGCATTCAAATAACAGATCTCCAATGAAAGTTTACAGAGTATGTATCTTCATGCTTTAAGAATAATCAGTGCTGACATTTTACCATCTCACAGCCTCTCAATTGTAACCCCCCACTTTACATTGCAAATGTAAGTATTTATAAAAATTCAAACTCCCAGCTGTTACAAATGTTTTGGAAAACAATATGAGATTGATATTTTGAAATCATGTAAATGCTAAGTGATTGATACCTGCTTCCTCTATATATGGATCGATCCCTTTAAATATGTATATGATCTGCCACTTGTTTGTTAAATTGCTACTCAGCTTCCATCAAATTTGGAATCGATCCTCCAACTGCTTTTTGAAATCAAGAAGAAATTCATGAATATTGATCCTTTGTTTTAAAATGTTTGACCACCTGTATTTTAGAGATGGGATTCGATATTGATTTGATTCCTTGTTCTCCAGTTAACTAATTCTTTTCCACTTGTAATGAATTTTTCAAAAATTGCCCGATGATGCTAATTGAATTCCTTTGTTGTCGGATATCCTGATGACAGGTATTTACTTCTAGATCCTTGTTTGAGAAAACTTCAAGAGAAAACAAAACAATAGGTTCAACGCTCTTTTCCATGAAGAGAACATTTGAAATTCTCATGTTGGGCGTTTGTCTTCAACACATCCGACACCTAGAAGCTCGGGTGTTAAATTCTCTTTCTTGATTTCAAACATTGGGTAATGATTTCAGTTATTCTCTATTAGTAGTTGGCGATTTTATATTTTATGCAATGGAGAGTATTTCATATGAAATGGAGAACCAAATCACAAATTTCATATTCCAAAACATTTCAAATATATGCCAACGCATAGTGCAATTTACTTGCCCTGTGGGCTATTTAAATGCTCAGTGATTGGTGTTAACTTGTAGATATTAGCATCATAAAGGTACATTTGACATCCGGGCTTTGGAATTGTGAAATTTGAATTGTTGACGTTGCATTCACCTCGAAACTTGAATGAATTTTATGTAATTCCTCCATACGCATTATGTTAGAATTAGTAATTACTTCAGTTAACATTAGTTTCTATTCTTGACATTCAGTCAATAAATGCAACAACATGCTTTGCATGCATGCAAAAGCTAGGTTAAAGCTTCTAGGGTTTTCCATAAGTGTTTAAATACACATTACGTTCTTGATTGTAATACATCAGTTGATCTCCATTTCCGAATAAAGATTGAAGAGCCGTAGCTCATTCCGCATTATCTTTGTTTTATTTCTGCCTCCAACCTTCAGTTTGGTATCAAAGCATAGGAGAAGATCAAATTGGTAGCATCAATTTCCGGAGAAGCCAAAGCCGTAGCTTTGAAGAATTGTAAGTTTTTTGAAGAATTTTTACACAAATTATTTTTTTTGGAGAATTAAATAAATAAAAAAATCTAGTTTTTGGAACTACCGCACCCTCCCTAGAGTCCACAGAGCAGTACTTTGGGAAATATCGCGCCCACACAATAGTCTAAAGCGTGGTAGTTTGGGGAGATATGAGGTAAAAAAAGGAGATTTCACCGCGGCCTCTCCCTAGGACAAAGAGCGGTAATTGGAACAAGGTGGCATTTTTGGACAAGTGCAAAAAGGTTTTTACTTTATGTGATTGTTTTTTGACTTTCACGCAGTTATTGAGTAAGAATTTATTCTTTTTACAAGAGAAGAATATATTTGGAGATATTTTTCAAATCTTGTTTAAGAGGGAGAATTATTATTTGTTTTAAAAAAAAAAGACAAAGGGAGATTATTTTGAATAGAGCCAGTGAAAGACTCCGCAACGTCAATAGATTCTAGCAACAACAATCAATCTTAGATTTCTCCTCTTACAGGGAAAAAAGACTATGATGTCTGGGCCACGAGGATGGTGGTTTATCTCAGGTCAGAAGATGCATGGGAATATGTCGTGTATGGCTATTCCGAACCTGCATATGATGCAGCATTTCAAGCCCTTTCAAACGCTGAAAAGGATGTCTTGCGAGTGCACAGGAAGAAGGATGCAAGGGCTTTGCATCTCATAATGAACGATTTGGATAACAGCGTATTTCAAAATATATCAGCGTCATTACATGCCAAAGCGTAATGGGATACCTTGGTGACCAGTTATCAAGGTGCTGGTAAGGTACAAACAACAACACTCCAAAACCTAAGAAGAGACTTTGAAGATCTGAAGATGAAAGAATCAGACTCTGTAGATTCTTTCATGACCAAAGTCATGGGGATTGTTAATCAGCTGAATATCTATGGTGAAAAGATTGGAGATCAAAGGGTGGTTGAAAGGGTTCTGAGATCCCTACCCCACAAATTTGAGTCGAAAGTTTCAGCGATTGAAGAAGCAAAAGATCTGAGTACTCTCTCTATAGACGAGTTGACCGGATCTTTACTTTCATTCAAATCCAGACTCAATAGGAATGAAGAATCCTCTCTAGAGAATGCTTTCAAAGCACATGTCGCATTCTCAAGAGGCAGAGGAAGAGGCAGAGGCAAAGGAGGATCAAGAGGACGAGGCAGAAGTGGCCGAAGTAATGGCAATGGAGATCAAGATCACCATCATAACCATGAAGGCGGAAACTGCAACAAAAAAAGGTCAGATAAATCTAATATTCAATGTTATTGTTGCAATAAATTTGGGCATTATGCTCATGAATGTAAAAAGAAAAGTCTAATCAAGAAAATCATAATGCTAATGTGACTAATACCTCTGAGGATAAAGATGATATGTTATTTCTTACATGTCATGCTGCACACGAAAGCCCAAAGGGACTTTGGCTTTTAGATAGTGGCTGCAGTAACCATATGACAGGTGACAGAGGTCTAATTGCAGACCTAGATGAATCAGTGAGGACAGAGGTCAAAGTTGGCACGGATGAGGTAGTTCTAGTTCTTGGAAAAGGAGTGGTCAACATTCTAATCAAACAAGGCCAACAAAAGACATTCTCAGATGTCTATTATACCCCAGGATTGAAGCATAATCTGCTTAGCATTGGGAAACTCACTGAAAAGAAGTACAAACTTGTTTTTGATGGATCAGATTGTGAAATTTATGACCCAAATCAACATTTGATCATCAAAATACAAGTGACTAGGAACAGGATGTATCCACTAGTCATGAATTGCAGCAGCAAGGTAACCTCTTTTGCTCAAAAAGCCACTTGCATGGATAATTATTGGTTATGGCATTTTAGATATGGACATCTTCACTTTGGTGGTCTCAAGTTTTTGCAGCAGAAAGAGATAGTAAAGAGATTTCCCCCTATGAAGGAGCCAAAAAGCAGTTGTGAGTGTTGCATCATTGCAAAGCAACACAGGGATAGCTTTCCTAAAGGTATGTCTCGAAGGGCACATGCACCTTTAGAACTTATTCATACTGATCTAGTTGGACCAATGCAAACTCAATCGATTGGTGGAAGCTATTATTTCCTTACATTTATTGATGATTTCAGTAGAAAAACATGGGTGTATTTCCTTTGTCAGAAGTCTGAAACTTTTGGCAAGTTCAAGGAATTTAGGGCTCCGGTTGAAAAACGGAGTGGTTATCAACTCAAAGTATTGAGATCTGATGGAGGGGGAGAGTATGAATTAAAGGAATTTCATGATTACTACAAGCATCATGGAATCAAGAGGCAATTCACTACAAGATATACTCCTCAGTAGAATGGTATTGCAGAACGCAAGAACATAACCATCATGAATATGGCAAGGAGAATGCTGAAAGGAAGAAATGTGTCCCATGAATTTTGGGGAGACGCAGTGGCTTGTGCTGTTCATGTGATGAACAGATCTCCCACCAAAATTGTGAAGAACAGAGTACCAGGGAAATCATGGTCAGGTATGACTTGTAATGTTTCTCATTTCAGAGTATTTGGTTGAGTTGTTTATGCTCATGTTCCTAAACAGCTAAGAAAAAAGCTAGATTACAGGAGTGAGAAATGTATATTTCTTGGATACGGTGAACAAACTAAAGCCTACAAGATGTATAACCCTATTACCAAAAAGGTTATTCTCAGCAGAGATGTTTTGTTCAAGGAGGAAGAGTCATGGAATGGAACCATAGACAAGGTTATGGAAGCTGCAATACCCCAACCATAAGATGGAGAAGATGAGGAGCTGATTGGACAACAAGATCTAGTAGCATCTTCACCAGTAGCAAATACTCCAGAAAGAACACCTAGAAACTCAGTTCGAGGTGAAGCATCAAGTCCGCAATCAGGTAATGAATCTGATCACAGTAATAAAAAGACTAGAAGATTGATGGATATTTATGATGAATTGGATGAAAATACCAATTATGTTTTTATTGCTAGTGAACCTATGTTTTATGAAGAGGATGTAAAACAAGAGCATTGGGTAAATGCTATGGACGAAGAGATAGATTCCATTGAGAGAAATGATACATGGGATCTAGTTGACCTGCCAAAGAATAAGAAACCCACTGGTGTGAAGTGGGTTTATAAAACCAAACTCAATGAAAAAGGTGAGATTGATAGGTACAAGGCAAGGTTAGTAGCAAAAGTTTTCTCGCAACAACCAGGACTTGATTTTGGAGAAACTTTTGCACCAATGGCAAGATTGGACACAGTAAGAGCAGTCCTAGCAATTGCAGCACAGAAAAAGTGGAAAGTGTATCAGATGGATGTCAAGTCGGCATTCTTGAAAGGAATTCTTGAAAAATAAATTTATGTGGAGCAGCCACATGGGGATGAAATAAAAGAACATGAAGAGAAAGTTTACAAGTTGAAGAAATCTCTATATGGGCTCAAGCAAGCTCCAAGAGCTTGGTACAACAGAACTGATTCTTATCTAATAAAAAATGGTTTTAGCAAAAGCAACAGCGAACCAACACTTTACACAAAGGTAAATCAACAAGGACAGATTTTAATAGTTTGTTTGTATGTTGATGATATGATTTTTACAGGTGACCTCTCAGTAGATGAGTTCAAGGCAGCTATGAAGAAAGAGTACGAGATGACAGACCTTGGATTGATGAGGTTCTTTCTTGGCCTAGAAGTAGAACAGTCAGAAAAATGTATATTTATCTCTCAAAATAAATATGCTAATGAGGTTCTTAAGCGATTCAGAATGCTTAATTGCAAAAAAACACCTACACCAGTGGCAACAGGTACTAAGTTGAGCAAAAAATATGGCAGTCCCAATGTAGATCCAACAATGATTAAGAGACTTGTAGGAAGTCTCATGTTTCTCACAACTACGAGACCTGATATTATGTCTGTTGTCAGCTTGATTTCGAGGTTCATGGAGTCTCCCAAAGACTCGCATTGGCAAGTTGGAAAAAGGATCTTACGATATGTTGCAGGGACTTCAAGCTATGGAATTTTATACTCAAGCACTGAGTATGATGTTTTGACAGGTTTCAATGACAGTGATTTTGCAGGAAGTTTGGATGATAGGAAGAGCACTTCCGGTCATGTTTTTCATCTTGGATCAGGGGTGATTTCATGGGCATCCAAGAAGCATCCCATTGTGACACTTTCATCGGCAGAAGTAGAGTATGTAGCAGTGACATCAGCAGCATGTCAAGCAGTCTGGTTACACAGAGTTTTAGAAGGTCTTCAACAGAAACAAGAAGGACCAACCACAGTTTATTGTGACAACAATTCAGCAATCGCTCTATCCAAGAACCATGTTTTTCACCAGAAAAGCAAGCACATTGATACCATATATCACTTCATAAGAGAACTTGTGAACAATGGTGAAGTTCGTGTTGAGCATTGTAAATCGATTGACCAATTGGCTGACATCTTCATAAAGCCATTGGCAAAAGATATTTTTGAAATTCATAGAAATAATTTAGGCATTGTAAAAGCTGTAGTAGTCAGCAGTAGTAATTAAGAGGGAGTGTTAGAATTAGTAATTACTTCAGTTAACATTAGTTTCTATTCTTGACATTCAGTCAATAAATGCAACAGCATGCTTTGCATGCATGCAAACGCTAGGTTAAAGCTTTTAGGGTTTTCCATAAGTGTTTAAATACACATTACGTTCTTGATTGTAATACATCAGTTGATCTCCATTTCTAAATAAATATTGAAGAGTCGTAGCTCATTCCGCATTATCTTTGTTTTATTTCTTCCTCCAAGCTTCACATTCAACAATTCCTCCATACGCAAGTTCAATTCCATCAATGAAGTGCCTTCTTAATTTGTATGCACAATGTATATCTTGTCATAGATTTTTGGTGTATGATGATACGTGAACAACACATGAATTCTCATACTTGTATCTTGTTGGAGCTTAATGGTTGTTGTCATAAAGACAGGAGCATTCCCCAATGACAGTTTGAATAAATTCTTCCATTGGAATCGACCCCACAAACCAAGTCAAAGAGAAGCAATCTAGCCTCTGCATCAATGATTTTGGCATAAGATTCTTCATATTGCTATGGATGCGATTGGAATTTAAAATTGGGCTCAATCTTTGGGCATGCAACTTCACATTTGGTCACTTCTTTAAAATCTAGAATTGATCTTTGACTCAATTTTTTGTAGGAGGCGAATTTGGAGAAATTATGGGGAAAAAGGTCTCAAAGAATCACCTATATTTCCTAAACCGTGATAGTTGTGAGAAAATGGAGAAATTATTTTGTAGATAAGTCTATTATTGACAAAAACATCCTATGGTTTTTACTAATTCTTCTCCAGTTGTTAGTAAAGAGCGCCCAAATATAATGAGAAAAACAGGAAATAATTTGTTGTTTAAACCTTTAAAAACATAGGTTGTAAATATCCCTTTGACTCTTCCAAACCATGACACATGTTGAAAAACTGGAGGTTTTTGTAAATGAGCTTGTGCTTGAAAAAAACCTTTTGGTTTTCAAACATTCACTTCCATATCCTCATAATATGTGCCCAAAGACAATGACTAAAACGGGAAAATACAAGTAATTATGTCTGGAAAATACTTGGTTTTGATATACTTTGCCTTGGGAAATTGGATATTTAATGATTGGCATTTTAATAGAATTCACCAAGTTAAATATTTGACATAAGGAAAACTGACTAAGCTGACCGGAGTGCTCACGTCTTTGGTGAAAATACTAATGGGCATTCTGGAAGCGAAAATAGAGGTCCCTTTTTACATGCACGCTATCGGAATTTAAAAAGGTTGATGGGGAAGATTCTTGTACCAACAAAGACTATGGAATCAATCTATGTACGACCGGAAGATCGTCTTGAGGGAAGCTCAAACTTCAACACTTGGAAGGATAGGATTCTCAACATCCTAGAGGAACATGAATTGGATGGCTACGTATCCACTATGGTGGAGGAGCCTACACCTAATGCAAGGCGCATCAAATTCAAGAAGAAACAAGCTAAGTCCAAACAGATCATCTATGATTTGGTAAAAGATAACTTGATGTCCATGATCACATCACTGAAGAACGAAAAAGAATGTTATGATACATTGACTAATCTATATGTGAAGAAGGCCTCAACTCAAAAGAGGGCATTGAAGAACAATTTATGAAACTTCAAGATGGAGAAGGATGAGACAGTGGCTTCTTTCTTCACCAAGATCTCTCAGGTAAGAGATCAACTTGCTAGTATTGGAGTAGTGGTGGATGAAGATGATATTCTCCAAACCGTTATTGATGGTCTCCCATCCTCATGGAAGGCATTATTGGATACGGTAAATGGACGATAAGTACAACCTAACTTTGAAATGTTGTGGCATGACTTCCTCCAATAGGAGAGTCGAATCTAGAGCAAGTTAGTGTGCATCAAAGAAGAAAATATTTCCCTCGTGGAAAGAATGAAGAAAGGAAAGAAACCCGTATTCCAAAAGAATTTCTCTCATCCAAAGAAGATGGAGTTCAACAAAGGCTTTGAAAAGTCAAAATCTAGATGCTTCAATTGCAACAAGAAATTCCATTTCTCAAGAGAGTGCAAAGCAAAGCGGAAAGGAAAGTTTCATGCTTCTACCACCATAGAATATTAAACCACTCAAAATAATGCATCCAAAGAAAAGGACACAAGAAGGGAGTATTGCCTTATCTCATCCCTTTCGGGAACCATCATCACAATTGCAGACATATGGTTGACTAACACTGTCGCATCCAAACATATGACTCGTTACAATAATGTCATCACTGACCTAAAGGAGAAAAATTTCACATGCATGGTAGAGTTGGGGGATAACTCAACATATTCGATCCAAGGAGTTGGATCCACCTCATTCCAACTAAGCACCGGTGATACTTTACATGTTGAGGAAATTCTATATGTTTCAGGCTTGAATAAGAACCTCCTTTCAGTTCTAGTTATTGAAGACAAAGGATTATGAGTTATCTTCATGGATAACAAAGCAATTTTATGGCCGGAGAACAAAAGCCTAGAATCTACTGTTGTGATTGGATTTCAAGAGGGGGGACTCTACAACGTACCCAGGAAGTACATTCAATTTATGATTCACCGCACTATCATTCCATGCGAGCTATGGTACCGAAGGCTTGGACACCTACACTACAAAGTGCTACCAGGACTTCAAAATATGGTAAAAGGTATGCTCATATTTGATTTTGAGCATGATAGTGTATGTTGAGGTTGTGCACTTGGTAAGAATGTTAATAAAAAAATTTCCAACAGTACTACTAGATATAAAGGGATTTTAGATTTAATACATTATGATGTATGTGGTCCCATGTCATCTCCCTCCCTGAGTGGCTTCTTATATTATCTACTATTCATAGATTATTTTTCTAGGAAGTCATGGATTTATTTCATGAAGGCTAAAAGTGAAACTCTTAGCAAATTTAAAGAGTTTAAAGTCCTAGTTGAAAATCAAAAAGAAAATCATATTCGTGCATGAAGTTTTGATAATGGATGTGAATTTGATTCACATGAATTTAATGAGCCATGTAATGATGCAGGAATATGTAGACAATTAACAGTACCATACAACCCTCAGCAAAATGGGGTTGGAAAAAGGAAGAATAGATCCATATGTGAGGCTGCAAAATCCATGATGCATGATCAAGATATGTCTACGTAATTATGGGAAGAAGCCTCTCGTACAGTTGTGTACATCCAAAATAGAAGCCCACATGCCATTCTAGATGAGAAGACACCAGAAGAAGTGTTTACCGGTGAGAATCCAGGCATCTCACACTTGAGGATTTTTGGGACCCAGTATACATTCATGTATCAAAATAAAAGAGAACAAAGATGGCGCCATCTGGAAAGAAAGGCACCTTTGTGGGTTATAGTGAGTCATCCAAAGCATACCGAATATATGTACCTAGTGAGAGACACATTGAAGTCATCGGATATGTTACCTTCCCTAAGGAAGTTGCTTTCAAAATATCGAAAGAGATTCAATGTGATTCAAAGAAGGAGGATCACGAGTATGATTCTCACTACAGAATTTGAACCCAAAATCCGATGAGAAAATCCGACGGCATCCGACGAAATGGACTGTGTCATCGGATTTCACCTTCAAAATTACGAATTTTGATGATTTTTTAAAAATTGATAGAAGGGTCTGTCGGATATCCGACGGCCCTTGGATATCCGACAAGCTCCAACGAATAGTGACTGGTGTCGTCGGATAGATGACCTAATATTAAGCCCAAGGATGTCATATATCCGACCATATATTATCATTTTGGTTGTCGGATATCCGACGTCCTGTGATGCCCGAGAATGTCGGATCTCCGACAGCAGATCATGCCCTGGAATGTACTAGAATGTTCTACTCTCCAACGGTAAATAAGTCCAGGTCGTGGGATATCCGACGAAAGGCTATATTTTAAAACCTATAAATTTTGAAACATTCTGGCATGTTTTCTATACAAGCGACGGTTTGCGGAAGTTTTTTTATTCGGCGGACTGTTTTTCGACGGACTGTTTTTCATTATTTCTATTGTTTTTGTGATTAAAGAGAGAAAAGTGTGGAGCTTGATTTTCTAAGATCGATAATCTTCATTCAATCTCTTTAGGAGAAAATGTCAACTAGCAATATTCTCGATCCAGACGAACAAAATCAACAATTGCTTGCTAGATTGTGGGAAGAAATGGAAAGAAGGGGTGATGGGAAACGTTACTGTCCATGTAGTCAATGTAGGGGCTTTAAGAGGAGAAAAATTTTGATCACAACAGCCAGAAAACATTGTAGGGAACATGGACACGCTAAGGGGGGACATGAATATCATCCATTTGTAAGTTTTGCATTATATATGTTTTTATTTTGATTGCTTTTGTAAATGTATGTATTATTTTAATATTTCTTATATTAACTTTTATCTATTGATCATGGTTTCAATAGATGGGGACTAACATGGACAATAAATATTATTTTAATATTTAAATTTATTATAATATTTTTTTCTTGTGTGCATGTTGAATCTAGGGTATAGTAGAATAACTCATTTATTTGTTCATTAGCGAGACTAACCCACTCACCGGGGAAAGTACTTAGCTCTCTAGATTTGTGACACTTTCCATGATAATAGAAATAACGACTATATTGGCATGTTGTTTCTCTTCTATTTTCTCTATAGAAACCATAGCATCGTTTATCTTACCTTAGTGGACAGTATGGGAAATTTTGAGTTATATTTGAGTAGCTTTGCTTAGTAATTGGATCAATTTTTATGTCTCTTGGATAGTTTGGATGCACCTATTTGACCAATAGTACAATTGGTCATTGTTCTTTTCATCCCTAAAGTAGCAACTAGACCCTTCTTGTTTCCCCTTTTTATCTAACTGTAGAGACCACTCATGAAAAGAGTCATTTTTAACATGTTATTTTTAGTTTTTCTTGTATTTTTCTCTTCTTGTTTGTATTACACTCAAAGGTAATAATAAACAGTAGTTGATTGATCTATTTTATTGATTGCATGTTTTGTTTACCAAGAAAAATTAGAGCACCTCGCTTCTCTAAATGAAAAAAGAAAACATCAACATTACAGTGATTGCATTGTTGATTATATAATATTCTCTATTAACCATACAAAAATTGTTACATTTTAAATGCATCACAAAAATGTTTACATTTTGCATTTGAATTTCTTATATTAAATTTTATCTATTGATGGTTTCATGTTAAAGGAAAGACATCCTACGGCATATCGTCTGGAGGAAGTGAGTCCAGAACAAGTACCGAAGGAACATGGATCTATGAATAATGGAGAACAAGTTAATGATTTATTGAAGAAGATGATCATACTGATAACATAGTTGAAGATGATGTTACAAATAATTTGATCCATGATTCATTTAATGCTAGAATGGATGATGATGATGATGATGATCATGAAAATGATGATCATTTTGATGATATTCATGATATACCTCTTCTTGAGAAGGCATACGAACCCCTTTATGAGGGCGCCAACACAAATCTTCTTTCTGCTATATTGTTGATAATGAACTTGAAGGTTATGAATGGTCTTTCAAACATATCAGTCAAATGGATGTTAAGGTATGTAATATATTCCATCACATAATATATATGATCATCTAATAATTTTATTGTTAATTCATAAGTCAAATTAATACGGATGAAATGTGTTTCATTAATATTATTTCTATATTATATTAACTAGATTTTTATTTTTATTTGTTGTAGCATGATAGGTGAATATTTGTTACCACTGTCAAATATTTTACCTCGCACATATCGAGATGTATCTGCCATCATGAAAGAAATTGGAATGCAGTATGAAGCAATTCATGCATGCCCCGATGACCATGTTCTATATTATAATTAGCATGAATTTGCAACAGAATGTCCTGAATGTCATATCAGTAGATATCGAACAGATCAAGTAACAAAAAAGGTGCCTCGCAAGGTTCTTCGTTATATTCCCATTATTCCACGTTTGCAACGACTTTTAAGGTGCAAAAACATAGCGCAGTTTATGGATTAACATGCACGGAACAAAAGTCAAGACGACATTATTCGGATGCCTACAGATGGGTCTGCTTTTAGAGATATGGAGGGAAAATGGCCTCACTTTAAAGAAGAACCTCATAATCTTAGGATTTCTTTGGTAGTAAATGGTGTAAATCCATTTGCAGAGATGAGATCCGTTTACTCGGTGTGGCCTATTTTTGTTATCAACAATAAAATTCCTCCATGGTTGTCAATAAAGAGGGAGCACATAATGTTGTCGATGATTGTTCCAGGTATATTGTGTCTACAGTTTTTTTTAATGTAGCAGTATCTCATTTGTCGTATTTTGTCGCATAATGTCATATATATATTTATTGTTTTTCTCTTTTGCAATATGTTTTATATATCTAAATGGTACGTCTCATAATTATATTTTTTATATGTTCAAATCAATCAAGTAAGTACCAAGTCAAAGATATGAATGTATATATCGAACCTCTTATTGACGAGCTACTAAAGTTATGGAATGGAATCACTATGTATGATGTATCTAGACCAATATGACAAAGGCAATTTCAATTCCATGCAATGCTTGTAAGGAAAATACATGAGGCCCCAGGGTTAACCCATTTTTGCAGTATGTAATTATAATTTCCACTTTATTTGCATTTAATTTTATGAACTAGTTAATATACTACGCACGCATGTTTTTCTAAATAATCCATGCATTTTGTATATAATTATCATTGACATAGATAGTCCATCTCTTTATGTAGGTCTTCAGACAAAGCGGAAATTTGCATGTCCAATTTGTGGTCCTTAGATCAAATCTCGTCGTTCAAAAAGATTAGGAAATGAGGTGTTTGATGAGTATAGGCACTTCCTCTCTAAGAATCACAGGTATCGAACTACCAAAAAACATTTGTTCAATGGAAAGCAAGAGACTGCATTAAAACTGCAGAGAATGACACCTCACCTATGGAAGTTGCAATATAATAGAAATCGTCAAGGTACGTATGAATCATCGTATATGAAATGTTATATTGTATTTTTTTTATTGTGTGTTGTTTACTGTAATTGACATTGATTTATGTAATTTATTTATAAACTACTATTCATGATTGTCGTTCATGTGATCATGAAGGCATTAATGGGATTCCACGAGGAATGAAAAGTTATCCTAGACAATTTAGTAGGTTTCCCTACTATGAGAACCCACAAGTTGCTCATCTGTTTGATACAATGCATATCGGAAAGAATGTGACTGCAACATTATGATGAATATTGGATGGAAGGAGTGAAAGAAAAAATTGTCAAAATTTGCAAAGACATTCAAGAAGGCAACCATGCAATGAAAGACGTCATTCAATTTCATAGCAATGGAGAGAAAATTAATATAAACTCACTTCCATGGATGTTAATGGACCAGCAAAGTAATGTTGTAAAAGAATTCATGCGAAAAATTAAATTTCCCTCCGGATTTTGTGCGAACATGAAGAATATCATAACAAAGAAAGGTGATCTTGCGGGGGTGAAAACGCACGATTGGCATGTTTTCATGAAGGTAATTATTATGGTATGCATTTAATTATTTATTTTTTTCTATTCCAGTGAATATGGTGGATATTTTTGTTTGTCTACTCCTTGTTTAAAAAATGAAACGATTTGTATATTGTTATAGTTTGTTCTACCTCTCTCTCTCTCAGACAACTTCGACAACAATGTTAAACAAGTAATATATAATCTCGGAAAATACATGAGGTAAGTGGTGATTTTTTCCATGTGCTTAGTGTTTGTTTAATTCATCGTAGAACTTATATTTGATGTTTGTTCTCTAATTCATGTTATGTAATATAATGTTTTTTTTCTTTAATCTCTTGATTGGGTTGTCATGTCACTTATAAATGGTTGTCTTCTAAAGAATTCCATAAAGACGATATAAAGTATTGGAGGAGAGAAATTCCTCCTCTCATGTGTGAAATGCAGAAGCATATACCTTCGGCATTTTTCAATGCAGAGGAACACTACCTCATACACCAATTTGAGGATATTGAATTGTGTGGACCTGCGCACTCAAGGTCCATGTGGATGGTCGAGAGACACTTGATATTTATGAAGGGTTTGGTCAGACAACGAGTATATACTGAGGGTTTTATGATGGAGGGATATATGGTATACCAAAACATGTTGTATATTAGTGAATATCTTCCTATATTAGCATCAAAGCTCAATTTACGTCGCATTTTTGATACGGACTCCAATAAAGATTTCGAAGGGGAGTACCCGAAGGGGAAAGGTAGATCGAGGAAGGTGAAAGGTAATATAACACATTTGACCGTTGATTTTTATGTATATATATCATACATATTCTATTTTTATATTCAATTTTTTGCATCAATTTAGAGTGTAATATACTTTGTTAGGTGACTATACATTTGTATTGAATTTTAATTTTATTGTCATCAAACAGTTAGTCAAGAGTGGGATGCAATTCATTTATACATCACAAACAATTTTGACTGGATGAAGGTATGGATTGAACGATGTGAACAATCTGGTCATGGAATATCATGGGAAGGTGTGGCTTCATTGGTTAAAGTTGCACATCG